>JAXCMG010000020.1:35091382-35128761 GCA_034642415.1 Podarcis siculus | reverse complement strand
GCGACACCTGCCAAAGGGCCAAGTCAGTGCACAAACCGCCGGCGGGATTACTGGAACCGTTGCAGACGCCGTCGGAGCCGTGGGAACGGGTGGCCCTGGACTTTGTCACGGATCTGCCCAGTTCGAGGGGAAAGACGGCAGTGCTAGTGGTGGTGGACATGTTTACCAAAATGGCACACTTCATTCCGTGTGCGAAGGTGGCCACGGCAGAACAGACCGCCAAACTGTTCATAGACCACGTGTTTAAGGTCCACGGTCTGCCACGGTCTATTCTATCCGACCGGGGGCGGCAGTTCATCTCGAACTTCTGGCAAAAGTTGATGGGCATCCTGAACGTCAAGATCAATCTAGCGTCGGCGAGACACCCGCAGACCAACGGACAAGCGGAGAGGGTCAACGCCATCATGCAGCAGTACCTGAGATGCTACGCCAATCAGCAGCCTACCACGTGGGTAGACTACCTGCCCCTCGCAGAGTTCGCTTACAACAATACGAAGCACGTGTCGACAGGGGTGACGCCGTTCTTCGCCAACAACGGGAGGCATCCCAGAACCTTCCCGGGTTTAGAGAGAGTGGGGGAGGGGGAGCCACAGGCAGCGGAAGCCTTAGCGTCAGAGTTGCAGGAAGTCCACGAACAGCTTAGAAGGCAGTTAGAACTGGCAAAGCACGCATACAAATTGCAGGCTGACAGACACAGAAGAGTAGGGGAAGACATACAGGTGGGAGACTGGGTCTGGTTAGCAGCACAAGCAGTGCCGACCAGATCGTTGGCCAAGAAGAAGCTAGGGCATAAGCAGCTAGGGCCTTACCAAGTCCAGGCACAGGTCAATCCAGTGGCCTTCCGGTTAGCACTTCCGGAGGGTTCCAGAATGCATCCGGTGTTCCATAGATCGGTGCTCACGCCCTACAAAGCACCTCATAGATTTCAGGAGCCAGGCACAGCACCAGATCCGCCCAGAGAAGGACCCAGGGAAGGGGGTTCGCCAAGAGGGGAGCGCATCAACGAAGCCACAGAGATTTTAGACTCGAGATGGGGGGAAGAGGGAGTAGAATACCTTCTTGCCAGAGAGGATACCCCGGCCAGCGCCAACAGTTGGGTGCCGGACTATGCCTTGGACGAGCCTCTTCTCAAGGACGAGTTCCATGCCCTTTTCCCACACAGGCCCATGCCAGCCGAGTATTTCGACGACTGGCTCTTCACACCCACACTTTCAGGCAGCACGTTCCAGGGGTTCGACTCGGACGAGGAGCCGGCACCACACACACGCTCCCCGGAGGGTTCACCCTCGGGATCTGCCTCAGACCGCTCTTATTGGTGGGATGATCGACCAGAGGAGCAGTGGCGCAGGAAGTGGCTGGGGGGTCCTTGGCAGGCATCACCCTCAGAGGGGAACGGGGGAGAGACGGACATGGACGTGTTGGGGGAGGACGTGGGGTTCGAACACGAAGGCAGAGAGATGGAAGCAGAGGAGATCGACGTCGACGAGTGCACGGAGAACGAGCCGGACCTAGCCGATTTGATGTACGACACGGGGGACGAACTGTATCCGGCACTCACCCCCGCCACGACGGAGCACCCAGGACCCACCCCGGAAGGAGGGGAGGGGGGAAGGGGGGGCTTCGAGGGGGGGATGGATGTCAGGGGCTCAGGAGCAGAGGGGCAGGAAAGGGAGGGATTAGAGACCGATGGGGAGGAAACTACATTTCAATAAAGACTTTTGTACAGTTCTACTGGCTAGCGTTGGTCCTCTGTGAGCTGGGACCTGGAGGCAGTCTCTGCTCTCTTCATTGCTTTCACGATCGGTCTTGGGGAAAACCTCACCGGCTTCCTGAAAGGCAAACAACACGTTGAGTGGGATGGCCTCCGTCCAGCAGCCTCAGCCAGACCCTCTACTAGCTGCTGCCTGGCAACTTCACCCCGGACGTCCTGGTCAACTTCCACTGGTTTCTGCCCATGAATATCCACTGGTTCCACTCACCCTGCACCCAGAGGATGGCATCTGCCACCCCCTGAGGACGTATTTCCCAGCCACAACACTACTTACCTGGACCACGTCCGAATGCTCCCATTCACACACGCAGACACACACCATTCGCAACCTCCCATTTGCACTCGCAGACACACGCCATCTGCCATCCCGTGAAGAATGTCTGTGGACGCATTCACTCAGCAGCCGCTCTGCATTCACACACACACACACACACACACACACACACACACACACACCCAGCTTCAAGTCATGAATATCCACACAGCTTCTGTCAACTAACTTCCAAAGGTGACCTTCAGCCAGCTGACATCTGCAGCACCTTATGGCACCCGCTGGCTTCTGACTGCAAACTCCACCAGCCACCAACACCAGCCGGCTTCTGCCAGGTGTGTTGCCAGACACCAGCCAGCTTCTGACTGTGGAAATTAGCTGCCTTCAAGCTGCGATCCCACCCAGCAAGCGAACTTGCCTTCTGCCTGTTCCTCAGCATCCCATTGCAGGATGAGTGCCTCCTTCCTCCTGCCACTTTGCCTCCCTGAGGAAGGAGACCCCCCAGAGCTGAGTGCCACAGCTGCTGTCCACTGAGGTCTGGGCTGGGAAGAGGGAGAGGCCACCTTTATAGCCAGGCAACTGACAGGTGCCTTTGTGACATCATAGACAGCCCCCAGCCAACGGGAGCAGCTGTGGACGCGTCACCATAACCTCTTTGGGCATCACAACTGGGGCTGCACCTCAGCAGTGACTTATTTCTTTGTCTGTTGGTTATTAAAAACACTGATCGCCCCCCCCCCCCAGTGCTCAGGTGGGGGAGATGTTTGGCCCAGCTGCTCACACCCACCCCACTGGGAACGTCCTCCTGGGACAAATCCTGCCACTCAAACCTCATCCTGGCTGGCGCTATGGGGCGCGGGGCAGAGGGGGGGCCCCCAAAGAGTGTGAGGAACTCCCACCCAGCACTGCCCACCAGTGGGGACAGGAAAGAGGGAGGTGGATTTGGGAGGCATGAATCAAAAGCACCCAGCGGAAGCCGTGACCCACAGGAACATGTATTTATGCCCCAGTGTGGACACAGCAGCCATGTCACATTCCCTGTTGGGCACCTTGGACAGAGTTAGCAGAGAGCTTGCCCAGTGCAGATTTGAAGCGGCTGGTGTCTCGTTTTGCGAACTTTAGACAACATCCTCCTCATATAAGTAGCAGCCTGGAGCTCCCCACAAACCAGATTTGTTATAGGAATTCTGTTGTTGTTTAGTCGTTTAGTGGTGTCCGCCTCTTCGTCCCCCCTGGACCAGAGCATGCCAGGCCCTCCTGTCTTCCACTGCCTCCCGCAGTTTGGTCAGACTCATGTTGGTCGCTTCGAGAACACTGTCCCACCATCTCGTCCTCTGCCATCCCCTTCTCCTTGTGCCCTCCATCTTTCCCAGCATCAGGGTCTTTTCCAGGGAGTCTTCTCTTCTCATGAGGTGGCCAAAGTCTTGGAGCCTCAGCTTCAGGATCTGTCCTTCCAGTGAGCACTCAGAACATACTCTTGCACAAAACAGCCAAACAACTACAACTACAACAACAACATTTTTGCTCTTGCAGGCACAACAGGCAGGGAAGGAAAAGAAGTAATAGACTTTCATTCTGCTTGGAGTGATAGATTCATCTCTCCCCCCCCCCCCTGGAATGCCTTTTCATCCAAGGAAACAGTTGCCCATGTCTGCATGAATGCCCTGGTGCGGACACCAGTGGTGCAGTGTGGGGGCCACAGGGGCTGGTGCCCCGGGAGCAAAATTGTTAGGGGCGCAAAATTTCAACACCCGGTGCTGCCTCAATACAGCGGCGCCCTTCTGTCGCTGGGCTCTGTTAAATACAGATTCTCTGTGCAAACCAAGAAGGGACCTGTCCAGACAGCAGAATGGCTCCTCTTAACTCTGTGTCTGCAATCCCCCGGATGATACCGACTTGAATGCGCATGAATACTCCATCCATCACCCTCACCCTCCCTCCGCACAGCCCCAGGTGCTGGCAACCCACACAGCTTCACCTCTTCTTCTTTCCTCTCGGCTGCCATCTTAACTGGACAGCACCTGCGCTATGGAACTCCCTGCCTCTTGACTGTACTCTTTTTGATGCATGCTGAAAATTTTAAACTTTTTAAAAACAAGCCAGCCCAGATGTTTCAAACGTTTGTGTGTTTTCGTATAGTTTTTAGTTTTTATCAGTTTTATGCTTCAAATATTTTTAAAAGTTTGGGGGTTTGCAGTTTTTACTAACAATCTTATTGTTTTCTTTTCTTTGTCAACTGCTTTGGGGTTTTTTGCTCTATAAGACTCACTATAAGGGGAAATGTGTGTGCGTCTTATGGAGCGAATGCAGGCTGCACAGCTAGCCCAGAAGCCAGAACAGCAAGAGGGATCGCTGCTTTCGCTGCGCAGCGATCCTTCTTGCTGATCTGGCTTCTGAGATTCAGAATATTTTTTTCCTTGTTTTCCTCCTCCAAAAACTAGGTGTGTCTTGTGGTCTGGTGCGTCTTATAGAGCGAAAAACGCTGTAAGTGGTGCATAAATGTTAGGAAATAAATCAATAAATATTCTGTCTTAAAATATTGCAGTTGCTTTTACCCTGGCTTCATTTGGGGTGAGAGACACTCCTCTTTTCTGCTTTTCTTTTTATAGGAAGTGATGAATCATGGAACTTTGGAGTGTCAGGCATAGCCCTATTGGCTTTAGCCCAAACGTAGCAGAGTTTTCCTGCACAGCAAAAAAGCTAGTTGCGGCAGTAATGACTAGTCAGCTAGACTCAGAATAACTATTTACAGGATTTATTAAAAAGGAGAAAATAAAACCAGCAGAGTTTCTGCATACAAATCAAAGTAAAATAAATCCTCTCTTTCTCTCTCTCTCAAAACCATACACAGCACTTCTACTCCTAACACACCTCACATCAAACTGAGCTAGCAATCCCTAGATAAGAGTTGAGTGCTGGTCGTTAACCAATCAGAGTAAGCAGTTTCTAGGTCAAGCTGACCTGGGCTTTCTGCCAAGAGTAAATTGACACTGCCTTGAGTTAATTGTCTGAAGCCAGAATCTGCAAGTTTCCCATGAGAATCAATTAACAGAAACTGAACAATAAATGCTGAGTTCATGCAGCGCTCAGAGACGGTGGCCCAATTTCTTCTGAAAACGACTGAAATATCCACCGGTATTGGGAAATGGCTGCTTCTATCACTCCTTTACGTTTCGGGGTGTTCAAGAACACACACACGTTCCACAGAATAACATAGCGGGTGTTCTGTCTGGAGATTCCTCTCTCTTTCTGGATAGTATTAACAAAACTCCACAAAGCCCTTGTACATAGATTCATTGAAGATAATCAAGGCAGATGTAGAAATATTGCTCACATTCCGATAGGCTGTTCTATGGCCCTGAATGAAGATGGCTAGAAGCTTTTCATGAAGTTCTCTGTGGAGCTCTGTAAGGAGCGATCCCACTTGCTGTCCTGGCTTATGGGATTCCGAATTTTTTAATTTCTGTTTTCCTCTTCCCAAAACTAGTTGAATCTTATGGACTGGCGCGTCTTATAGAGCAAAAAATACGGCATATCAACTTTTCTCAACTGGCACGTTGAGTGAGCTCTGCCCTATTGCCATAGCTATAATAAACACTGGGTCCCTAAATCTGGACGCTGGACTTGGAAATAGTTTCCTTGATTCTGTAGTTTATTCAAAAAGTGGTTGTTCCGGCTTGATGGGAGAGGAAATGGAAAAAATAGACCAAAGATTATTTATGTATGCTACGACTGCTGCTAGAACCTTGTTAGCCCAAAAATGGAAAGTACAGGAGCTAGCAACAGTGGAGGAGCGGCAGACGAAGGTGGTCAAATTAGCGGAATTGCGGAATTAGCAAAACTGACCTACAGGATCAGCATCCAGGAGGAAACAAAGTTCCGAAGAGAGTGGAGTAAATTTGTGGACTATATAAGTAATAACCGTAGAAGTCTGAAGACTCTAGTAGGGCTGAAATAAATCTTATGACGCGGTTGGGAAATTATTAAGAAACTGTGGAAAGGGAATTGGAGTAAAAGAACCTGCTGGAGGGAGGGAGGGAAGTCAGCGCTTTGGCAGAGCATTGAGAAAGAAAGTGGGTATATATTATTATGGAACATTATTGTATTTGGTTTATGTGAAATGAAAAATCAATAAAAAGCATTTAAAAAAACAAAAGGTGGTTGTTCCTCACCTGGGAAACGAACAACGTGGCGTAGAGGTGGATTTTTACCACACCTTGGGTTCCGTGACAAAAGAAAAATGGAATGTGTGAGGGAAAAACAGAAAGTATTTCAGTCTTCTGCTGTTTCTTCCCAGTATAAGCTGTGCTATCAATTTACGCCACTTATATATCCAATAAAGGGACGCGGGTGGCGCTGTGGGTTAAACCACAGAGCCTAGGACTTGCTGATCAGAAGGTCGGCGGTTCGAATCCCTGCGACGGGGTGAGCTCCCGTTGCTCAGTCCCTGCTCCTGCCAACCTAGCAGTCCGAAAGCACGTCAAAGTGCAAGTAGATAAATAGGTACCGCTCCGGCGGGAAGGTAAATGATGTTTCCGTGCGCTGCTCTGGTTCACCAGAAGCGGCTTAGTCATGCTGGCCACATGACCACATGAGCTGTACGCCGGCTCCCTCGGCCAGTAAACTGAGATGAGCACCGCAAGCCCAGAGTCAGCCACGACTGGACCTAATGGTCAGGGGTCCCTTTACCATTTTATATATCCAATAAAGCAGAATGTGAGACGATTCAGGATAGAAGGAAGGACTTATTCAGGCAGAGCAAACTGTGGAACTCCCTTTCACAAGAGGCAGGGAGGGCCACTAACTGAGACAGCTTTAAAAGAAACTGGCAAAATTCATAGAGAAGCAGGTTATCAACGGCTACTAGGGCGGATGTCTACACTCTGAGTCCACTGTTGGAGATAGCAAATGCTTCCAAATGCCAGTGGCCGGAAGGCACAGAAGACAAGACCCCCCCTTCCAGGCTAGGATTCCTCCAGGCAACCTGCTTACTGAGTATTCACTCTCATATTATTATTATTATTATTATTATTATTATTAATTGAATTTATATACTGTGACGGGGTGAACTCCTGTTGCAAGTAGATAAATAGGTACCACTGCGGCAGGAAGGTAAACGGCGTTTACATGCACTGCTCTGGTTCGCCAGAAGCGGCTTAGTCATGCTGGCCACATGACCCGGAAGCTGTACGCCGGCTCCCTCGGCCAGTAAAGCGAGATGAGCGCTGCAACCCCAGAGTCGGTCACTACAGGACCTAACGGTCAGGGGTCCCTTTACCTTTACCTTTATACCACCCTATACCTGGAGGCCACAGGGTGTGCATATGTGTTTTTGTGTACATTTATCAGCACTTTCCTAACCATGAAAGTCTTATTAAAAAGTTGATTTTTTGCGCTTGGGCAACAGAGTGCTTTTAACTTTTCAGACCTCAGTAAATGCCCAGTCCGCTCTTGAATCCCTTCTGCAGAAACCCCACTGACTGAGCATTTGTTCCACTTTGTCTGCCCCAGGCTTGCAGGGAAGTTAAATGATGTTGCATCAAGCAAGGGTTCTCCCGCGCTCCCCAGCATTTCCCCACCACTTCCCTTCCTGCAAAAAGACAAACTTTTCTTGGGAGGGCAGAAGCACCAAATCCGCTCCAGTTTTACAACCAGGATTTGCCGGCACAGGACTGAATCCCACCCCAAAATGGTGGCGGTCTGGAAAGCCCCCCCCCCCCCCCAGTGACAGTCTGGAGGCGGCTCTGGTTTATCATGGGGGCTTTAATAGACCCTCAGCTATCCCACCCCCCCCTCCGTTCACAGAGGGAATTGTGTCAGGTCTACATCAGGGCTCAAAGTCCAGGCAGAAGGTGACTTTGGGGGGCTTGACACCTGCCCCACTGCTCATTCTGCTCACCCCAGAGGCACCCCACTGCTGCCCCTTCTCTGCCACCCACCCCCTTGTCCGTCTGGAGGGCAGAGCAGCCAGACTGGGAAGCTGCGAAGGCTCTTCTGTCCGAGGTGGCAAGGCAGAGATGGCATCGTGAGCCAAGGGAAAAGGGGGTACCAGGTCCCTGGGAGCCGAGACAGGGTCGTGCCCATTCCCCCTCCCAGTACATTGAGGCCTTGTCTATGGGAAGGTGCTATTAAGAGGGGCTCTGAAGTGCGGCAGAGTTGATCCCAGTTCCAGACCGTGCCTTCTGGGCCAGGAGTCCCACTGGCAGTGGCATGAAGGCAGGGAGGAGATTGGGGCAAGAGCCCCCACCCTAATGCCCCTGCTTCTCTGCGGTCTTCTGGCTGCTGCCCAGCAGCTGGAGCTGAGAATATTCCTGGGTGAATTTGGCGTGGAACTGGCTCATCTTCTGCAAGACAACCTTCAGCTTCTCCAGGGGCGGCAGGATGGTCATTCTGGGGCAGAGCGAGAAGGAGAGGTTCAGAGGAGAAGAAGAGTTAGGAGAGGAGTTTGGATTTGATATCCCACTTTATCGCTACCTGAAGGAGTCTCAAAAGCGGCTAACATTCTCCTTTCCCTTCCACCCCCAAAACAGACACCTTGTGAGGTAGGTCAGGCTGAGAGACTTCAGAGAAGTGTGACTGGCCCAAGGTCACCCAGCAGCTGCATGCAGGCCCAGACAGAGGGGGGGCACCATAGGGGCCACTTGGCCCGGGCCTCCGATTCCAAAGGGGGCCTCGGTCAGCATAATTATCTATATTTTCCATTTTGTCTTTATATGCGGATACGGTTCAAGCCTTGAAATAAAATTATTTGCCAGCATAACTTTTGTGAAAATTATATATATATATGAAATATACTCAGAGTCAAGAGTGGATTTCATGCTCTTTGTTTAGCTCATAGTGGTGAGGAGGAATGGAAGTTCCCCCAGAATGTCTGCTTTATATACATTATTTACACAATGGGCCCCATGTGATTGGCTAATTCCGGGATTCTCCTGTAGGCCAATCAGGTTGCGGATTCACTTCCACCTGGAGCTGGATTGGGTGGCTCCTGTGGACCAATCAGACTGCTGCATTCTGGACCCTATTGTTCTAGGACCAATCACACTGCTGCATTCTGGATCCTATTGTTCTAGGACCAATCAGACTGCTGCCTTTTGGATCCTATTCAACCCAGTACATAACAATATACTTACTTATTTATAGGACTTCAGTTATCCCCAAGGTAAAAAAAAGGAGGGGTACATTATCTACCTGGCCTGGGCCTCTGCCTGGCTCTGCAAGGTCCTGGCTGCATGTGGAGGAGCGGGGAAGCGAACCCAGTTCACCAGATCATGGGTCTACCGCTCTTAACCACTACACCATGCTGGCTCATGGGAGTACAGAGCTGGAAGAGACCCAAGGAGCACTGTGTCCGCCCATCCCCGGACAGAGGCAACCCTCTCTTTCTCGCGTGCAAGCAAGACTGGGACCTGAGCACTGGACCTGAGCACTGGAGCCTTCCAGCAACTGGGACTCAGAAGCCTGGCTGCCTCTGACAGTGGAGGCAGAACATTGCTCATATACACCAGTAGCCCTCTCCTCCTCCTCCAAGAATGTGTCTAATCCTCTTTTAAAGGAGGGGACCAGGTGTGCAGCCTGGGAGTCATTCTGGACTCGCAGCTGTCCATGGAGGCGCAGGTCAGTTCTGTGTCCAGGGCGGCTGTCTACCAGCTCCATCTGGTACGCAAGATGAGACCCTCCCTGCCCGCAGACTGTCTCACCAGAGTGGTGCATGCTCTGGTTATCTCCCGCTTGGACTACTGCAATGCGCTCTATGTGGGGCTATCTTTGAAGGTGACCCGGAAACTACAACTAATCCAGAACGCAGCAGCTAGACTGGTGACTGGGAGCAGCAGCCGAGACCACATAACACCGGTCTTGAAAGACCTACATTGGCTCCCAGTACATTTGAGGGCACAATTCAAAGTGTTGGTGCTGACCTTGAAAGCCCTAAACAGTCTTGGTCCAGTATACCTGAAGGACCATCTCCACCCCCATTGTTCAGCCCAGACACTGAGGTCTAGCTCCAAGGGCCACTCTGGGCGGCTTCCAACAAGGATTAAAAATACATCAAAATATCACACATTAAAAACTTCCCTGAACAGGACTGTCTTCATATGTCTTCTAAGTCAGATAGCTGTTTATTGCCTTGACATCTGGTGGGAGGGCGTTCCACAGGGTGGGCACCACTACCGAGAAGGCCCTCTGCCTGGTTCCCTGTAACTTGGCTTCTCGCAGGGAGGGAACCGCCAGAAGGCCCTCGGTGCTAGACCTCAGTGTCCAGGCTGAATGATGTAGGTGAGAGCCTGAGACCCCACCTGGAGTCCCAGGAGTGGAGAGAGACCACAGGGAGCTAAGAGGGTCTTTACCTGAAGTGAAAGGTCCCTTCCTTCTGGCCAAAGCCACTCCCTGGCACGACACAGATGCCCGTCTCCTCCAGAAGCTTCAGGCAGAAGAACATGTCTGGCGCCTGGCCCAGGGCCTGGGAGAAGGGAAGGGGGAGACAAGAGTTAGTGGCATGGAGATGCTTTGGGGGGGCTGGGAGATGGGAGCCGGTCCATGTTCTGGAGATGTGGGAATGGGATGCTACCCGCTTGGAAGCTGGTGGAGCTCAGTGCCCTGGAGATGGGCAGCCAAGTTCTGGAAGGGGAGTCCCAGGCAGGACAAAGAATCAAAGATGCACAACTTCCAAAAAGGTACCTGGCCAACCCAAGCCCATGGTGAGGCTCATGGGACAACAACGAGAAATGTCTCCAGGCCTGTCCTGTGGAAATCTCTGCCCCTAGAGATTCAGCAGACATCTTCTATTCTGCCAGGCTTAGGCTGGCAATTGAGAAGCCATCCTGCCACAATTCTTAAATGATGCATGGTTTAACTTCTTTGCAGCTTTATTGCATGGATTTATGTTTTTATGGCTGCCAACTGCTTTGATATACCTTTTAAAGTGATGTGGCGATATGCAAATATTTGCATGAATAGATAAATGCGACGAAAGCAATGAAACGTTTTGTGGCAAAGAGATCCTTCCAGCTGGAGAGGCCGGGGCTCAAACTTGCAGCCTTCTTCTGCACGCCAGCATCTGTCCTGCCCCTGAGTCCTGGCCCCTCCCTGGAAAGAGGACCCTGGAGTTGAAGCCCCAGGTGGAGGTGTGGCCTTACCTGTGCCTCTTGCACAGCCTGGGGTGGGAGATGAATTCGGGGGAAGGCATACATGGCCCCCTGCACAGGGTTGCAGCGGATCCCGGGCGCTCGGTTGAAGGTCTCTTCCGTGAGCTGTGCCTTCTGGGCCAGAGAGCTCAGCACGGCCTGCTTTTCCTGCATCGTAAGGAGGAAGAGAGACCCCCCAGGTCAGAGGATGGAGGAAAAGAACCAGGAAGAGGCCATGAATGGCCACGATTCATCTCTCGCTGCTACAGGACCAAACAGGGACACAGGTGGCACTGTGGTCTAAACCAGTGGCGGAGGAACCCTCTCTGGCACCCGGGACGGGACGCCGAGGGGCGGGGCGAACCACCCAGTGGCGCACATGCAACATCTATAAGGAGTGTGCATGCACGGCAGCCTGTACGGTCGCCGTGCGAGAGGCACGCGAAAGTGGCAGCGCCCATACTGACTGTGCATGCCCTCAGCTGCTCCACAGCTGGGGGGAGGCAGGGGCCATCTTGTCATACACACCCCCAGAGTGGCACCTGGGGCGATCCGCCCCCTCTGCCCCCCACTTCGTACGCCCCTAGTCTAAACCACTTTCTTGGGCTCCATGATCACTGCAGATGGCGACAGCAGTCACGAAATTAAAAGACGCCTGCTTCTTGGGAGAAAGGCGATGACAAACCTAGACAGCATCTTAAAAAGCAGAGACATCACCTTGCCAACAAAGGTCCGTATAGTTAAAGCTATGGTTTTCCCAGTAATGATGTATGGAAGTGAGAGCTGGACCATAAAGAAGGCTGATCGCCGAAGAATGGATGCTTTTGAATTCTGGTGCTGGAGGAGACTCTGGAGAGTCCCATGGACTGCAAGAAGATCAAACCTCTCCATTCTGAAGGAAATCAGCCCTGAGTGCTCACGGGAAGGACAGATCCTGAAGCTGAGGCTCCAATACTTTGGCCACCTCATGAGAAGAGAAGACTCCCTGGAAAAGACCCTGGTGTTGGGAAAGATGGAGGGCACAAGGAGAAGGGGGCGACAGAGGACGAGATGGTTGGATAGTGTTTTCGAGGTTACCAGCATGAGTTTGACCAAATTGCGAGAGGCAGTGGAAGACAGGAGGGCCTGGCGTGCTCTGGTCTGTGGGGTCACGAAGAGGCAGACACCACTAAACAACTAAACAACAATTTGTTATTGGCAGTGATCCCAAAATTCCCCAGTTCCTCTCAATGCACCGCCAGCCCCTGTTTTACTCACCTGGCTGAACTGTTGGTAGGAAGGGTCTCCAGGCTGAGGCTGATTCACAACGACATCCAAGAGGACCTGCCCAGTCACTGGCGGGCAGAGGCGCACAGAGACTAGCTTGCTCAGCTGCTGCTGCACTAAGGGGTCCATGTTAATCACCTCCATGTAACCACCTCGGAAGCCGCACCTGACAACATAAGGAAGTGGGCAAAATTGTGCAGTAGGATTGGCTTGAACATATATATTAAAATATCCACCTGACTCTTCCTGGCTCCATATTAGACAGGAGATTTTAAGCCAGGGAAGAAGCCAGACTCTCCCCTCTTTCCATGTTACGGAAGAGGCTATCCCCCAGGCAGTGTGGCAGAAGAGGCTACTCACTCGCCCATGAAGCCCTTGGAGATGGAGTGGAAGGAGGCCAGCTCCACGCTGCCCGAGTACTTGGGCCCCATCTCAAAGAGCACCTTCTTGAAGGAGTGGAACTGGGATCCCTCGGCATAAACGTTGTCCTGGTAGACCTTGGGGGTTGGAAGGGGCACAGGGTTGGCATGCAAGCATCAATAATAATAATAATGATGATGATGATGATGATGATGATTTATTTGTACCCCGCCCATCCGGCTGGGTTTCCCCAGCCACTCTGGGCGGCTTCCAACAAAGATTAAAAATACATTAAAATGTCACACATTACAAGCTTCTCTGAACAGGGCTGCCTTCAGATGTCTTCTAAATGTCTGGTAGTTTTTCTCTTTGACATCTGGTGGGAGGGCATTCCACAGGGCGGGTGCCACCACCAAGAAGGCCCTCTGTCTGGTTCCCTGTAACTTGGCTTCTTGCAATGAGGGAACTGCCAGAAGGCCCTTGGCGCTGGATCTCAGTGTCTTGGCAGAACGATGGGGGTGGAGATGCTCCTTCAGGTATACTGGGTCAAGGCGGTTTGGGGCTTTAAAGGTCAGCACCAACACTTTGAATTGTGCTCGGAAACGTACTGGGAGCCAATGTAGGTCCTTCAAGACCGGTGTTATACGGTCTTGGTGGCCGCTCCCAGTCACCAGTCTAGCTGCCGCATTCAGGATTAATTGCAGTTTCCAGGTCACCTTCAAAGGTAGCCCCATGCAGAGCGCATGGCAGTAGTCCAAGCGGGAGATACCTAGAGCATGCACCACTCTGGCCAGACAGTCTGTGGGCAGGTAGGGTCTCATCCTGTGTACCAGATGGAGCTGGTAGACAGCTGCCCTGGACACAGAATTGACCTGCACCTCCATGGACAGCTGTGAGTCCAGAATGACTCCCAGGCTGCGCACCTGGTCCTTCAGGGGCACAGTTACCCCATTCAGGACCAGGGAGTCCCCCACACCCACCCGCCCCCCTGTTTTGCTCATTGTTTGAATATTGTTAATGTCATTTGCTACCATTTATGGGGCTGGTGGCTTGCTCTTGTTTTCCCGTAAGTTGTAAGTGATATGAAATAGCAATGTGTTATATGATTCCTCCCAATTCTGTTCCCCCATGTTATCATGTTTACAAATATATTTTTCTGGGAGGCCTTTGGGAGACAAGCAACTACTAAGTTAAATAAGTGAGTGAGTAAGTAAATGAGGCCAAGGGGCCAGAAGGAAAAGGGGGTCTCTAAAGTGCTGGCACAGTTCCCAGGACATCTTGGAGCAAGGAGGCTTGATGAACCAGAGTACGGATGTTCTGCCTTGGCCTCTCTCCTTCCCAGCCCATTTCCCAGAAGAGAGACCACGTGGCCTTGGCCAAATGGGTCAATGGAGCAAGAGGAATGCACAAGAACATGAGAAGGGCCTGGATGCTGGATCAGGCCCACCTAGTCTACCATCCTGTCCTCCCAGTGCCTCTGTTGGGAAACCCGCAAGTGGGACCAGCAACTGGTTTCCAGAAGCACTGCTGCCTTTGATTGTGCAGGTCCCAAAGTCATAGAATCATAGAATCATAGAGTTGGAATAGACCACAAGGGCCATCGAGTCCAACCCCCTGCCAAGCAGGAAACACCTCTCACCTCATCAGCCAGGAGGAAGAGCTGCTCCTCCCAGGCAAAGCGGATGACGTCTTCGATGCGCTGGCGGCTCTGGACCTGCCCTGAGGCGGGAGAAGTGGAGACAAAGAGAAGTTTGCAGGAGGAGATGCGCCTCTAACCTCCACTGGGCGCCATACTGTGATAAGAATTTTGAGGTCTTAGATATATGTTAAATGTTCATAAGTGTACCAACCAAGCACGTACATAGATCAGCACAGGAAGACTGACCTGAAACCATTTTTGATTCCCAAATGTTTTCTCTGCAAAGTCAAAGAAAAATGGAAAGCCTCTCCATTGTCTTTTCCTTCACAAATCCTGTCTTAAGCGTATGTCTGTGTATGAATAGAGTGAGCCTGTGACCTGACTCAGGAACTAAGTATTTATCATTACAAAAGACTGGCCAGGCCCCCCAGGGTATCCAATCAAGTGACCATTAAACAGGTAACTTGCCAGACAGGAGAGAAACAACGCACTCAGATTTCTCCTGTAGACCACCTTTTCTGTGATGTATGCATGATGTATGGAGGGGTGGTCTTGAGCTCCAGGGCAGGGAATTTAAAATGTCTATATAAGGCCTTGTGAGCCATTGTTCTGGGTTCCTCCTCCCTCCTACGTGTGGTGAGTGAGGACCCTGTTGCAACAGATCAATAAAGATCAGGCTTACTAGCTGCTTTGCTTCTCAATATTCTCTGGTTGGCCTCTGTTATCTTCTCCTACCGATAGAGAACCTACGTAAGGACTCTATATGGGCTCTTGGATACCCCATAAGGGGGAAAGGGCAGGTTCTTGTTTACAACAATACCGCCCAAGGCTGCCCCTGCAGCTGGGGTACCCTGAGCTTCGGGGACCTACCGGTGGGGTTTCCCGGGTTGATGATGCAGAGGGCACGGGGCTGGCAGTGCTGGCGAGCCTCTTTCAGGGCCCTCCGCAGCTCCCCAATGTCCAGGGCCCAGCATTTGTCCTCGTCCAGGTAGTAGTTGATCTGCACGGCGTTGAGTTCGGCCAAAGCGGCGGAGTAAAGCGGGTATTGGGGGATGGGGATCATCACCCCCGTGCGGGAGCGCCCCTCCCCTGAGACTAGCAGCTTCAGGATCGTCTAAGGGGCAGACCAAGAGGGAGCCTCAGCGGTGGGGTTGGTGGGGTTAAAGGAGCAGCCCCAATCCTGCAACCAAACCTCGCCACCCCACTTCACGCCCTCACTCACTCTTAATAATAATAATAATAATAATTTATTTATACCCTGCCCGTCTGGCTGGGTTTCCCCAGCCACTCTGGGCGGCTTCCAACAGAACACTAAAATACAATAGCCTATTAAACATTAAAAGTTTCCCTGAACAGGGCTGCCTTCAGATGTCGTTTTTCTGGTAGTCGTTTTTCTCTTTAACATCTGGTGGGAGGGCGTTCCACAGGGCGGGTGCCACCACCGAGAAGGCCCTCTGCCTGGTTCCCTGTAACTTGGCTTCTCATAGCCCCAAGCAAGAACTGAGCCCCCCCCCACCATACCACAATCGCATCGCTGGCGCCTGTAGACAGGAAGATGTTTTCTGCCCTGGAGGGGATTCCGCCGTCCCGACGCTCAATGAAGCGAGCCACATCCTGGCGGATGAGCTCAATGCCAGGGCTGGCACTGTAGGCACCTGAAGGGGGGAGACAGAGGAGGAGAGAAGGAACTTGTTATGCACTGAGTTGAATAGGATCCAGAATGCAGCAGTCTGATTGGTCCTAGAACAATAGGATCCAAATTGCAGCAGTCTGATTGGTCCTAGAACAATAGGATCCAGAATGCAGCAGTCTGATTGGTCCTAGAACAATAGGATCCAAATTGCAGCAGTCTGATTGGTCCTAGAACAATAGGATCCAGAATGCAGCAGTCTGATTGGTCCACAGGAGCCACCCAATCCAGCTCTAGGTGGAAGTGAATCCACAACCTGATTGGCCTAAAGGTGAATCCCGGAATTAGCCAATCACAGGGGGCCCATTGTGTAAATAATGTATATAAAGCAGACATTCTGGGGGAACTTCCATTCCTCCTCACCACTATGAGCTGAATATTTCAGAACTCCTGGACCAGCAGATCTGAAATTTGTGACAAGGTGGAAGGGGCAGTTGGACCTTGGCACCCGCCCCCAGGAAAGGATGCCAGAGGAAGGGCAAAGGGGGCTCACCGATGCTGTGCCCCCCACATGCCGCCAGCAGCCTCCGGGCCTTCTCCTTTGCATCCTCAGGAAAGTTGGGGTCCTTCAAGAGATCCGGGAACATGCAGAGGGTGCTGACCTGCCAGGAGAGAGCAAAACTGAGAACCAGCCTCCGTGGTCCCCAAAACTCTCCCATTTCAGTCTAGTCAGCTGCACCCTCTCAGTCAGACTTTGGGCTACAACTCCCACCGTCCCCCATTAATCCAATTTGATCAATGGAAACTCAGGGGACTCAAATCTCCCCACCACCCCAGCCACTTTCCCCCTAAGCTTTTAACAAAGGCGGCATTTTTTCATCTCCGCCAAGCTAAGCAGTTGGCTCCTTACCTCTCTCGCCCTGACCTAGTCACTGTGATCCATGTGACGGTCACCTCCAGACTGGATTATTGTAACTCGCTCTACGTGGGGCTGCCCTTGAGACTGACCCAGAAACTCCAGCGGGTGCAGAATGCCGCGGTGAGACACCTTACGGGGTCCTCTCTGCGGGAGCACATTCACCCGGTGCTATACCAGCTGCACTGGCTCCTGGTGGAGTACAGGATCAGGTCCAAGGTGCTGGCTTTTATCTTTAAAGCCCTATAGGGCCTAGGACCCTCGTACCTACGGGACCGCCTCTCCTGGTATGTCCCATGGAGGACCTTACAGTCTTCAAACAAAAACATCTTGGAGGTCCCGGGCCACAGGGAGGTTAGGCTGGCCTCAACCAGAACCAGGGCTTTTTCGGCCATGGCCCCGATTTGGTGGAACGCTCTGTCCCAAGAGACTAGGGCCCTGCGGGACTTGACATCTTTCTGCAGGGCATGCAAGACAGAGTTCTTCCACCAGGCCTTTGGCCAAGGCACAGTCTGACCCCCTCCTTTGGTCATCCTCACAGAACTCTAGCCCAATAGTTGCCATTGATTTGATTTGAACTGATTTTATAATGAAATGATTTTAGAATGTTGTATCGTTTTACTGTTGTTAGCTGCTCTGAGCCCGGCTTCAGCTGGGGAGGGCAGGATATAAATAAATTATTATTACTATTATTATTATTAGTAGTAACAGTTCTGGGCCAGGCAGAAATCCAACAGGTCTGACCTCCTAGTCCTCGCCTCTCCTTCCCACCCAGGGCTGTCTCTGGTGTTCCACCCCCTGCACCCCTGACCTCAGCCCACCTGTGGCTGCCCCCCTTGCCGCCCTCCCCTCGGACCGTACCTGGCGGAGGAAGGTGATGGGTTTCTGCCCCATCGCCTGGGCATCACCGATGTTGGCTCTGATCACCTCCGTAAAGGGCTTCTTCACCCCCTGAAAAGAGGAGAAAATGTGCTGGCGTGGCTTTTGGCACAAGGGGCAGCCCTCGGCCAGCGCCACCAATACTGTCCCACCCCAGAGTCAGCCACGCATTAGCACCAAAGAGATCTTATCACACACACACACACAAATCTATGCTGTGGCAGCTTTTGTAATATTGTGTGCCGTTTTGGTCACTTCCGCTCAAAAAGGATATTATAGCTATATATCACCAGTTAAATTGGCAAAAATGTATAAAAATGAAAAGAAAGAGTGCTGGAAGTGTGAAGCAGAAGGTACGTTTTATCACATGTGGTGGGATTTTAAAAAGGTAAAATCCTACTGGGAAATGATATATAATGAATTGAAGAAAATGTTGAAAATAACTTTTGTAAAAAAAAGCAGAAGCCTTTTTATTAGGTATTTTAAGCCAAGAAAAGAGGACTTTATTTATGTATGCCACTACAGCAGCGAGAATGCTGATTGCACAAAATTGGAAGACGGGAGAAATACCAACTAAAGAACAATGGCAAGAGAAGTGGATGAACGATGCAGAACTGGCAAAAATGACAGACAGACTAAGAGAAAAAGACAACAGAGACTTTGACTACTTGCACGTTGATGTGCTTCCGAACTGCTAGGTTGGCAGGAGCAGGGACCGAGCAACGGGAGCTTACCCTGTCGCGGGGATTCGAACTGCCAACCTTCTGATCGGCAAGCCCAAGAGGCTCAGTGGTTTAACCCACAGCGCCATCCACGTCCTCTTCCTTAGTTACTACAGTGAAATACTTTTGAGGCGGCAAAAGCTTCTTTCTTTTCTCCCGAAAACAAGTCCCACCAGAGAACTGCAGTTGGCAGCCTCATTGCGGAGCATCTCTCTCCAAAACCAGGAGAGCGTCCTCTGCTTGGCTGGATGCCTGGAGGGCGAGGGGCGTCCTTGGGACCGAGGAACGGCAGCCCCCCTTCCTCACCCGAAAGGCTCCTTTTGTGCTTCCCCCGCCAGGGGGTGTCGAGCCAAGAGGAAGAGCGAGATCCCCATTCAGAGTCACGCACCGTGCAGGTTGCCATGGCAGTGGGACAAAACGCTGGGTGACCGCTCTCCTGCCCCGGCCAGCAGAGTCCTGGCACATGGAGGAGGATGTGAGAGCCTTCAGGGGAAGGGGGACGCCAGCCAGGGGGGAGCGGACAGGGCTGTTGTGATGCCAGGAACAGAGAAGAATGCCCCCAGGGAAGAGACCCTTCCAGCAACTCAGAATATAAGAAGAGCCTGTTGAGTCAAGCCAAAGGGGGCCCAGCTAGTCTCGGTGGCTCCTGGTGGAGTATCGGGTCAGGTTCAAGGTGCTGGTCTTGACCTTTAAAGCCCTTTGTGGCTTAGGGCCCTCGTATCTACAGGACTGCCTCTCTTGGTCTGCCCCGCAGAGGACCTCCATGAATAATCATAGTTTAGAGGTCTCGGGTCCTAAGGAAGTCAGACTATCCTCCACCAGGGCCAGGGCCTTCTCAGTGGTGGCTCCGACCTGGTGGAATGCTCTGTCCTGCAGGATTTAACCTCTGTCCTGCAGGATTTAACCTCCTTCCGCAGGGCCTGTAAGACACAGCTATTCTGCCTGGCTTTTAATTTGAATTCAGCCTGATCTTTTATTTTTCCTTCCCTTCCCTCACCCGCTCTGAGACCCCACAGCTACCAATTCTCCCCTGGTCTCCTCGCTGGCCCGAGTAGGACCAATTCAGCCAGCAAGACCTCGGGATTATCTAATGCTTATTTCCCCTAAATTGATTTCTGAATTTTGAATTTTATTGTTATTCATGTTTTTATACTGTATTTTATGCTGCTTTTACAATTAAGTGTTTTAAATTTGTTGTTAGCTGCCCTGAGCCCAGTTTTTGAACCGGGAAGGGTGGGGCATAAATGAAAATTATTATTATTATTATTATTAGTCACAGTGGACCACCAGATGCCCCAAAGGGAATCCCGCAAGCCAGGATCCAAGCACAAGAGAAATATTCTCCCCTCCTGAGTACTCCAGCACCTGGGATTCAGAAGCATCCCTGACTCCAACTGCAGAGCGACTCAAATCTTTTAGTGTGGCACCAGCTACACTTTGGAACTCCCCGCCAATTGACATCAAGCAGGTGCCTTTGCTGTCGTCTTTTCGACACCTGCTAAAAGCCTTCTTCTTCAGACCAGCCTGTCTGGGTGCTTAGAAAGTTTTGATTTGATTTTGGCATGTTGTTATTTTACCTTTCCAAAGGTTTTTAATTATTGTTGTTCACGTTGCCGATTGGTCATTTTATTATTTGATCGTTTGTGCAAGCCGCTTTGAGTTGTGTGTCGCTTACAGTGGGGCAGTGTATAAATTTTATGAATGAATAAATAAAACAAATCTTCTGGGGTGTGTGTGTGGAGGCACAGGATCAGAGAGGCACAACATTTACAGACACTTCCAAGGAAGCGACCTCTTTTCCCTGCAAGCCCCTCCCTCCATTCTCCCCCACTGTTTTCCTTGTGGCTATTTCTAGATTGTAAGTCCCTTGGGGCAGGGAGCTGCACAAAGCATCCCGTACATGGATGACTCTGTCTTCAGCAGCAGGAGGGCTCCCACATCCCCCCTGCAAGAGACCAGAGGGATTGTGATTTCAGCGTAACAAAGGGCGGAGGGTCGCAAATCCAGCCCTGACTTGACACTGGACTTTGAGGACCATGAGCTCAGCTAAGTTGCTGAAAGTGTTACCAGCTCCAGTTTGTGGAAGACCGGCTTAAACTAAGGAGCCCGAGGAATTAAATGAAGATGATGTACAGATGGTACACAACACCAGTGCAGTTAGGGAAAATGTACAAAACTAGCTCAAATATATGTTGGAAGTGTAAGGAAAAGGAAGGGACATTTTATCATATGTGGTGGGATTGTAATGTAATTTTTAAAAAATGGGAAATGATATACAACGAATTGAAGAAAATGTTCCATCTAACATTTGTTAAAAAACCTGAAGCATTTTTGTTAGGGATTGTAGGGAAAGATCTGCCAAAAAAGCTGAAAAACATCTTCATGTATGCGACAACGGCCACGAGAGTTTGAATAGCACAAGGATGGAAGACTGAAGAAATTCCAACTAAAGAATCATGGCAAGAAAAATAGACGGACTATGCAGAACTGGCAAAACTGGCATATAAGCTACGGGACAAGGATAACTGTGACTTTAAAGATGAATGGGAACCCTTTACAAAACAGCATTCTTAGAGAAATAAAAGACTGGAACTGAGGGAAGCCGGGGGGTGGGGAGGGTGGGTTTTGTGTGGGAGGGTGGGAGGAGGGAGGAAAAACTGGGAAAAAATAAGGATGATATGTTTCTGGATAATATGTTTTCTTTTAATTTTGAATAAAAAAGTTTTAACAAAAAAATAAGAAGCCGGGCATAACTTTTCAGGCGGACAGGACTTGGCTGGGCTCCAGACCTAGAACCACAGAATTCTAGAGCTGGAAGGGACCCAGAGGCCATTTAGTCCAACCCCGTGTGACGCAAGGAACCCTCGCTTCAACCACTAAGGCTGCCAGCCATCATCATCATCAACCCCCGAGAAACCAAGCGCACCAGCTTCGCCTCTTGGGCTCCAGTCCTTTCTGGGTCAGAGGACTCTCACAAGCACAGGCAACCTTCATGCCCCCTTGATACCTGCTGCCACTGGGCTCCCTCCAAGAGGTTTTCAGGAGCTGCAGCTGCTGCCCACAGACCCTTGGGGAAGCCCAACTTCTTCCAAACCGGCAGCAGCAGCAGCCAGCTGTTGGCTGTGATCGGTCAAGCCCTCTGCAGCCTGAGCTCCTGAAGGAATGTGTCTACCTGCTGGGAAACCTGCCCTCTTCTGAGCGCTGTGCAGAGGCTGAAAGTCCCATCTGTCTGGGAGGGTTGGGCAGACTCTGGCACCTTGCTAACTCCTGGGGCACCCAGATCAGCTTGCAAATATATTTTGGGATGCTGAAAAGCCTTAGTTTAGTGGTTTCTTAAGAGGGGACAGTAGCCGGGGCAATGTATTCTGGCTCTGTTCTCCAAGACACTTTGTCTAGCCGTTTATCACCTGGGTGTATGAATCGTAGAATTGTAGGGTTGGGAGAGAACCTGGGGTCATCTAGTCCAACCCCCTGAAATGCAGGGTTCACAGCTAAAGAATCCCTGACAGACGGCCATCCAACCCCTGTTTAAAAACCTCAGAGGAAGGAGACGTCAGCAGCAGTCAAACAGCTCTTACCGCCAGACAGTTCCTCCCTTATGTATTTAATTTCAAAGTTCTGTCTGCCACTCTACACATTTTGATAAAGGTGTCCAATACATGCATCGGTACAGATCGCTTCATCTGGAACAAATGCCAGACCCGTCAGACAGAAACCCTATTTTCTTTCCAGCTGTTTTGTTTCATATCGTTTCGGGTTGCTTTTACTGGATTTACAGCCGTGTGAACGCTCTGTTCGAACGATAGTCTAGAAACATTGCAAACCGATAGAGGACCAAAGCGACAAGCTAAATCCCCAACGAAAGAAGAGTCTTGCCAGTGGTGGGATGCTTCTCTGTCCTGATGCCACGGTGACGGGCACGTTCCTCTCTTAGAATCATAGAACTGCAATGATTTGAAGGGAACCCCAAGGGCCATCTAGTCCAACCCCCTGCAGTGCAGCAATCTCAGCTGAAGAATCCCTGGCAGGCAGACGTCTGGGCAATCTCTAGACACCCCCATCGAAGGAGAGCCCGCCATCTTACCTGCTGAAGCTCCTTCTCCAGCTCGAGGGCTCGGGTGACAATGGGTCCCCGCACGGCATACTCCACCTTCTTGACCGAGGGGTTCAGGGACTCAAGGGTCAGCACCTTCTCCCGCCGAGCCAGACCGTTCTCCGCCATCCCTGGTTGGCTCACCTGCCGCTGAAGGCCCCTGCGAAGCAAGAAGGGAGCAGGGCTGAGGGTCGGGCTCAGGAACACCTGGGTCCAAGGTGGGCACCCCCAGAGCCTGGCACTGGGGAGGAGGCTGCAGCCCAAGACAGCCCTAGCCAGCCCATGCCTTGGCATCGCCCTTCAGGGGAGCATTGGCCCTGACTGCTTCGGCGGCTGGGAGTAAAGTCCTGGCTGAGATCTGGGCAGGGGCGGGGCAGGAGCTGGGCAGGTGACAAAGGTCTGTGCATTCCCAAGCAGGGAAAATCAAAAGGGTGCCCGGCTGGAGGTGGAAAGGAGGCTCCAGCTCTCCTCTGCGATCCAGGGCTGGGGGCTGGCTGCCTGCCCTGCAACTGGGGGGTCCACTGACTGCCTTCCCTGCCCCAGGGGAGAAGGGCACCTACCCAGCTCAGCTACCAGGCAGGGGAAGAGGCAGGCTGGTTCCCACACAGGAGGGGAAAGCGCAGCTCCTTTCAATCCAGGGCAAGAGGGAGGAGACTCTGGGCTGCAAGGAAGAAAGAGCCACATTGTGGAGCAGGACTGAAAGGGACCTGCCATCTCGCCTTCGGGAACAAAGGCAGAAAGCAGACTCACTCCCCGCACCCTCCTGCCTCCCACAGAGACTTTCACTGGGCCTGCCTGGGCAGGGTGCCATTGTGGGATGGAGAGGGGTTGGGAGGAGAAGCTCAAACAGAGGGGTAAGAATGCTCAGGGGCCCGTTGGGGAGCAGAAGGGGGTCCCTTTCATTTCATGGGTGAGGGTTACATAAGAGGGACAACGAAGGATTCACACGAAATTCACTCCAGATGAATTAGGAAGAATTTCGACACCACAAGCTGCTTGCAAAATGGAGGGGTCTGTGGACCCATTTGCACAACGCACATCAGCCAGCCCGTCCAGGATTCGAGCACGCCCAGAGCTCAATAGTCGGAAGGCCCCAGGTTGGCGTCTCGACCAGAGCGGGTGGGGAACTGCTGCCAGCTGCTCTGTTTGTGACATTTATATCCCATCTTCCCTGCAAGTTGCCCACGGCGTAGTCCTCCCCTCCTTGGTTTAATTTCTGCGTACGCTTTGGGCAAGCAAATCAGGATGGATGCTCAGTAAACGGGTCGTATGGTGTGGCCCACAAAGTCTGGTGCTTTGCTGGTGTCGCGGCTTTGTTGTGCCACAGCAAAAGAACTTGAATCCGTTTTAAATGCACAAATGTAAAGGTCTGGCCTGCACTGGAATTCCTCCTGCAAAATACCAACAGCCTGGAGCCAACCTTGTTATAAGCAGCTTCCTATTCCTCCCCAGTTTTTGCATACCCGTCAACTGCCCCCTTTCTCCCGGGGCAGCCACGGAAACGATTCATCCATCACGTTTTCTGCCAGTGTCCCAGCAAATCCTGGTTTTTCCAAGCGGGAAGAGGCAGCTCAAGGGGAGCTCACCTGGCACCCGAGCAAAAGACGCTTATTTTATGACCAGGCATTCTGGCAGGAGGCAGCTGACTGGTGCCAGAGTGACTGACCAAAAAACAAGCACCCCGATTTGGATCCTCCGGATGTTGGAGGATCTGGTTTCTGGCGGCATCTCTTTGCCCAGTGATGGAGCTATATTTCTGGTGCGCTGAAACCTGAATGGCTTCACAAACGGCAATGAGATCTGGGTAAGCACTGTTATCTTCTTCAAGTAATAATAATACTAATAATAATTTATTATTTATACTCCGCCCATCTGGCTGAGATTCCCCAGCCACTCTGGGTGGCTTCCAACACAATATTAAAATACAGTAATGCATCAAATATTAAAAGCTTCCCTAAACAGGGCTGCCTTCAGATGTCTTCTAAATGTCAGGTAGTTGTTGTTCTCTTTGACATCTGGTGGGAGGGTGTTCCACAGGGCAGGTGCCACCACTGAGAAGGCCCTCTGTATGGTTCCCTGTAACTTGGCTTCTCGCAGCGAGGGAACCTCCAGAAGGCCCTCGGAACTGGACCTCAGTGTCCGGGCAGAACAATGTAGGTGAAGACACTCCTTCAGGTATACTGGGCCAAGGCCGTTTAGGGCTTTCAAGGTCAGCACCAACACTTTGAATTGTGCTTGGAAACGTACTGGGAGCCAATGTAGGTCTTTCAAGACCGGTGTTATGTGGTCTCGGCGGCTGCTCCCATTCACCAGTCTAGCTGCCGCATTCAGGATTAGTCGTAGTTTCCGGGTCGCCTTCAAAGGTAGCCCCACGTAGAGCGCATTGCAGTAGTCCAAGCGGGAGATAACCAGAGCATGCACCACTCTGGCAAGACAGTCCGCGGGCAGATAGGGTCTCATCCTGCGTACCAGATGGAGCTGGTAAACAGCTGCCCTGGACACAGAATTGACAAGGGGGTTGTTCCACGACAGATCGCCACAGATGAAGCCGTTGGGAATGGTCTTTTGGAGTTTGGGGGTGAAGTGCCATTCATATGCTGATGACACTCCGCTCTGTTTCTCCAGAACATCTGGATCAGGAGAGGCTGCACAACCCCTGGGCTCTTGCCTGCACGAAATGTCTAAACAGATGAGGGCAAAGAAGCTGAACTTGAATCCTGGCAAGACGGAGGATTTGGGAGTGAGTAGCTCCCAGGTCCTAGAGACTGGTTCTGCCTGCCCAGGATGGGGTTGCTCTCCCAGCAAGGAGCAGGGTCACAATCTGGGGGTGTTTCTGGGTCCAGCACTGTCCCAGGATCCTGGTGCGTGTGCTGGAGACTTAAGACTGGATTACCTCAATGCACTCTATGTAGGGCTTCCCTGGGGCTGGATCCGGAAGCGGCAGTGAGTGCAAAATGCTGCGGCACAATTGCCACCTGGAGTGGGGGCCTTCCAGCACCTAACAGAACCAGGCAGAGGGCCTTCTCGATGGTGGCACCAGCCCTGTGGAACGCTCTGCCATCAGATATCAAGGAAATAAACAACTATCTGACTTTGAGAAGGGAGTCCTAGTTTAGGGAAAATTTTAATTTTCAGAATGCCGCAGCAAGGCTCCTTACGGGATCCTTGCCGCGGGATCACATTCACCCAGTGCTTTACCAATTGCACTGGCCCTGGTGGAGTCCAGGGTCAGGTTTAAGGTGCTGGTTTTGACCTTTAAAGCCCTATGTGGCCTAGGACCCACGTATCTATGGGACCGCCTCTCCCGGTATGCCCCGTGGAAGAACTTAAGGTCCACAAATGACAACATTTTGGAGGTCCCAGGTCACAAGGTGGTTAGATTGATCTCAACTAGGGCCAGGGCCTTTTCAGTACTGGCCCCGACTTGGTGGAACGCTCTGTCACAAGAGACTAGGGCCCTGCGGGACTTGACATCCTTCCGCAGGGCCTGAAAGACAGAGCTGTTCCGCCTGGCCTTTGGTTTGGACTCGGTTTGACCCTTATGTTTCCCTCCCCTTATGGTTTTGACTTTTAAAATGAGGCTGCATTTTAACCTGTATTTTAAATTGGTTCCCCCCCCCCCTTATTATGTTTTTACTGTAATTTTACTGGTGTTAGCCGCCCTGAGCCTGGCTCTGGCCGGGAAGGGCGGGGTAGAAATAAAATTATTATTATTATTATTATTATTATTATTATTATTATTATTATTATTATTGTTGTTGTTGTTGAATTTCAGGGCCCCTTTGGAGATTGGCACCCTTCCCCTCACCTGCCATTGCTCCGTGCTCAGGTGGCCCCAGGTGCCCCTCTCATTCCGCCTTGGGGCTGAGGACCCTCATCCTTCCCTCGCCAGAGCCTGATCTTGGGTGCCAGCGACTCCAGGGGGTTCTCTTGCCTTGTGAGGGACAGAGCAGAACCTTCCGGAACAGAACATCGGGAGAATTCTCAGGGTCAGTGCAAATGGCAAGAGGCGGCCCAGGAAGGCAAAGACCCCATGAGCTCCTCTCGGGGTATCCGTTCCGATGCGACAGCGCCTGCGACATTTATTTATCCATTTATGAAAATTCTACTCTGCTTCCCTGGGACGCGGGTGGCGCTGGGGGTTAAACCACAGAGCCTAGGGCTTGCCGATCAGAAGGTCAGTGGTTCGAATCCTTGCGACGGGGTGAGCTCCTGTTGCTCGGTCCCAGCTCCTGCCCACCTAGCAGTTCGAAAGCACGTCAAAGCGCAAGTAGATAAATAGATACCACTCTGGCGGGAAGGTAAACGGCATTTCCGTGCGCTGCTCTGGTTCACCAGAAGCGGCTTGGTCATGCTGGCCACATGACCCAGAAGCTGTATGCCGGCTCCCTCGGCCAGTAAAGCAAGATGAGCACCGCAACCCCAGAGTCGGTCACAACTGGACCTAATGGTGAAGGATCCCTTTACCTTCACCTTTACTCTGCTTTCCTTAGACCACAGGAAGAGTCCTGATGGATCAGGACTATGGCCCATTGTCATGGGCTGGTTGGACGCAGAGAGGAATGGTGGGAGGCACCGGGTGGAGAGCCCCCCCAGGGAAGAAAGCTCAGAGCCCAAGGACTGGGGTGTGTGGGTCAATTTGTGGTCAGAAGGAGAAGAGGAAGAAGATGGGGAGGAAGAGGTGTCAGGTGTGGGATGTAATCCACTGGGAGCAGTCAAGTACAACATTCCTAGTCTTCCTAGACTGCATATGCGTGGGAATGTTTGGTCCAGCCAGTCAAAACTGACTGGAGCATCTTTCCTCTTGCATGTGACCAGAGGTGGGCACGACCTTACCTGTCCAGGTAACCAAAGGACAAAGCATGCTGCCACCCTCTATCATTTCCCCCCGCTTCCTTCATCGTTTGCCCAGCTTCTTATCTTGGAGTGACCTGATAGCTTCTCAGCTAGCAGAAGCACTGGGTTTGCCTCCTCATGGGGTAGATCCACATGTATATATTTGTAACTAAGTCTGCCTTCATGAATCCGACTGTGAACTGATGTGAGTAAACTTCTTTTATTGACTTTGAATAAGATTGCCGTGTGTTTATTCTTTCAAGAGGGACTAAAGGGAATTTACCAGGAACTATCAAAACCTCTCCATTCTGAAGGAAATCAGCCCTGAGTGCTCACTGGAAGGACAGATTGTGAAGCTGAGGCTCCAAGACTTTGGCCACCTCATGAGAAGAGAAGACTCCCTGGAAAAGACCCTGATGTTGGGAAAGATGGAGGGCACAAGGAGAAGGGGACGACAGAGGACGAGATGGTGGGACAGTGTTCTTGAAGCTACCAGCATGAGTCTGGCCAAACTGCGGGAGGCAGTGGAAGACAGGAGTGCCTGGCGTGCTCTGGTCCAGGGGGTCATGAAGAGGCGGACACGACTAAATGACTAAACAACAACAACAACCACCAGGAACTATACAATTCAATCTGAGACAGACTGAATTGTATAATAGTGAGAGGCTCACACGAGCCTACAACCAGCTATCTGCTGTGTGTGAGAAGGGGAATGTAAACTCTGCTAAGTGATAGAACTTGCTAGCGCAAGTTAGGAAGGATATTAATAAACAATATATCTTCTCTTACCTCCCTGAACATTCCCACATCAGAAGCTGAAGGGGTAACAGGGCTTAGTGAGCGGGGAGAGTTTGTGGCAGAGAGAAGTCCAGACTCAGAGGCAGAAGTGGAAGCAGGAGAAGAGAGAGGACAAGAGGCAGACATGAGTCTGTTGTAACTCGCTCTGCGTGGGGCTGCCCTTGAGACTGACCCAGAAACTCCAGAGGGTGTAGAATGCCACGGCAAGACTCCTTACGGTGTCTTCGCCATGGGATCACATTCATCTAGTGCTATACCAGCTGCACTGGCTCCCGGTGGAGTACAGGATCAGGTTTAAGGTGCTGGTTTTAACCTCTAACGCCCTATACAGCCTAGGACCCTTGTACCTACGGGACCGCCTCTCCTGGTATGTCCCACGGAGGACCTTACGGTCTTCAAACAAAAACATCTTGGAGGTCCTGGGCCACAGGGAGGTTAGGCTGGCCTCAACCAGAGACAGGGCTTTATCGGTTGTGGCCCCGATCTGGTGGAACGCTCTGTCCCAAGAGACTAGGGCCCTGAGGGACTTGACATCTTTCCGCAGGGCCTGCAAGACGGAGCTGTTCCACCAGGCCTTTGGCCAAGGCACAGCCTGACCCCCTCCTTTGGTAATCCTCACAGAACTGTAGCCCAATGGTTGCCATGATTTTGAATTGATTTTAGAATGAATTGATTTTAGAATGCTGTGTTACTTTTATTGTTGTTAGCCGCTCTGAGCCCGGCTTTGGCTGGGGAGGGCGGAATATAAATAAAAAGTTGTTATTGAAGAGGCATGGGTGTCTCCCCCCCCCCCACTGCAACAACTCCCCTCCCCACTGGTCTCCCAGGACCAGAAGGGGCATGAAGAGGATGGAGGAGAAGTTCACTTCCTGCAGGCATAGTCTCCAATTGTTTGGGGGGAAATATTGGAGGGCACTTAGACTGCTGTGGCGAGAAGGAGCAGCGGAACCTTAAAGAGCAGAACCAGAAATCTGCAACAGAATGAAAAGCTTGCTTGTAAAGGAAAGTTTTCCATGGCTGGTACCAGCCAAAGAAAGAGGAAGAGGAAAGCTAACCTCTTGAGTCGGGGAGTTCCACACCTGAAGGGTCTCTCCCTCGCTGCCTCCAGCTGAACCTCAGGAGAACTATTTCGCAGGGTCTCTCAAGAGGGTCTCTGCAGCTGATCTGACAGGGTGCGCAGATTCCCAGAGGCAATCGTCCAAGTAACTTGGAGTAACTTTGAGACATTCCCTTCGTATTAAGAAGTGGGTGATTTGAGGGCTTTCTCATGGCCCAGGCAGTTCCCGTCAGGTTCCAGAGGCTGTTGCAGAAGTTGGTCTAAGAAAGGAAGTTTTTTGAAGCCATCCCTCCTTCCTCTGGTCTGTCTGCAGACCAATAATTATCGCACGGTGTCAGAAATGCAGGCTGAGGAGTGCACCGAATCAGCTGGAAGAGCTTTTCTAGCTGCATGGCTAGAAGGTGGAGATAAGAAGCTGTGGGAGCCACACCCAGAGAAAGCGCAAAAACCTGTCCATGGACTGCTCAACGGGACTTGTGGAAATGTTACAACCACCGTCCAGCCTGCAGTTGTCAGAGGATGGTGCAGTTAACTGGAAAAGGTCTAGAGGAAGTTATGAACTGTTGTTGTTGTTGTTGAGTCGTTTAGTCGTGTCCGACTCTTCGTGACCCCCTGGACCAGAGCACGCCAGGCACCTCTGTCCTCCACTACCTCCCGCAGTTTGGTCAGACTCATGCTGGTAGCTTCGAGAACACTGTCCCACCATCTCGTCCTCTGTCGTCCCCTTCTCCTTCTGCCCAAACTGCGGGAGGCAGTGGAAGACAGGAGGGCCTGGCGTGCTCTGGTCCATGGGGTCACGAAGAGTCGGACACGACTAAACGACTAAACAACAACAACAGATCGCATCTGTTCTTTATTGATCATTCACCCTTCTTTGCTACTGAGGTGTTTCTGTGCCTTCAGTCATTCATTCATCCTAGTTTTCAAGGCATTTCTCCATCACTCACCAAATTGCAAAGTGTGTGTGTGTGTTGCACCAAAACAGCAGAATACTTGATTCCCCTTCGAGGGCACAAAGCTAAACATTTGACATGCACTTGAATCCCACTTGCAAATACTGATCTCCTAGAACATGGGTAGGCAAACTAAGGCAAGGGGGCCGGATCCGGCCCAATCGCCTTCTCAATCCGGCCCGCGGATGGTCCGGGAATCAGCGTGTTTTTACATGAGTAGAATGTGTGCTTTTATTTAAAATGCATCTCTGGGTTATTTGTGGGGCATAGGAATTCGTTCATATTTTTCCCCCTTCAAAATACAGTCTGGCCCCCCACAAGGTCTGAGGGACAGTGGACCGGCCCCCTCCTGAAAAGGTTTGCTGACCCCTGTCCTAGAAGCACACAGAACTCTCTCTGCATCCCAGTAGAGTCACCCAGCATGGCTGCTGCACCCTGGAAGATTTAGGGCAGACAAATATGTGAATATTCACACAGGGCTTTGTTAAACTGTGGAACTCACTGCCACAAGAATGGCCACCAACTTGGATAGCTTTTTTTTTCAATAAAAGGCTCCTAATCATGACAATTGCATGCTATGAATGAATGGATGAATTTTTTTTTCTTTTATGGCCAAACAGCCCGCATACTAAAACCAGAATTTCTGCATAGTTCTTTACAAAAACGACAGAAACGATCAGAGTGGAATTTAACCATGAATGTACTAATTAAATACACTTAAAATGTGTATCCACGGAAATAAGAACTTTTTTTTAAGGCTCTCTCAAGGGCTGGTAGTCACGACAGCTGCATGCTCTGCGCAGGATCATGAGCGCGTAAGGAGAGCCTGCTGATTGGCGATTGTGCGAAAGACACTTCCCATTGTCTAGAGGTCCCGGGCCCTAAGGAAGTCAGACTATCCTCCCCCAGGGCCAGGGCCTTCTCAGTGGTGGCTCCGACCTGGTGGAATGCTCTGTCCCAGGAGACCAGGGCCCTGCAGGATTTAACATCCTTCCATCGGGCCTGTAAGACAGAGCTATTCCACCTGGCCTTTAATTTGAATTCAGCCTGTTCTTTTATTTCCCTTCTCTTCCCTTCTCTTCCCTCCCCCTCCCCTTTTATGAAGTTTACCCACTCTGAGACCCCACAGCTAACTCTCCCCTGGCCTCCTCACTGGCCCAAGTAGGACCAACTCAGCCAGCTAGCCCTGGGGGTTATCTAATTGATTTTTGAATTTTATTGTTATTCATGTTTTTATACTGTATTTTATGCTGCTTTTACAATTAAGTGTTTTAAAGTGTTTTAAATTTGTTGTTAGCTGCCCTGAGCCTGGTTTTTGAACCAGGAAGGACAGGGTATAAATAAAAAAATATTATTATTATTATTATTATTATTATTATTATTATTATTATTTATTATTATTATTCCTGGAGGCCTGTGCTCTGATCCACAGCCTCCCCTTCTTGCCTGCTCCTCCAGGGAGACCTGCTTGCTCTCACAAATGGGAAGGTTGTTGCAAGGAGGTTCTGTTTGCAAGGAGGTGTTTTCCTTAAGTGCCAGGGCACCAGCGTCAGAGAAACATGGCATGGGAAGCTGGCACGGCCTCTCCTTCGCTGAGCAAACAGAGATAAGGCCATCCTGGCGAGGGGGGAAAGGTCCTTGGCTGAGCAGCCGCTGGCTCAGTCGCTGCTATTCTGGGATAGCTCCCTTGTCCCAGTGACTGGGGAGGGGGCAAACCTGGGTACTCTCTGGACCCCACAAACTGCTGGGGAAACGTGAGCATTTGGAGCAAGTGGGGGGGGGGCTTTATTTGACCCGATGGGGCCACATCCTTCTCTTCCCAACCCCCCAAGCCAGCTTGGGCAGGTGGGTGGGGCAGCCCAGCTGTCAATCCTCTGTCTTCATAATGACACCAGGTGACTGACGCCTGTCAAAGTCCCTGTTGCTTCTGAAACAGCCAACAACCAGCTGGCTGTCAGGCATTGTATAATAATAATAATAATAATAATAATAATAATAATGTATTATTTATACCCCGCCCATCTGGCCGGGCTTACCGAGCCACTCTGGGCGGCTTCCAACACAATATTAAAATACAATAATGCATCAAACATTAAAAGCTTCCCTAAACAGGGCTGCCTTCAGATGTCTTCTAAAAGTCTGGTAGTTGTTTTTCTCTTTGACATCTGGTGGGAGGGTGTTCCACAGGGAGGGCGCCACCACCGAGAAGGCCCTCTGCCTGGTTCCCTGTAACTTGGCTTCTCGCAGGGAGGGAACCGCCAGAAGGCCCTTGGTGCTGGACCTCAGTGTCCGGGTAGAATGATGGGGGTGGAGACGCTCCTTCAGATATACTGGGCCGAGGCCGTTTAGGGCTTTCAAGGTCAACACCAACATTGTGCTTGGAAACGTACTGGGAGCCAGTGTAGGTCTTTCAGGATCGGTGTTATATGGTCTCGCCGGCCGCCCCCAGTGACCAGTCTAGCTGCCGCATTCTGGATTAGTTGTAGTTTCCGGGTCACCTTCAAAGGTAGCCCCATGTAGAGCGCATTGCAGTAGTCCAAGCGGGAGATAACCAGAGCATGCACCACTCTGTTGAGACAGTCTGCGGGCAGGGAGGGTCTCATCCTGCGTACCAGATGGAGCTGGCAGACAGCCACCCTGGACACAGAATTGACTTGTGCCTCCATGGACAGCTATGAGTCCAAAATGACTCCCAGGCTGCGCACCTGGTCCTTCAGGGGTACAGTTGCCCCATTCAGGTCCAGGGAGTCCCCCACACCTGCCCGCCTCCTGTCCCCAAAAAACAGTACTTCTGTCTTGTCAGGATTCAACCTCAATCTGTTAGCTGCCATCCCATCCTCCAACCGCCTCTCAGATTAAGGAATCACAGAATCATAGAACTGTAGAGTTTGGGGGGGGACCCTGAGGAGCAGGAAGACACAGCTGTCCCAAATGGGATTCGAACCTGCGACCTTGGACTTATCTGCACCACGCTCTACCCAGCTGAGCTATGCAGGAAGGCTTTTTAGCGACACTGTGCCTGTACCTCAATAAGCAGGTGTTTCGTTTTTAAGGCTACCCTGGGGATCCTTTCCAATCTACAGTCCTAGGTCTCTATCACCTGGAGGCAGGATCCTGAACCTGCGGCAGACAAATCAGGGCACCTGGGGCAACAGCTGATGCAGCAAGCATTCGTTGACCCCAGACACCCCACCCCATCACCTGCCTGCCCTGCACTTTGCTCCATACCTCCCTGTCCAAACTCCAGAGAAAAGGAACTGAGGTTGCTGCCCGTTTTTCTGCCATGTGCTTAAACAGCCGGGAGACAGGCAGAATCACAACGGGTGCAGCTTTCCCCTTCCAAATGCTAGGAATAATAATAATAATAATAATAATAATAATAATAATAATAATAATAATTTATTTGTACCCCGCCCATCTGGCTGGGTTTCCCCAGCCACTCTGGGCGGCTTCCAACAAAGACCAAAAATACACTAAAATGTCACACATGGAAAACTTCCCTGAACAGGGAAGAGCTTCTACAGCGGGATTTCTGCCGGCCCTCCAAATGCCCTTTTAAATTATTTTGCATTGCAGAGGGTTGGACTAGATGTCCTTTGGAGGTGCCCTGCCAACTCTACGGTTCTGGGATTCGACGAGCCGTGGGTGGAAATGGAATTGTCGGGGGTACGTGAGCGAGAGAGGAAGAAAGGGAGTGGCGATTGACTCACGTAAATCTTCAAATCTGAAGAGCTGACCCGTGGAAGGTGGAGCAAGCTTGTTTTCTCCTGCTCTGGAGGGCAGGACTCGAACCCATGACTTCAAGTCACAAGGAAGGAGATTCTGACTCGAAAGATGGCGGACTCTCCTTCCTTGAAGGTTTTTAAGCAGAGGTCGGATGGACATCTGTCAGGGATGCTTTTGAGGAAGTGTCGAAAAAAGTCTGGGAACTGCTGGTCTCGGTAGCACAGTTCACATAATCGCAGAGTAATTTACTCATCTGAGAACACTCAATCAGCAAACAGAGACAGGAGACTTAAAATATTGCCATTTCACCCAGTTTCTTTTCAGGTATGTCCCTGGACTGAGGAATGAAACATCACCTGAGGCATTATGAGGCAAGAGACCTCAATGGATGCCTGTCTCTTGAGCAACGCAGGTGATTAGTGCACTGATTTAATTAATGCCCTCATTTTAAATTGGTCTAACCCGCCAGGGGACCTTGGGGTGAAGGGCAGATAATAAACAAACTAATTAAGAATAATACTGGTAATTAATTTGACTGCACCCAACGAGATCAATGGGCTCTTGCAGGCAGATTACTGCCCACCCGCTTCTCCTTTACCACCAACACCCAGGTCTCAACACACAAGCAGCACCCAGAACCTCCGTGCCCACATTTTACTTTTATGTGGGTCATTTATGTTTTACCAGTTGCACTGGCTCCCGGTGGAGTATCGGGTCAGGTTCAAGGTGCTGGTCTTGACCTTTAAAGCCCTTTGTGGCTTAGGGCCCTCGTATTTACGGGACACGGGTGGCGCTGTGGGCCAAACCGCAGAGCCTAGGACTTGCCGATCGGAAGGTTGGCGGTTCGAATCCCCACAACGGGGTGAGCTCCTGTTGTTCGGTCCCTGCTCCTGCCCACCTAGCAGTTCGAAAGCACGTCAAAGTGCAAGTAGATAAATAGGTACCGCTCCAGTGGGAAGGTAAACGGTGTTTCCGTGCACTGCTCTGGTTTGCCAGAAGCGGCTTAGTCATGCTGGCCACACGACCCAGAAGCTGTACACCGGCTCCCTTGGCCAATAAAGCGAGATGAGCGCCCGCGACTGGACCTAATGGTCAGGGGTCCCTTTATCTTTATTTACAGGACCGCCTCTCCTGGTATGTCCCACGGAGGACCTTAAGGTCCATGAATAACCATAGTTTAGAGGTCCCGGGCCCTAAGGAAGTCAGACTATCCTCCACCAGAGCCAGGGCCTTCTCAGTGATGGCTCCGACCTGGTGGAATGCTTTGTACCATGTGACTAGGGCCCTGCAGGATTTAACCTCCTTCTGTCCGGCATGTAAGACAGAGCTATTCCGCCTGGCTTTCTATTTGAATTTAGCCTGATCTTTTATTTCCCTTCTCTTCCCTCCCCCTCCCCTTTTATGAAGATCACCCGCTCTGAGACCCCACAGCTAATTCTCCCCTGGTCTCCTCGCTGGCCCAAATAGGACTAATTTAGCCAGCTAGCCCTGGGGATCATCTAATGCTTAAAGGTAAAGGGACCCCTGACCATTAGGTCCAGTTGCGGACGACTCTGGGGTTGCGGCGCTCATCTCACTTTACTGGCCAAGGGAGCCGGCGTCCAGCTTCCGGGTCATGTGGCCAGCATGACTAAACCGCTTCTGGTGTACCAGAGCAGCGCACGGAAACGCCGTTTACCTTCCCGCCGGAGCGGTACCTATTTATCTACTTGCACTTTCAAACTGCTAGGTTGGCAGGAGCAGGGACTGAGCAACAGGAGCTCCCCCGTCACGGGGATTCGATCGGCAAGCCCTAGGCTCTGTGGTTTAACCCATCTAATGCTTATTTCCCCTAAATTGATTTCTGAATTTTGAATTTTATTGTTATTCATGTTTTTATACTGTATTTTATGCTGCTTTTATAATTAAGTGTTTTAAATTTGTTGTTAGCCGCCCTGAGCCCGGTTTTTGAACCGGGAAGGGAGGGGTATAAATAATTTATTATTATTATTATCCACAAAAGATACAAATTGTAGAGTTGGAAGGGACCCTGAGGGTCATCCAGTCCAACCCCGTGCCATGCAGGAATATTCAGCTGCCCCTTCAGGGACTGAACCTGCAACCTTGGTGTTATCAGGACCACACTCTAGCTAACTGAACTATCCACGGCATCCTACTGGATGGGGCAATGCCAGGATCAAGGGCAGAGCAGAGCCAGGTGGGTCTTGGCAACCCCCCCCCCCTTCAGAGCTGGCTGGGAGAAGAGGGAGGTGTCCTCCTGCAGCCTCTCAATAGGCTCTCAGTGGGTGGGTGGGTCTGAGCCTCATCCTGCACCCAGGCCTGTGGCTGGAGAATTGACCTTTCATTTTGCAATTCCTGATCTGGATTGCAGGGCTGGCACTGGGACTGCTCCATGCAATATTTGATTTTATTCTCTTCCTGCAATAACGAATTGACCCTCCCAACTTTGCAATTCTACGGTTCTATTATTCTACTACATTTATATTAAGGTTACCAGATTTTTGTTGAATGAATCCGGGGACACTTTTCAACTTGGATTTTGTATGGGGAGTGGTTTGCAAATCTGGAGACTGTCCCTGGGAAACAGGGACGTCTGGCAACCTTAATTTATATTCCCACTTTCCTCTGAGGAACCTCAAGGTGGCTAGTCGCAGTTTTTCTCCTCTCTGCCCCTGCTACCCAGTGGAAGAGGAGGAGGCGTTGGGTGGGCATGGAGCGGGCATGCAACAATGGCAAGGCCTTTTCCCTTTGGCCTCTAGCGGAGAAATGGTGCACAGAACTGGGCACCCTTCTCCAGTCCCAGGGAATGAGACAGAACGGACGGCTGCAAATTTAATACATAAAATAAAATGCTTCTCCACCTCCACAGGAGAGCAGCACAGCTCTGTTCTCCTTGAAAGACAGGCGCCTCTCAGCTCCCAAAGGACCACACATGGGCAGGGGGTCACACAGCCCCATAGACTGATCTCCAGGCCCCCCACCTGGCCAGCACAGAGCTCTGAGCACCTCTGTGGGCAGGAAAGAAGATTGGCATGGTCTGCACCAGGAAGGGGCTACGGGCACCGTCCCGGTAAGTGATGCCGTTTCTGAAGGTGTCTTTTGTTCAAGGACTCCTGGAAAGCTCCAGCAGATGGCAAGGGTTATGTACTGAGTTGAATAGGATTCAAAATGCAGCCGTCTGACTGGTCCTAGAGCAATAGGATCCAGAATGCAGCAGTCTGATTGGTCCTAGAACAATAGGATTCAGAATGCAGCAGCCTGATTGGTCCTAGAACAATAGGATCCAGGATGCAGCAGTCTGATTGGTCCTAGAACAATAGGATCCAGAAGGCAGCAG
>JAXCMG010000020.1:35074319-35091372 GCA_034642415.1 Podarcis siculus | reverse complement strand
GCAGCAGTCTGATTGGTCCTAGAACAATAGGATCCAGAAGGCAGCAGTCTGATTGGTCCTAGAACAATAGGATCCAGAATGCAGCAGTCTGATTGGTCCGCAGGAGCCACCCAATCCAGCTCCAGGTGGAAGTGAATCCGCAACCTGATTGGCCTACAGGAGAATCCCGGAATTAGCCAATCACGTGGGGCCCACTGTGTAAATAATGTATATAAAGTAGACATTCTGGGGAAACTTCCATTCCTCCTCACCACTGTGAGCTGAATAAAGAGCATGAAATCCACTCTCCGAGTCTATCTCAGCAAGGGTGTCCCCTGGCTCTGGCTGCTGCCCCCGGAGGACTAGGACCAGCGGCCCCCAAACTTTTCCGGGACCCCACACCTCCTCGGTTCCATCAACTCATTCCTGGCGCCTCCCACCCTATAAAAAGACTTGTTCAGAATAGTGATTTGCACCACCCACTAAGGCAGATGACAACAGAGTAAGGTTTAAAGCAGGAACAATTAATTGTGCACTGCTTGTTTTCTCCTTCTCTGGAGGGGAGGACCCGATCCAATAGATTCAAATTTCCAGGAAGGAGATTCCGACTGGACATCGGGAAGAACTTTCAGGTGGCAAGAGCTATCCAACAGCGGAACCGACTCCCTGTGGAAGTTGTGGACTCTTCTGCATCTTTTATACAGAGGTGAACGGTCACCTGTCTGGGGTTCTTCAGCTGTGTCCCCTGCATTGCAGGGGGCTGGACTAGATGACCCCTTGGGGTCCCTCCCATCCCTACAACGCCATTCTTTATTCAAAATCCAGTTGAGGCTATCGAGTTGAATTGATTCAAGAAAACTGACGCGCTTGATCCAGATTTTCAAAGAGTCATTTAAAAGCTCCTTTGCCCCTGCTGCCCCCTTGCCCCACCCCAGATAATCCCACCCTCCTGCAGGGGGCTACACCACCCGCTTTGGGACCCCCGTGCTTGGAACATGGGCCTCTGAATATTTTGTTGTGCAGCCCCTGGCAATTGCAAGGGTGGAGCAAAGAAGATCTCCGCTATCCTTATATTATGTCCCACATCTCTTGCCAAATCAATCATAACCGATTTAACTTGTTCATCCTTTGTATGCCACTCCAAGAACAAACAATTATACATTTTAGACATATTCTTAACTTTAGCATCTAACAACTCCGTTTCCAACTTGGTTGTTTTCTGTTGCAAAACCATTTCTCCTATCCGTCTTATATAATTCATTGATTTGATAATATTGCAACCAATTCACTTTATCTTTAATTGGTTCAAATGGTTCAAATGATCCTCTAACAACAAATCTGAGTACCTCAACCATTTATTTTCCATATTTAACTTTTGGGGGGCCTGTGCTTCCGTTGGCGAAATCCATTTTGGTGTTTTTCATACTAAGAGATCTTAGTAAGCAACAAAGATCTCCGCTGTCCTGCACAAGCCTGACTCTCGCAGTCAAAGATAGGAGCCGTGGCATTGCCCCCTCCCTTCTTTGCCCTGCCTTACCTGTGCCAGGCTGCAGAGGGTGCTGTTGGGCACTGCCCCCCCCCCCCCCTCCTGCCTCCTCCTCCTCCTCCTCCTCCTCCTCAGTCGCTCGCTCTCTTCCTGACAGCAGCCTCTCCTGGGCTCCTTCCTTGTCCCAGCCAGGCGTCCTCTTGGCAGCTTCCCTCCTCCAGCCAAGCGCCCCCTCCGTCCCTCCCTCCCTCCCAGGCAGCCGGACAGGCTGGTCTGACCTTTGCCAGAGCAGCTGCCTCCAGGGCCAGCCCCCAAGAGGCTCAGCCACTAAATTTAAATCCTGCCGGCTGCCTGCAGTGCACCCGCCACCCTAGGGCCAGAGCCACCCTCCTAGGAGAGACCCAAAACTCTCCAGGCCCCCGTTCCCTAGAGGGCAAGCAGGTATGCACACACACAAACATGCACAACCCTCTCTCTCACACACAGACCTTGCTTTCAGGGACAGAGCTCAGCCTCAGAAGCATGAGTGCGCTGTGCATATGCAGAGTGCTATTTGCTTGCGACGGATTCAGGGGCAGGCCGTCCAGAGTCCTGTTGATTTGTTGGCTTGGTTTACATTCTCCAGCAGAGAAAAAGGAAGTTTTCTTCCCCCCCCCATAATATTTATTAAGTTTTATACAAATACAACACATACGATACAATCAATGAAACAAAAATAAAATAAAAATAAAAAACAGATATAGCAAATGATAACCACCAACAATAAAAGTTAATTAATTAAACTTCCAACTTCATAAACATATTACTTGACTTCCTCTAATCTCTTCCATCTGAATTTCCTTGTAACTGAATATAGCAGTTTTCCAATATCATTATTCAAAAAACAATATTCCGATTTCTTAACTTTTCTTAACATTCTCTGTCTCATTTATTTACTCAGTCCTAGGCCTATTTAGTACCTTCAAATAACTACTAATCTTTAATATTACAATATTTATTCAAATAATCTTTAAATTTCTTCCAGTCTTCTTGATATTCCTCTTCTTTCTGGTCGCGGATTCTCCCAGTGAGATCAGCCAGCTCCATAAAATCCATCATCTTCATCTGCCATTCTTCCACAGTTGGTAGAAAAAGGAAGTTTTCTGGGCTCCTTGCAGATAAGACAGAGAATGTTAATGAAAAGAATCCCTCAAATCACACACACAGAGAACCTATGATTTTTAGGTTATCAACCTAGGAAAGTAGCTCATCTAAGGGAAGCGAAGCTCTGGTGCTAATCCTCTGCTACCTTGTGCCCATATTTATTCCTGAAAAGGGTTTCAGGAGTAAACCCCAAGGAAAAACCCGCATCTGCTGCCTTGCGGAACACCTTCAGGAGAAGAAAAGGCTTGACGAAAGGGGAATGGCAGATGAAATTGGACTATGCAGAACTCGATAAATTAACAGGAAGGATTCGAAACCTGCAGGTTCTGCATAGTCCATCAATTTCATCCAGTCCAGGAGAGGGCACATTTTTCCACCCTCCCAGGATCATGTGCAGGTCACAAGCAGGAGGGAAGGAAGACAGGCAAGGACACAGAGGGAGGGCTTGAAGGAGAAAATGTCCTTTGGGGTGGCTCAGATATCAGCAGCTGGTCAAGACATTCCTCCTGTACTGCAGGAGCCTCTTTCTAGGCTTGCAAGGGGGGGGGGTGCAGAGAGAAAAGGGGGCAGCTCTCCCCCTCCCTCAGGATTTCTGCTGCTTGTCAAGCCAAGGCATCATTCAAATGCTTTAGTTGTGAAATAAAAAAATTAAGGTCTTATATATATAATAAATGTTCATAAATGTACCAATCTAGCACATGCATAGATATGTGGACCACATGTCTGGAGCAGCACAGGAAGACCGTCCTGAAACCATTTTGATGCCCAAACTGACCAAATGTTTCTCTGCAAGGAGGGAGGGGCTGAGGGAACCTTCCCATTGTCTCAGGAATTGGGAAATCACCATCTCAAAGGAATGGCCAGACTACCAGGAAAGGCAATCAGATAAGGCATTATCAGATAACCTGGCAGACAGGATAAACGACAGCATTCATTTGTTCGTAGGTTCCCTATTGGTAGGAGAAAATAACAGAGGCCAACCAGAGAATATTGAGAAGCAAAGCAGCTCGTAAGCCTGATCTTTATTGATCTGTTGCAACAGGGTCCTCACTCACCATACGCAGGAGGGAGGAGATACCCAGAACAACGGCGCGCAAGGCCTTATATAGACATTTTAGATTCCTTGCCCTGGAGCTCCAGACCACCCCTCCATATATCATGCATACATCACCGAAGGGATGTAACCTAAGACCACCCCCCAGATACATCATATCTACATCACAGAAAAGCCGGTCTACAGCAGAAATCTGAGTGCATTGTTGTTTATCTCGTCTGACAGGTTATCTGTTAATGCTCACTTGATTGGATTAACTGGGGAGCCTGGCCAGTCCTTTGTAATGAGAAATACTTAGTTCCTGAGCCAGGTCACAGGCTCACCCTATTCATACACAGACATACCCTCAAGACAGGATTTGTGAAGGAAAAGACAATGGGGAGGCTTTTCCATTTTCCTTTGACCTTGCCGAGAAAACATTTGGTCAGGTTGGGAATCAAAAATGGTTTCAGGTTGGTCTTCCTGTACGTGCTTGGTTGGTACATTTATGAACATTTATTATATATCTCAGACTTTAAAATTCTTATCACAAGGCAAACCACTATTTTGCTGCTTCCTTTCCTTCCTAGATCCCGGATGTTCAGCTACTGATTGATTGATTGTGTGACTGCAGCACATTTTTTTATTGCTTTCATTTTATGGATCAATGGTCTTGTTAGATAGTAAAATTCATGTGAAATTGCAGTTTTAGGGGTTGTTTTTAAAAGTCTGGAACAGATTAATACGCTTTGAATTACTTTCTATGGGAAAGCGTGCCTTGGTTTTGGAACGCTTTGGTTTTGGAACGGACTAAGTTTGAGAACCAAGGTCCCACTGTAATTGCAAGAGGTGCCAAATAGATGGATCCAGTGCAGAGCAATGGGGGATTGGTGGTGTAAGGGGGAGCCCAGCTCTGGGACCTCTTCCAGGGCAGGAGTGCGGACGTCATTTACCAGAGAGGCCAGGGGAGCTGGCAGGCTTTTGCCTTGCTCTGCCCTCGCAGTTCAAATGGTCACACGTCTGCGCAAAGTTGTTTGCCTTTCTAATCCCAAGCTAAAGGTTGCATTGCAGCAGACCAGAGACTCTTTGTTTCTTCCTCAAAGCTCTGTGTGTTTTCCAGGAAAAGTCTCCGCAGTGGAAAGTCAAGAGTTCAACAAAGTCATGTGTGTATGAAATATTGGATCAGCACAGATGCCTGCATTTTGGGTGGGCTTTCCTTGCACCCCAGATCTGGGGGGCTGTCGTGATGTCGTGTAAGGGGCTAAGCGCCAGTTTAGATGGCAGTTCAGCTGAGCCCTGCGCTTGGACGGCCGTGGAGAAAGCCAGCATTTGTTCAGCTTAGTTTCTCTCCTGCAACAATCTCTCCGAAAGGAGTTCAAAGAGGAAGGCTGGACGCAGCAGACTGCAGGAAAACAAAGCCCAGGAGCAGCCACAGACCTTTGACTCTGGACAGACCTGCTTGGTCATGAGGATTGCTGCGCTGGTTCCTGCTTGACCTGCCTGCTGGACAAGGGGCCGGGCGGACGAGGTTGCAACATCTCGGCCGCGTGGTCAGCAGGGTCATGCAGCGGGGAGAGACCTTGCAGGCTGAACCAGCAGCTTGGCTTCCAAGATGAACCCATGTGAACCAGCTCCTTCTGGTCAGCTGGAGGGTCACCACTGATGCGGCAGAGGGCAGGGGGTGTGTGTGTGGGTGTGTGCTGATCTTGGGTCTGGGGATCTCTGAATACCAGCTCCTGAGAGTTGCAGGTGGCCAGATCATGTCCAGCTTGCAGGATTGGCCTGATCTGGCCCAATGGTTGCCATTGGTTTGAGTTGAATTAATTTTATAATGAATGATTTTAGAGTGTTGTGTTGTGTTGTGTTGTGTTGTTGTGTTGTGTTGTACTGTTTTATTGTTGTTAGCCACCCTGAGCCCGACTTCGGCTGGGGTGGGCGGGATATAAATGAAATTTATTATTATTATTATTATTATTATTATTATTATTATTATTATCATCTAGCAGCCTGGTGTTCTGTTTCATAGAGTTGTAGTGCTGGAAGGGACTCCTAGAGTCATCTAGTGCAACCCCCCAACTCAATATTCTTAACGTGGATTAAAAAGAAATTCACTTCAGTAAGCTTGCATTAAAAGGGCAAGAGTGTTGTAAACAAACATCTGCCCTTGTTCCCTTATGGGGTGTCCAAGAGCCCATATAGAGTCTGTACGAACAAACTTAGTTGGTCTCTAAGGTGCTACTGGACAATTTTTTTATTTTTTATTTATATTTCGACTTAGTAATGTTTCCAAGTCTGCTGTAAGGTCAGCTGGTGTTCTTACGCCCATTTTGCAGTGAGGCTGAAACGGTCTGGGGAAAAACAATGCTGTCCAGGGTTGTAAAGACTGCGGAGAGAATAATTGGGTGCACTCTTCCCACCTTGGATCAAATCTACGCTTCCAGATGCCATAAGAAAGCTGCAGAGATAGCGCAGGATAGTGCGCACCCCGGAAATGATCTCTTTCAGCTTCTGCCTTCTGGAAGAAGGTACAGGGTTATAAAGACCAGGACTAGCCATCTGAGAAACAGTTTCTATCCAAATGCAATTTTGGTTTTAAACGCAGTGTAAGGTAGTCTCGAGTGGTGCTGTGGGTTAAACCACAGAGCCCAGGGCTTGCCAATCAGAAGGTCGGCGGTTCGAATCCCCGTGACGGGGTGAGCTCCCGTTGCTCGGTCCCTGCTCCTGCCAACCTAGCAGTTCGAAAGCACGAAGTGCAAGTAGATCAATAGGTACCGCTCCAGTGGGAAGGTAAACGGTGTTTCCGTGCGCTGCTCTGGTTCGCCAAAAGCGGCTTAGTCATGCTGGCCACATGACCCGAAAGCTGTACGCCGGCTCCCTCGGCCAGTAAAGCGAGATGAGTGCCACAACCCCAGAGTCGTCCGCGACTGGCCCTAATGGTCAGACGGTCCCTTTACCTTTACCTAAGGTAGTCGTGCTCAGGTCCATGGGGTCACGAAGAGTCGGACATGACTAAACAACAACAACAAGGTAGTCTCTATGGGAGTATATTGTTTTTAATTATGGGGTATCAGAGTTTTTAGGGGGCTAACCAGGCTGGGATAGCTGGGATAGCAGGCTTGTTAGTTTTTGAATGTCTGATGTAGATTTTTTTCAATTTTGTTGTTCTGTATGGGACAATAATAAAGATTATCGTATCGTAAAGGGTTGCCACGTGCTACTCCATGAATTCAAAAACCCACCCAAGAGCCGGAAGGCACCTTGAAAGTCAGCTCTTTGCTCGGCTCAGGATCAACAATGCAACTCAATCAGGATGGCTTCAGCTCATAGCAGGGACCTGCCACTCACAGCTCATATGCTCCACCATCACACTGCAGGAGCTCAAGCGGCTGAATTTCCAGGCCATCTCCTCTGAGGAAGCACGCCACAGCCGCCTCTCAATGTTCATGTGCTTCGGAAGGAACAGACTGTGCAGGTCAACAGCTCCTCGCTTGGCACAGGCCGGGCGCTGCTGCTGGCAGGCACCGAACAGGCTGCTTGGCACCTATCAAGCTGGCGACCTGCCATGTGGGGAATCCCGCTTCCTCAGCCCCCTGGAGGCCAGCAGGTGGGGCTGATGAGCTTCTCACTCCTCTGGAGGAGGAGGAGGAATTCTCCCTCTGACTCCTGTCCAGCCCTGCAGTGTAGGCTGGGCATTCTGTGTTGTTACTTTCGGGAATACTGGGAAATAACAAAGTAAAGAGTAATAAGCAAGAGTTGTCCAAGATTCTAGCTGGAATGGCAGTTATTGCTTTGGGATGGAAAGAAAAGGCCAAACGGAATATGGAAAAATGGAATGATTATGTTTTTGAATACGTACAATCAGAAATATTCGCACAGATAGTGGCAGAGGATAGATGGGAAAATAAATGCCAAAGAATCACAAATAAATGGGCATTTTACAGGAACTGGAAAGAAAGGGGGGAAGCCAACCCTAACATACAAACTCGAATGAACAGACTGTGTACATGGATAAAGATATGAAGAAGGAAGGCCTGACCCGGGGGGGGGGGGGGGGGGGGGGGGGGGGGGGGGGGGGAAGGGGGGGGAGTAAAATGGATGGTATTTTGAATTGATTTTGTTATGTAAGCCTTTTTTTCAGAAACCATATATATTAATGTTATGTAGTTGGGCATTGTAGTATGAATGAACTTTGTTCTGTATTCTTTGTTTTATAGAATATATATAATAATGTTATGTTACTAAGCAAATTTAATAAAACAGAAGGGGGGGAATGATGAGGGCATAACGGTGCTCTGCGGTAGTGGGAGAAACATTCACAGCAGGGTTCAGCTCACATTGGTGCAAAGCCCCCGCACAGCTTTGTCGAGCCTTAACCCCGTTGCCCCCCCCACAAGCTGTGCAGAGGGGAGCAGGAGTGAAGGCGGGGGACCTTCATTCAGTACAGAGACCCACACAAAGACAACCAGACGTCTGTTGGGGTTGTTTACCAGAAACACTTTTAATGGTAGAAAAGGGTCGGTCCAAAAGCTCCCCAGGCCCCCTCTCCCTCCCCCAGACAGCAACCCGAGAGCCTCACATTGCTGTGGGGCAGCCTCTGGAGGGATGCTCTGCGGCGCAAGCCCTGCAGAAATGAGGAGTTTGTGTGCAAAAGTGGAACCGCCGAGGGTCCAAACTCCTGCTAAGCCACACCAGATGTCTTCCTGGAGCCCCGGCGACGAAGCTGGGCTGCCTCAGTATCCCTGATGCAACTCTGTCCAGGAGAAGAGGAAGGGAAGAGGAGAGACAAGGCTGTTTTCTACTGGAAGGCACGGTCCCTCTGTGACCGCTGGGTTCCTGAGAGCTGCTGGACAAAGTTCTCTGCCCCAGGGAAGCCCAGGGCTCGGGAACAAACCACTTGCACGGAAACGCAGCTCTGCAAGGGACAATTTGCTGGGTTCAGAATCACAGAACTGTACAGTCGGGGTGGCACTTTCTCCATTGTGAAACTGCTAGTGGTTTGGATCGGTTGAAGGCTGAACCCTTTCAGCTCACAGCTCCTGCCTCGTTTCCCGGCTGCGGCACCCCAAAGCAAGCTCCCTGGTGTGAGAGTATGAGAATCGGGTTCAACCATTAGGATGGAGCTCCTATTTGGGGACTTCCCTGGCTTTTTTCTGGCCCACGTAGGACCAGTCTGGATAGTTGGCCTTGGTGGAGATTTGACGTTTTCATCCACAAAAAGTTTCTGATTTGAGTTTCTACTGAAATGAGGCTGCATTTTAATGTTGTTTTAATCTTGTATCTTAATCGATTGTTTTATATCTGGTGTTAGCCGTCCTGAGCCTGGTCTTGGCTGGGGAGGACGGGGTATAAATTAAATTTATTATTATTAGGATGTCAGCAAAAGAGATCTTGAGCTCCTCTGGGCCACACAGGGCACCAGAGGCCTCTTTCTGCTGGAAGAGAGACCTCGTTTGGGCCGACAAACTGGAGGCGCAACTCCTGGGTGGGAAAGCACAACGGCAGCAACGCAGAACGCCCAGCCTACACTGCAGGGCTGGACAGGACTCAGAGGGAGACTTCCTCCTCCTCCAGAGGAGTGAGAAGCTCATCAGCCCCACCTGCTGGCCTCCAGGGGGCTGAGGAAGCAGGATTCCCCACATGGCAGGTCGCAGAATTGCAAAGTTGAAAGGGACAACCACCACCCCAGGGTTATCTAGTCCAACTTTTCATACCAAGTGGGTTGCTAAAGTGCTTTGACACGTAACCTGTGGGCCGCACAATGCCCTGCCGCATGGAGACAGGGAGCGGGGCCTAAATTTGATGCCCCCCCCACTCTCTTGCTGCCTTCCCGGAGCCAGCCCAAAGCCAGCCCTGTTTTGGGAAGTTTTTAATATTTAATGCTGTACAGTGGTTACATCTGTTAAACAATTAATTCGTTCCGGAGGTCCATTCTTAGCCTGAAACTGTTCTTAACCTGAGGCCTCCTGCTGCCGCAGTGCGATTTCTGTTCTCCTCCTGAATCAAGGTTCTTTACCTGAAGTAATATTTCTGGGTTAGCGGAGTCTGTAACCTGAAGCATCTGTAACCCGAGGTACCGCTGTATTGTTTTTAACACTTGACTGGGAGCCGCCCAGAGTGGCTGGGGAAACCCAGCCAGATGGGCGGGGTGTAAATATATTATTATTATTACAATTATTATTATTATTATGGAAAGCGCAGCTAGGCTTTGGGAAGGAGGAAGGAGGACTCTGGGACCTTGTCAGAGCCCTGGTGCCTCCTTGCCAAGACCTGGCGCCTCGCTTACCTGGCTTTGGGAAGGCAGCACTGGGGGTGGGCATCAAATGTTGCCGAGTGCCCCCAAAAAGGCCCGAGGGCCGCATGGACCGCCCTAACCTAGTGCAACTCCCTGCAATGCAGGAATCGCAACCAAAGCATCCCCAGGAGGGAGGGAGGCCCAAAGGACCTCTCCACTTTCCTTTAGGAGGAACTTGAGAAAAGGGGAACGGTGGGGAGGAAAATCTCCTCACCCTCTTTCTTTTTCTGGGAATTCTTTTCCCCCTTTGGGGTGGGGGAAGAGAGATGCAAGGCAGCCAAGCTCCTGGCAGGAATTCAGCTGTCTCCTGGGCATGTGCAGAGGGGAAGGAAGGCAGAAACCACCTAAGTTGGTCCTCAGTAGAGGGGCGGATTCCCAGCACCCGCCCCATCTTGTGGCCAGCCCTCGGTGGGTTGACGAGGATGCTCAGAGAGAGAAAGAGAAAGAGGTCACTGAATTTATTGCTTTATCAAAGGCAGGAGGGGGGACACAAAGGTGAAAAATATAAACAAGTCATTAGAAGAAGAAAAACACTGTCAATTTTTTAAGACAAAAGAGGATACAAAAGGTAATAGAAAAATCCACGAGGAGCAGCCTTTGCCAGCTGGTTGCCCCCTGGATCTCAGCCCTGGGGCGGCTGATGGGGGCTGGAGTGCAAAGGCTGGCGAAGGCCACACGGTAAAGACAGAGAGAAACATCCTTGATCGGGTTGCGGAGACACAAGGTTTGCGGCTGCCTTTTGAAGGCAGCCAGGTATGATCAAAACAGGAGCGCTTTGCCCAAGAGGCGGCCCCCTCCGAAGAGGCAGGCCTGTCCACTTGCCACAGCGGCAGAAGGCCAGGGCTGTGTCTAAGGCGGCTGCAGCCCGGCAGGAAATTAGCGGCTGCTTCCCCCGTCGCTCAGGTCGGAAGCAGCTGGGGACGCTTTGCGGTCACCACTGTCGGGGCTTTGAGGGGCAGTGAGAGGCCAAAGGGACCAGGACGCACATGGACACCCGCTCTGCCAGACCCGCCCAGGGCTGGACTCGAACGAAGGGCGATGGGGAGATGCCCCTTCCCTTCCCTTCCTCACATCTGCCAAGGCATAGGTGCCCCCTCAACTGCCCCAGTCTCAGAAATGGCCCCACTCTCTCCAGCAGGTGAGGGCCACTTTGCCCAAGGATAAACCCATTTCCTGACTGGCACTTCCCAGCACGCACTTCTTCTCTGCGACGGATCGGCTCCAAGGAAGAGGAGAAGGGCATGGTGGGGGGGCCTGACAAAGCAGGAAAGGGGCGCCCCACCACACAGCCTTTTGGGAGAGGGTTGGTGTGCCTCCACCCTCCTGCCCCCCCCTTCCCGCTGGGATGGCAAGTGGTGCAGTACAACCCCCAGCTCCCTTGTAACACCCAACCCACCCGCTTCAGCTCATTTCAGAGACACAGAAAACTCCGCAGAGAACATTCAGCATGATTTCGGGCAAACCGGATCCTGCAGAGGCGCTCAGGTCCCCTCACTCCGTGTGTCCCCTTTTCCCAGGAAACCTGGCCTCCTCCAGGCGATTCCGGAGCAGCCACAACCTGATGCCACTTCCCTGTGCAAAGGCAGAGCAGCCCACTGGAACAGAACCGGGACGAGGGCATTGGCCTCCACTTGCGCCCTGGGCACCAGCGCAATGGACGCAGCAGAATCTGCTTGTTCGTCATCCCCAAGACCTGCCAGGACAGCAGCGTAGGGACTCTCCCTTCAGAACTGACAAGAGCACTCAGACTGCCTGACAGCTGCCTCCTCCAACACAGAGAAGCCGTTCCCTTGGGACTGCGCACCCTAGCATGCATTGCAGCATTCCAGAGACCAACACGCAGGGAACTGTAGTTTGGCAGGTGATATTTCTGAACCGGCGACCGCAGGGAGCTGGGGTTTTCCATCAGGCTAGGGTGCTGCCACTCCCGCAGACAAGCCCTTGGGGAGCAGCTGGCTTCGGCTGCTGCATCCAAGCTCCAGAGGCGCCGGGCACCCACCAGGCTCAGCCAGGAGGGCGCAAGGCCTGGTTCCAAGGGTGCCGAGGAGGAGGAAGAGGAGAGCCTCCCTCCGAGCTCACATCAGCCGACAGCAGCGCTTCTTCTCCACCGGAGTCTCTTCCGCTGGGGCGGTCAGTTTGAGGAGCGGGGGGTCCCCGCTGGCCGCCATGAAATACACAGAGTTGTGCTCCGAGTCCGGGCTGGGGGCCTCGCCAGGGCCCAGGGAAAAGTCCTCCGCGTGGGGCCTCTGCAGCTTGGCGGCCGCCCGCTGGCGCTTCAGGTCGGCCAGGGTGTGGCGCGCCTTCTCCTTGCTGAGCCCGGCCGGCGGATCGTCCTGCGTGGCCATCTGGTAGGAGGTGCTGCGGTCCAGGCGCTTGGAGTAGAGGTGCTTGGGGTGGGCGGAGCCGTTGCTCTCGGACAGCTGCTCCCCCGGCTCCATGGCGACGGCCGGCTCAGGGTCCTGCCAGGACAGAGGGAGGAAGGATGAAGCCATGGCACCACCACCACTGCAGGGCGCAAGGACAGACTCCAAGGACAGACAGAGGGAAAATGTTAAGTGACTTTTCCCAAGAGGCCAGAAATTCTTCCTGCTGGGGAAGCTAGACTAAGGTTACCAGATTTTTTTCAATGAATCTGGGGACAGTTTAATTAATTAATTAATTGCTACACATTCGGGACATTGATTCTGCAGCAATGGCGGTGGCAGAGGGGCGGCCACCGCCTTGACCTCAACCGCCTGCATTTGCTCCATAAGACGCACACACATTTCCCCTTACTTTTTAGGAGGGGAAAAGTGCGTCTTATAGAGCGAAAAATACGGTAATTACAAAATAAGCCCTCCAATTAAACTGAAACTCAAGCTGGAGCTGATTCGAAGGCAGAGCTGCTTCATTTTTTGAGGCTGTTTTGATTGTGGGGGGAGACAAAGAAACGGGGTGTGCTATTACAAGGGGTCCCAGCAGAGCGGCATGGCTGTTGACAGCAAACACGGACGGCTAGTCAAAAGGGCAGGGGCTAAGCTCCCTCCCACCCCGGTCAGGGTCAGGCCCCCCCTCACCAAGACGTGTGGCTGGAGCTCGGCGTCCGTCTGCCTGTCCTCGTCCTCCCCCTCGCTCTCCCGCTGCTCAGCCTGCTGCTGCCAGACGATGGCCTCCTTCTCGTGCTCCTTGCGGTAGAGGTTGCTGCGCTCGGTCACACTCACCCGCCTCACCACTTTCCTGGAGAGGGAGGGAAAGAGGGGCAGAGAGGGGGGTGAGAACCGCATCTGCACAAGCCCCTAAAAGCAGAGAGAGCCTCCAGAAGAATGGCAGGTGAAGATGTCGGACTTTTTGGAGCTGGCCGACCTGACTGGGAGAATCCACGATCAGAAAGAAGAGGAATACCAAGAAGATTGGAAGAAATTTAAAGATTATCTACCTAAATACAATCATACCTAGGGTTGAAGCGCGTCCGGGTTGCGCTGCGTTACTTCCGGGTTTCGCTGCTTGTGCATGCGCTCAAAATGACGTCATGCGCATGCGCAGAAGCAGCAAAAAGTGACGCATGCGTGCGCAGACGTGCCGTCGCTAGTTACGTTTGCTTCTAGATGCGAACGGGGCTCCGGAACGGATCCCGTTCGTATCTAGAGGTACCACTGTACTGTAATATAAGATAATTAGATTGGGACGCGGGTGGCGCTGTGGTCTAAACCACAGAACCTAGGGCTTGCCGATCAAAAGTTTGGTGGTTTGAATCCCCGCGATGGGATGATCTCCCGTTGCTCGGTCCCTGCTCCTGCCAACCTCGCAGTTTGAAAGCAAGTCAAAGTGCAAGTAGATAAATAGGGACTGCGCCGGCGGGAAGGTAAACGGCATTTCCGTGCACTGCTCTGGTTCACCAGAAGCGGCTTAGTCCTGCTGGCCACATGACCCGGAAGCTGTACGCCGGCTCCCTCGGCCAATAAAGCGAGATGAGTGCCGCAACCCCAGAGTCGTCCACGACTGGACCTAACGGTCAGGGGTCCCTTTACCTTTACCTAAGATAATTAGAAGAATTAGAACCTTTACCTAAGATAATTAGATAACTGAAAGTATCAAATAGGCTTAGGATTAGAATAAGAATGAGTTGTAAAGCATTATGGATTTAGACTATTAAGAAAAGAGAAGATGATAGTAAACTGAAGGTGTTCATTTTATTAGAAAGATGATTTTGGAGAAGGTGATACAAGATTTTGTTACAAGGTGATACAATGAAATTCAGTTAGGAGGGATTTGAGGAAGTCAGATAACAATGAAAGTTAGATTGGGTTTTGGAAGTAATAAGAGTCTATAATTTTGTTTTTTCCAGTATTGTAATGTGTTTTCTTTTGTGTGTTTTATTTGTTATATTTGTTATAAATGTGGAAAATCAATTTAAAAAAATGGGGGGGGAGAGTGCCTCCAGAGAGGTTTTGCCCCACCTCCCCACTCATAAATTCACAGAAGGGACCCTGAGGGTCTGGTCCACCCCCTGGAATGCAGGAATCACAGCTGGAGAACCCCTGGCCAATGGCCCTCCAACCTCTGTCTAAAAACCTCCCAGGAAGGAGAGTCCACACCTTCCACTGTCAAACAGCTCTCACAGCCAGAAAGTTCCTCCTAAACTTGGAATCTCCTTTCTTCTCATTTGAGCCTGCCCCATCTTCAGCTACCTGAAGACGGCTATCCTATCCCTCCTCTTCCTCCTGCCCTTCCCTTCTGGGCCTGGCAGGCTCCTCTGGCCCCACACATTGAGCCCACACCGCACGCCGTACCCTCGGCTTCCGGCGCTGGAGGTGCGTCTCTGCAGCAGGGACTTGTGCTTCTCGTGGGACTTCATAATGGCGTCGTGCTTGTGCTTCAGCTCCAGGAGTTTGGCCCGCACTTCCTCGTCGGCACACACGTCTGGCAGGAAGGGGAAAGGCGAGAGTCAGGAACCGGGGGGGCGGGGGGCATTCTGGACCAGACCCTTCTTCCCTCCATCACCTTTGCCAAACCTGGAGCCTCCGCCCAGCAGCAAGGACACGGCACGGCAAGTCCGGTCCAGCAACGCCCTTGCTTCCGAGATCTAGACAGACACTGTCACACGTGTTCACATTTCCCTCTAGTCAGAAGGACTAGAGACTTAAAAAAAAAAAAATAGAACAGAGACCTTAAGTGCCAAATTCTGCTTATGTGCACGGTTGAAGAGGGACTGGCTGAAATCGTACAAGTTAACTCCAAGCAAGGGAGAGAGCCTGAAAGCTTTTTCTCTGCTGGGTTTCCGCTTGGGGTGCGGAAAGAGCTTTTAAGCTCTAAGCTCTGCTTGGGGTGGAAGGAGAAAGGCCCACTCAGGGCGCCAATTCCGGGGTGCTCTTGCAAGATCTTGCAGGGCCGCCCAAGCTCCCGCGATATCTCGTGCGAGCATTCCTGGCCTTCCAGTGCCATTGCCCTGAATGGGCCTTGCCCAGAGAGAGACACAGACAGCTTAAAAGCTCTTTTTGCAGCTGAGTAACCCAAGTGGACCCACTTGGTGGATCCACCCCCATCGTTCTGCCTGGACACTGAAGTCCAGCACCGAGGGCCTTCTGGCAGTTCCCTCACGGCAAGAAGCTAAGCTACAGGGAACCAGGCAGAGGGCCTTCTTGGTGGTGGCGCCTGTCCTGTGGAACGCCCTCCCTTCAGATGTCAAGGAGATAAACAACTACCTGACATTTAGAAGACATCTGAAGGCGGCCCTGTTCAGGGAAGTTTTTTAAGTGTGACATTTTAATGTATTTTTGATCTTTGTTGGAAGCCGCCCAGAGTGGCTGGGGAAACTCAGCCAGATGGGCGGGGTACAAATAATAAATAACTATTACTATTACACAAAGGAGCTTTTCAGCTCTCCTTTACTTGCCAGGAAAGCCCACTCAGCACATCAGCTCTGGGAGTGCTGGGCATGCTCTCTCCCTCGCTCACTGCCTCATCCAGTAGCTGCAAGGCAGTTCAAGGTTTTAGGCGTGGCCAATAATTGAGTGGGGGACGCGGGTGGCGCTGTGGGTTAAACCACAGAGCCTAGGACTTGCCAGTCGGAAGGTCGGCAGTTCGAATCCCCGTGAAGGGGTGAGCTCCCGTTGCTCGGTCCCTGCTCCTGCCCACCTAGCAGTTCGAAAGCACGTCAAAGTGCAAGTAGATAAATAGGTGTCGCTCCGGCGGGAAGGTAAACGCCGTTTCCGTGTGCTGCTCTGGTTCGCCAGAAGCGGCTTCGTCATGCTGGCCACATGACCCGGAAGCTGTACACCGGCTCCCTCGGCCAATAGAGGGAGATGAGCGCCGCAACCCCAGAGTCATCCGCAACTGGACCTAATGGTCAGGGGTCCCTTTACCTTTATCTTTAATATTTGAGTACTGTATACACAGAATTCTTGGAACGATGTGATTAGGAAACTGCCTTGCCCAGAGTCAGACCATGGGTCCACCTAGCTCAATATTGCCTACACAGACTGGCAGCAGCTGCTCCAGGGATTCAGGCAGGCGTCTCTCTCAGCCCTACTTGGAGACGCCCTTTTGGACTGAACATGGCACCTCCTGCATGCAGAAACCCAAGGCAAAGGCTCTGGCACTGAACTACAGCCCTGCCCCCAAATTGCACACTGGCAGAAGGCATAAGATGTGATGAGATTCTCCCTGCTGAGGTTTGCACTAAGTATTTTCCAGAGTGCAACCACCACTGCCCAGCCCCAAGGAAGCAGGAGAAGACTCTGGCATGGGAAAGGGTGGAGTAGCAAGAAGGAGCAAGGTCTTTGTTCTCTCAGCCTTGAAAGCTATTTGCCGTTTGCACCGCAGCCGTCAGCATCAACAGAAATAAAACGGGCCTGGACCCAGGAAGCCAAAGCAGCTGCCCCAGTTCTGATGCACATACACCCCACAACCTACTCACCAAGCGGGGTCTCATCCAACACCGACTTGCCGTTGAGATCTGCTCCATGAGCCACCAACAGCTCCACCAGGTGAATCTGCCAGCAGGAGAGAAGAGGTTTTAGCAAAGGGAGGCGGCCGTGACAGGGTGAGACAGTTGCCAGGCTGCTGCAATCAGCTATAATTTATTATTATTATTATTATTATTATTATTATTATTATTATTATTATTATTATTATTATTATT
>JAXCMG010000020.1:35030102-35071336 GCA_034642415.1 Podarcis siculus | reverse complement strand
GGAGAAGGTGTCCCCGCCCCGCCGCCAGGCTTCGGAGGAGGTCCGAGGACAGTGGGGAAGACGCGCTGTGCTTCCCCGCTGTCCCGGAGATTTCCCTATGGGCTGTCGTCTTGCGAAGCAAGCCCATAGGGAAATTCGTCTTGCGAAGCACCTCCAAAACGGAAAACCCTTTCGTCTAGCGGGTTTTCAGTCTTTCGAGGCGTTCGTCTTGCGAGGTACCACTGTATCTGCTCCGCACTGGTAAGAACTCGATCTTTTACACTTTGGAACTCCCTGCCTAGTGACACCAGGCAGGAGCCTTCACTATTCCCTTTCCAGCCCCTGCTAAGAACATTCTTCTTCATACAAGTCTACTTGGATGTTCAGAAAGCTGGTGCGAGTGTTAATCTGCTCTTTGGTCTACTGCTGTTTTTAATTTTTGAAAGTTTTATAGTATAGTGGTACCTCGAGTTAAGTACTTAATTCGTTCTGGAGGTCAATTCTTAACCTGAAACTGTTCTTAACCTGAAGCACCACTTTAGCTAATGGGGCCTCCTGTTGCCGCTACACCACCAGAGCACGATTTTTGTTCTCATCCCGAAACAAAGTTCTTAACCCGAGGTACTATTTCTGGGTTAGCGGAGTCTGTAACCTGAAGCGTCTGTAACCAGAGCTACCACTGTATTATTGTTGTTGATTTTTCTTATTGGTAATTTTATTGTTTAATCTTCACAAACTGCATTGAGTTGTTGTTTTTAAACCAAGTGGTGTATAAATTTTAGGAAATAAGCAAATAAGTGAAAAGCTTTCCTGGCTTGGAGCTCAACACCAGCTGAGCCGCTTCGCTCTTCTTTGAAACAGCAGGGGCAGAGTCAACACCGAGGCAGAGAATAGATCAGGCAGACTCACTGGACTGCATTTTGTGGGCTGGGATAGTGCCCTTCAGGTGGCCTTAAATCTTACATATTCTGCCTCCCTTGAAAGAAAGATCCTGGGCCTGGCAATTTCTCTGGGCTTTGTGGGGGGAAAGGAGATGCCAGCACTTAGAGCAAGAGGGGGGAGACGTCTCCGCTCCCACTGCCCGCCTCAAAGCCAGGCCCTGCGCACCCATCTCACCAGGGTGGCGCTGTGGTCCAGCGGCGTATTCAGGTCCACGCCTTCCTTCACCAGCCGGCGGATGTCGTCCACCATAGCACGTTCCACAGCGGAACGGGCCTCCTCAATGGTGTCCTGAGTGATACCTAAGGATGGAGAGGAAGAGGATGAATGGAAAGCAGCCCACTGTGGGCTGGCAAGGGGACGCTGCTGCACCAGGAGGAGGAAGCAGGGCAGCTCCTCTCCGGCAGGGGCACTGAGGACCTGCCCAGAGACACGTCCTCCACCAGGGCTCCGGCTGCTCCTTAAGAACACCAGAAGAGCCTCCCAGATCAGGCCCAGGGCCCATGTTCTTGCGGGAAACCAGCAAGCAGAACCTGAGCACAAGAGCACTTTCTCCCCTACTGCAGTTTCCTCCAACTGTGGAGGCCGAGCAAAACCATAGAATTGTAGAGTTGGAAGGGAGTTGGGAGGGACCCTGAGGATCATGCAGTCCAACCCCTGCAAGGCAGGAATAATAGTAATAATAATTTTATTATTTGTACCTCGCCCATCTGGCTGGGTCTCCCCAGCCACTCTGGGAGGCTTCCAACAAAGATTAAAAATACATTAAAATGTCACACATTAAAAACTTCCCTGAACAGGATGAGGCAGCTGTCCCATCGAACCTGCAACCTTGGCATTGTCAGCACCATGCATCCTGGCTAGTGGGCACCGATAGCCCCCTCTGTGCCACCTGTGGCCCTCCAGATAATAATAATAATTTATTATTTATACCCAGCCCATCTGGCTGGGTTTCCCCAGCCACTCTGGGCGGCGTCCAACAGAACACTAAAATACAATAACCTATTAAACGCGGGTGGCGCTGTGGGTAAAACCTCAGTGCCTAGGACTTGCCGATCGTATGCTCGGCGGTTCGAATCCCCGCAGTGGGGTGAGCTCCCATTGTTCGGTCCCAGCTCCTGCCCACCTAGCTGTTCGAAAGCACTCTTAAGTGCAAGTAGATAAATAGGTACCGCTTTATAGCGGGAAGGTAAACGGCGTTTCCGTGTGCTGCGCTGGTGCTGGCTCGCCAGAGCAGCTTCGTCACGCTGGCCACGTGACCCGGAAGTGTCTCCGGACAGCGCTGGCTCACGGCCTCTAGAGCGAGATGAGCACGCAACCCCAGAGTCGGACACGACTGGCCCGTACGGGCAGGGGTACCTTTACCGTTACCTATTAAACATTAAAAGCTTCCCTAAACAGTGCTGCCTTCAGATGTCGTCTAAAAGTCTGGTAGTGTTTTTCTCTTTGACATCTGATGAGAGGGCGTTTCACAGGGTGGGCGCCACCACCGATAAGGCCCTCTGCCTGGTTCCCTGTAACTTGGCTTCTCGCAGCGAGGGAAGGCCCTCAGCACTGGACCTCCAGATGCCATCGCACTATGACAGCAGCCCTGGTAAAACACTCCTGTGCTTAAGAGTTGCAAGGGACCCCGAGGGACATCTAGTCCAACCCCCTGCAATGCAGGAACTGCGGCATCCATGACAGATGCCCCCCCCAACCTCTGCTGAGAAACCTCCAAGGAAGGAGAGACCACCCACTTCCGAGGGAATCCGCTGAATGGCTCTTGCCGTCAGAAAGTTCTCCCTGCTGCTTAGGAAAAGTCTGAGAGGAGAGGACCCACCTTGGTCGGCCATGGCTGTTTCCAGGTAGTCCAACGTGGCATCATCCTCGCAGAGGTCATACGGCATGTTCCCATCCGAGTTGACGGCCAGCAGGTTGGCGCCTCTGGAGGAGGAGAGGAAGAAGGGGTTGGCAGACAGGCAAGCAAGCAAGCAAGCGTCCCTCTGCCGTGCCCAGGGCCACTGCCGATGGCACGGTCCAACTCTTGGTTGTGTAACAGATACAAGGAGTTATTTCCGTTCCGGAGCAGCAGCACTAGGAAAACATGTTTTGTGGGTCCTCTTCAGAGAGCGCTGCAGATTGAGTTTCCTCCTCGCCCTCGGCTGGGGAGAGCGGCTGAAACAGGATCCTGCTCCCCCACAGCACCCCGCCTCTCCCTCCTGCAAGGGCCCTGCAGCCTCAAGGAAGGGGGTGCTGAGCCCCCGCAAGGCCACCCTGGAGTCAGAAGGGAGCAGCGGAGAAGAGGGGAGACGCTGGAACCTGTGGGGGGGCAAGGCTAGCTGCAGGCAGCAGCGTCACAACGCAAAACAAGAGAATGTGCTAACTTGCTTTACATTCTTGTCACCACCCAAATTAGCTGCTGCCTTGAGTTTCCCTGTCTGCGTCTTCCTTTCTTAGCGGCACTTAGGTTGGTAGCCATCACAGCATCCTGCAGCCATGAGTTCCATAGGTCCATCGCATAATGTGGAAACGGGAGCTTCTTTTGATGTGCCGTAAACCTGCACATCAATTCCAGCAAAAGCTCCAAGCTGCTGTTTTTGAGGAAGCAAGGCCATTTCTACCTATCCCCCATTCGCAATCTGTGACGGTTTCCTTCATGCTCCCTCCTGTTTAAGCCTGTCTACGTGAGGCAAAGGATAAAGGGGCCCTCATCAGGCAGGGAGACCCGCAACTCAAGGCACAGCAGCTGGGGAACTCTCTGCCACAAGGCGAAAGGGACTGCTACAGATTTCTGCAGAAAGCCCGCTCATTGGCGGGGTGGACGTTTTGCTCACAGGAGATCCCCTGCAGGCAGCCAACTACGCCAGTGACACAGTTGCTCTGCCAACAATGCAAGCCTGTTAAATATTTACAGCCCTACAAGTGAGATCCAAAACAATTGCAGCGCAGCCCAAGAATGTGACCTCAATTCCAGGTGAGGAGCCTGGTAATGATGCCATGGGGAGGAGGGGCAGGCTGCCTCCCACGGCGAGTGCAGTGGGTCGCAAGGATGCCCGGATCCTGTTAACAGCTTAGAGATGGGAGGCATCCCGGGGGACAAAGAAGAGAAAGAGACCCCTGCAACTCCCCACTTGCATGCGATTGCACACACGTGCGGTGCCAGGAACCCAGAAGTGGCAGGTGACTTGCAAGGACACCGTCCCCAGAGCCCACAGATGCTATGGGGTCTCCATGCAATCCAGAGGTGCAGCGGGACTTTGTGGAGGCTAAAGCAGTGGCTGCTGTGCTGCCCCATGTCAGTTGTTAGGCGGGGAAGCTGAGCAGCCTCAACAAAGCCCCACTGCGCCTCCGGCTCACGAGAAGACCCTCCCCGAAGCCCTACACCAGGCAGGTTCCTACGCTCAACTAGCACAAGGGCCTCCCCGCTCAGGTTTCAAAGTGTGGCCCCTTTTCAGGGGCCCTGCAGAGATGCCCAAGCTGTTTGTGCCACTGTGCAGTGCTCTTGGAATCACAGGACTCTGTTTACATTCCTGGGATTCCAGACTGCTGGAAGTCTCACGGAAGACAGGAGACGGATGTGATGTTACTGGTTTCCTGTTCCTTTGTTGTTCAGTTGCTCTCTGCTCTCACAGAGAGAGGATGATTTCTTTTCTGTCTGTGTAGCTTAGTAATAAGCTCGTACCTACGGGACCGCCTCTCCTGGTATGCCCCGCGGAGGACCTTAAGGTCCCTAAATAGCAACACCCTAGAGGTCCCGGGCCCTAAGGAAGTCAGACTAGCCTCAACCAGAGGCAGGGCCTTTTCAGCACTGGCCCCAGCCTGGTGGAACGCTCTGTCTCATGAGACCAGGGCCCTGCGGGATCTGATTTCTTTCCGCAGGGCCTGTAGGACAGAGTTGTTTCATCTGGCCTTTGGCTTAGAATCAGTTTGATTCCCTCCCCCTCTTTCTTTTTCGTTTCTCCTCCTGTGAAGAGGCTACATCCTAATGTTTGAATGTTGTATTTTAATCTTTTTTTAAATTGTATTTTAATCAACTTGTTTTTATTATTGATTGTTAGCTGCCCTGAGCCTGGTCTTGGCTGGGGAGGGCGGGGTATAAATAAAATTTTATTATTATTATTATTATTAATAATAATAATAAAACTCTTTGCAATGTAGCTCATAAATCTCGTTACTTCTGCTGCTGGATACTCTGCATAATGGGAAGGTGCTTGGAGCCTCATAAGAGGCTCAGGTCGTTAATCATGTCGGAGGCGATTCCGAAGGGTTCGACCGGCGGAGGAGTCGCTCAGTCGAACGCAACTCTGACAGCGGGGGCCCATGCCCATGCCCTGGCCCTGGTCGGGTCTCCCTTGTGGCCCTTACTTGTCAATGAGCAGCTCCACCAGATGCAGGTGCCCGCAGGTGGCGGCGGCATGCAAGGGGGTCCAGAGCTCGCTGTCGCAGGCGTTGACGTCGGCCCCAGCTTCCAGCAGCAGCTGCACAATGTCCCTGTAGTCGTCGATGCAGCACTGAGGGGAAGGGGAGGAGAGACATGAAGACAAGGCAGAGCAGAGGGGCTCTCACTGGGGAGCTTCGCTTGCCCTTGAAACACACCCCACTCCCCACCAGGAGCAGCAATTCAGGAAGTGTGGCTTCTGCCCAACGGAGAGCGCCCCCCTCCTTCAGCCCTCTTGGCCCTTCCCACCCCACGGGGCATCACTTTCACACAAGAGGGACAGATCTAGGATCCCACTCATGGGCTGCCCCACAGGAGATGCACCACACACAGCCTGGGCTGAGGAAGCTGGATGTCTTCAAGGACCCTCGTACTTAGGGGACTGCCTCTCCCGGCATGCCCCGCGGAAGACCTTAAGGTCCATGAATAGCAACACCCTAGAGGTCCTGGGCCCTAAGGAAGTCAGATTAGCCTCAACCAGAGCCAGGGCCTTTTCAGCACTGGCCCCAGCCTGGTGGAACGCTCTGTCTCATGAGACCAGGGCCCTGCAGGATCTGATTTCTTTTCGCAGGGCCTGTAAGACAGAGTTATTCCGCCTGGCCTTTGGCTTGGAATCAATTTGAGTCCCTCCTCCTCTTCCTTTTTCCTTTCTCCTTCTGTGATGGAACTCCTATTTGGAGACTTCCCTGGCTTTTTTCTGGCCCATGTAGGACCAGTCTGGATAGTTGGCCTTGGTGAAGACTTGACGTTTTCATCCCCAAAAAGTTTTTGATTTGAGTTCCTACTGAAATGAGGCTGCATTTTAATGTTGTATTTTAATCTTGTTTTTAAGTTGTATTTTAATCAATTGTTTTTATACCTGGTGTTAGCCGCCCTGAGCCCAGTCTTGGCTGGGGAGGGTGGGGTATAAATAAAATTTATTATTATTATTATTATTATTATTATTATTATTGCAGAGGATGGGTGGCTATCTGTCATGGATGCTTTAGTTGAATTTCCTGCATTGCAGGGGGTTGGACTAGATGACCCTCGGGGTCCCTTCCAATTCTACGATTCTGAGCACAAGAGCTTTTTACCAGGGCTGCCTCTCAGCCAGGATAAAACCCGCTAAGCCTCATAACCAGGCTGCTGAATTTCAGAGCGAATTCACCCGGTTTGTCAAGCCACAACTCATTTGGCATTCTGAAGATAGAATGCCAGCCGTCCCTGCAGGGACACACACAGAGAAAGCGCTTGCCTGGAGCTGCAGGATTTGGTTCTCTGCTCAGGGCAAGGACCCCACCAGGACCAGAGAAGATGCTGCGGTGGAAGCTCAAGGACCCCACGAAACCAAAAGCCTTGGTGTGTAAAAGACTCCGTGCCAGAACAGCGCATTAAAGGAAACTGTGTTTGCAGCTGTATGTATTATGCAAAAAAGCCAAGAGGGAATAAATACACCTCCCTGCTGCCAGGCAGACCCTCCTCTAACCACTGGCGCTCCTGCCCACAAGCGCCACCTCCAGCCATTGCCCACACGCTTCAGGCAGGCCCAAATTTGCATCCTTTGGGTCTGAAAACTTGCTCTCTTTTTCTTCTTTGAACAGGAAGCAGGACTCTGAAAGATGAACTCTTACACTCCATTCCGATTTCTATGTTTATAAAATGCAACTGTTTAATTTTTTGGGGGGAGGGGGTTATAATTCAAAGAGGATGGGAAGAAAGAGAGGGCATAAATGACAGCTTAGGAAATGGGAAGTTGCCTCCACACCCCACAAGCAAAAACCACCCCTCAGAGTAGATTGCTCCATATCATTCATGGAGGACGTTGCTCTGTTCTTTGGGGGGGGGGCAGATTCCCACCTGGTACAAGAGGCTTCTGCTTCCTATTCACGCCCCCCTCTCTCACCGCAACCAAGGAAGCAAATAGGCAGGGACATGAACAGCCAAAAGAAGTTGTGGAACTCAGACTTCCCCCTTTCCCCCTTCCATAGCTACAAGGATCACATTCACCCGGTGCTATACCATAATAATAACAATAATAATAATTTATTCTTTATACCCCGCCCATCTGGCTAGGCTTCCCCAGCCACTCTGGGCGGCTTCCAAGAAAATATTAAAATAAAGTAATGCATCAAACATTAAAAGCTTCCCTAAACAGGGCTGCCTTCAGATGTCTTTTAAAGATAGCTGCTTATTTCCTTCACATCTGATGGGAGGGCGTTCCACAGGGAAAGCGCCACTACCGAGAAGGCCCTCTGCCTGGTTCCCTGTAACTTGGCTTCTCGCAGGGAGGGAACCACCAGAAGGCCTTCGGAGCTGGATCTTAGTGTCCGGGGTAGAACGATGGGGGTGGAGACGCTCCTTCAGCTGCACTGGCTCCCGGTGGAGTACAGGATCAGGTTCATGGTGCTGGTTTTAACCTTTAAAGCCCTATACGGCCTAGGGCCCTCGTACCTATGGGACCGCCTCTCCTGGTATGTCCCACGGAGGACCTTCTTCAAACGAAAACATCTTGGAGGTCCTGGGCCACAGGGAGGTTAGGCTGGCCTCAACCAGAGCCAGGGCTTTTTCAGCCGTGGCCCCGACTTGGTGGAACGCTCTGTCCCAAGAGACTAGGGCCCTGCAGGACTTGATATCTTTCCGCAGGGCCTGCAAGACAGAGCTGTTCCACCAGGCCTTTGGCCAAGGCACAGCCTGACCGCCTCCTTTGGTCATCCTCACAGAACTCTAGCCCAATGGTTGCCATTAATTTGACTCTCAATAGATTTTAGAATGAATTGATTTTAGAATGCATTTCAATTAATTGATTGTGACTTTATGTAAACTGTTTTATTTTTACTGTCGTTAGCTGCTCTAAGTCCGCCTTTGGCTGGGGAGGGACGGATATGAATTAAAAATTATTATTATTATTATTATTATTATTATTATGGAGGATAGCTTCCTAAATACAGCTGGGCGACAATGCACATTCCTCCTAGGAAATCCATTACCCAAGAGGGGAGAAGGGATGGCAACCGCCTGTCTGAACAGAAGGAATTCCCATCTTGCCCTGTTCAACCTCCCCACCACCACCTTCATTTTGCAAGCGAGGGCTGGGATTAAAGGCTCAGCGGGGCACATTTTTCAACCAGAGTTCACAGCATGCGAAGGATCAGCAGAAGGAAATTACTTCGGCCATTTGGCCCTGGAGGCTGCTGCTGTCTTGCCCAAAGGGGAGGCGGGCAGCAAGCGGTGGGGAGAGCAGGGCAGAGAGGCCATAAAAGTCTTTGATTGTATGATCATGCCAGGCCCTTTATACCCTGTGGCTGGCTGGCACCGACGACGAGAGGCAGGTGGGGAACCTGGAAAGCAGGCACTGGGCTCACCTGGTGCAAGGCAGTGAGGCCATCTTCGTTGTACAAATTGGGGCTGAGGCCGCACTGGAGGAACTGGCGAACTGCAAGAAACAAAAGACCCTTTTTAGACAAGCAGACTCATAGCTGTCAACTTTCAGATTTGAAAATAAGGGATCAGCAGCCTCACCTGTCCCGGGGACAGACTACGTGATATCTAACAATCCGGGATAGCAGCGGGAACGGCGCTGGAATAAGGGAATTTCCCGCAAAAAAAGGGAAGGTTGATAGCTATGGCCAGACTGGGTCAGGGAGTCAAAGGGAACAAGAGGGTGCAAGGATAGGAAGAGAAACAAGGACCCCCCCCCCTGTATAATCCACACAGATTCTGTGAGCCCAGACATTTTGAGAATGTACTGATCGTTTTTGCACAGTACTCAGTACTTGGTTTGGGCTCCTTTTGCATCAATTACTGCCTCAATGCAGTGTGGCATGGATGCTATCAGCCTGTAATGGATGCAAAAGGGGCCCAAACCAAGTACTGAGTATATATGCATGCTTCTGCTTATCAGAGGTCCAATATTGCTCTATTTGCAATCCTTGTTTTGCTGGTTTCATTTAATATTCTAATTTTCTGAGACTGTTAATTTGGGGCTTTCATCAGCTGTACGCCATGATCATCACAATTATAACAAACGAAGGCTTGACATATCTCGCTTTGCATGTCATGAGTCTATCTCATATATTAGTTTCACCTTTTAAGTTGCATTACTGAAATAAATGAACTTTTCCATGATATTCTAATTTTCCGAGTTTCACCTGTACTAGCTGCTTTGCTTCTCAATATTCTCTGGTTGGCCTCTGTTATTTTCTCCTACCAATAGGGAACCTACGTAAGGACTCTATATGGGCTCTTGGAAACCCCATAAGGGGGAAAGGGCAGATTTTTGTTTACAGCACCACACACTGGGCAATCCGTTGGCTGCGGTTTTGATCACCTTAAAGGGCTGCTAACTCCTTTCAGGCTCTTCTTCCCTGTGCTTGGGGGGAATCGCCTTCCCGCATGACGTAACAAAGAGAGCGCAGCAGTGACCACAAACACCTCTGGCACGGAAGCGCATCGACAGTCCCGGGAGCAGCCAAGGTGACGCAGGCAGGGAGGCCACTCAGGTCGGCCAGGTTGGGTAAGTAGGTTAACACCTTGGCCTGGCCTGGCCCAGGTTTGTAACCCAGGCTCCCTTGACACCGCAAGTTGTCGACTGTTTATAGTTGGCTCAAAGAGAGCAGCCACATCCTTTGCGCTGGCTGAAACTGGAGCCTCCAGCTGGGGTGGAGTCTAGCAAGGACAGGCATTTGGGGTGCGTGTCAGCAACACAACAGGCTTAAGATGCGCATCACTAAGTGTCAGATGCTGCTGGTGGTTACTCGTGAGTAACCAGGCAGGGCTCTGACCTGGCTCTTACAGGTTTTATCGTGCAAACTACCGCATTTTTCGCTCTATAAGATGCACCAGACCACAAGACACAACTAGTTTTTGGAGGAGGAAAACAAGAAAAAAAATATTCTGAAACTCAGAAGCCAGAACAGCAAGAGGGATTGCTATGCAGTGAAAGCCCCATTAGCTAAAGTGGTGCTTCAGGTTAAGAACAGTTTCAGGTTAAGAACGGACCCCCAGAACAAATTAAGTACTTAACCCGAGGTAAAGGTAAAGGTACCCCTGACCGTTAGGTCCAGTCGTGACCGACTCTGGGGTTGTGCGCTCATCTCGCTCTATAGGCCAAGGGAGCCAGCGTTTGTCCACAGACAGCTTTGTGGGTTATGTGGCCAGCAGGACTACACCAATTCTGGCGCAATGAGACACCGTGACGGAAATCAGAGTGTATGGAAACGCCGTTTACCTTCCAGTTGCAGCAGTACGTACAGCTTCCAGGTCATGTGGCCAGCATGACTAAGCCGCTTCTGGCGAACCAGAGCAGCGCCATTTACCTTCCCGCCGGAGTGGTACCTTGCACTTTGATGTGCTTTCGAACTGCTAGGTGGGCAGGAGCAGGGAGTGAGCAACGGGAGTTCACCCCGTCGCAGGGATTGGCACCGCCGACCTTCTGATCAGCAAGTCCTAGGCTCTGTGGTTTAACCCACAGCACCACCTGCGTCCCTTAACCCAAGGTACCACTGTATATATATTTTATCAAACTCCAAATTTGCCACCATGTTTATCATTTGTGTTACGTATTATTCTAATTACATTTTGAATATGGCTAGAACCATATCTTAGCAAGTGAGATAAAGCCAGACACAAACACACAAACCCCGGATAGATCACAGCTAATCGTAATCTTTTACACTGGTGTACAAAGTTTACGTCGCCTTTAACGAGTTCTAGTGTCATGAGAGAGGGAGGGGGATTTTTCTCAAGCAAGTGTCTGGAACAAGGCAGGATCCTGAGAGCCTTTGGGGGCCTCTGACCTCCCACAGCTCCAACGGAGGCCTTACTTGTGTAATAAAAAAAATTAAGGTCTCATATATATAATAAATGTTCATATGTGTACCAAGCAAACACGTACATAAATATATAAACCACATATCTGGAGCAGTATAGGAAGACAGTCCTGAAACCATTTTGACTCCCCAAACTGACCAAATGTTTCTCTGCAAGGAGGGAGGGGGTGAGGGAACCTTCCCATTGTCTCAGGAATTGGGAAATCACCATCTCAAAGGAATGGCCAGACTACCAGGAAAGGCAATCAGATAAGGCATTATCAGATAGCCTGGCAGACAGGAAAAACAAGAGCATTCAAATTTCTGTTGTAGAGCACCTTTTCTGTGATGTAGGTATGATGTATCTGGGGGGTGGTCTTGGGCTACACCCCTTCTGTGATGTATCCATGATTCAGGAATTAAGTAGTTATAATAACAAAAGAGTGGCCAAAACCCAGATAATGCGATCAGGTAACTTGCCAGACAGGAGATAAACAACGCACTCAGATTTCTGTTGCAGACCGCCTTTTCTTTGATGTACGTATGAAGTTTCTGGAGGTGGTCTTGGACTCCAGGGCGGGCAATTTAAAATGTCTATATAAGGGCGGACACACCTTTGTTCTGGGTCCTCCTCCTCCTCCTTCTGCATGTGAGAGGAGCACCCTGTTGCAACAGATCAATAAAGATCAGGCTTACTAGCTGCTTTGCTTCTCAATATTCTCTGGTTGGCCTCTGTTATTTTCTCCGACCGATGGGAGAACCTACAAAGGACTCTATATGGGCTCTTGGGTCCCCTCATAAGGGAATGAGGGCAGATTTTGTTTGCAACATTGCCACAGGCAGGCAGGCTGCAGCGTTCATCTGGAAAGCCTGCCCCACTGTGACCCCAGGCAGGACCTCGTTCACGTCAGGAGGGTCACAGCATGGTCAGGAAGGAGCGGTGTGGCTGCCATGTGACTCCCTCACCGGGGCTTTGATTGCTATTGAAAGAGGAACGATTTTGTCCGTGTTGCCCTGCAGGATGGAACAATAATCTGCGCTGTGTGACCTCAACATCGCTTCGGTCGCTTAAATTAAACAGTCAGATGCAATTAAAAAAATCAGAGGTAAAACCCAAGAGGGTGTGTGGGTGTTTTGTTTTAGCAAAGAGAATCTCTCATGCTAACCACCGCAAACCCTGGAGTACGTGAGCCACAAACGCTTTTGGGAGAGGCAGCTCAAGGGCAAAAGGAGGTCCTGTTTAGAAGGGCCCAGACACAATTCTTTGTGGTCTCCCTAAGAAATCTCACTTAACTCCAGAGTCATCAATGCAGGATCAGCCATGTGACTCTGGGCAAACTGGGTGTGTGGTTTCACACCAAGCAAATGCCGCAACACACACACCCTTCTGCTTTTCAAGATGATGATGATGATGATAATAATAATAATAATAATAATATATTATTTATACCCCGCCCATCTGCCTGGGCTTCCCCAGCCACTCTGGGCGGCTTCCAACAAAATATTAAAATACAGTAATGCACCAAACACTAAAAGCTTCCCTAAACAGGGCTGCCTTCAGATGTCTTCTGAAAGTCTGGTGGTTGTTGTTCTCTTTGACATCTGGTGGGAGGGCGTTCCACAGTGTGGGCGCCACCACAGAGAAGGCCCTCTGCCTGGTTCCCTGTAACCTCACTTCTCGCAATGAGGGAACAGCCAGAAGGCCCTCGGAGCTGGACCTCAGTGTCCGGGTAGAACAATGGGGGTGGAGACACTTTTTCAGATGACGGATCACAGCCAATAAATGGATAAGGGAAACGTTGGGACAGGACAGGAACACTGGCATCCCTCTTGGAGCCAGAAGAGACCCAAAGGGGTTATCTAATCTTGCAGGAGCCCCAAATATGGCACAGTGGTTAGAGCGCTGGACTAGGACCTGGGAGACCAGGACTGAAATCCCCACTTGGCCATGAAGTTCACTGGGTGGCACTGGGGACCACGCACAGCCTCTCTCAGCCTAACCTACCTCACAGGGTTGGTGTGAGGATAAAATGAGAACTACATAGGGCCCTTGAGCTCCTTGGAAGGCAGGGTGCAAATATACCGTATTTTTTGCTCTATAAGACGCACTTTTCCTCTCCTAAAAAGTAAGGGGAAATGTATGTGGGTCTTATGGAGTGAATGCAGTCTGCGCAGCTATCCCTGAAGCCAGGAGAGTGAGAGGGATCAGTGCGCACCGATCCCTCTCGCTCTCCTGGCTTCAGGGATAGCCACGGAAAGCCTCCAGAGTGCAGCGGGATTGCTCCTCCCGTTGTGCTCCGGAGGCTTTCCATTGTTTTCGCTGAAGCCAGGAGAGCAAGAGGGATCGGTGCGCACTGATCCCTTTTTTTCTCCTGGCTTCAGGTATAGCTGCGCAGCACCCCTTCAGCAAAGCGGGAGGAGAAACGGAGCCCCTTCCATTTCTCCTCCCACTTTGCTGGAGAGGCGCTGCGCAGAGAGGGAGAGAATTTTTTTTTCTTGTTCTCCTCTAAAACTAGGTGTGTCTTATGGTCGGGTGCATCTTATAGAGCGAAAAATATGGTAATAAATAAGGAACTCATAAACTTCAGAGCTCTAAATGTTCAACGCAACAAGCTTCCTTCTTGCTAGCCTGGAGTGCTACCCAAAGCATATTATGACAGAAGCAAGCAAGCACATCATTGGAAGCGAATTATTTTCTTTTAACTAGTCCCTTGATTTTATCTCTGCTATGACTTGTCTCCTCCCAGTATTTTTAAGTTTGTAGTAGTAATAATAATAATAATAATAATTTCAATCTATATCCTGTTTTCCTCTCAAGAGAGTCCAGGGCAGCAGACACAACAATGACAAAACATTGAAGAGGGGGGGCCAAAAGCAGTTAGAAACTTTCAAGAAGTTTAAAATGTTCTAAACACATGACCTCAACCAATAATTTCAGAGTTGCCAGGAACACTGCCCTTTGGCCATCAAATGCCTAGGCCAACAGGACTGTTTTCCAATTCCTCCTGAAAGTTACTAATGTTGGAGACAGACTTGCCTCGCTAGGGAACCACCACGGAAAAGGTCCTGGCATGGGTCAATGGCAACCCAGAAGCCCTCAGCGCCCGTGTCACCACCAAAGTCTTTTCAGCCAATTGCAGCTGGTGCAGTGCTTTCAGCACCCGCAACACGTGGTCCCCTCATTCCGAAAGGGATTGCAAACTGCCTTGAGCTTATGTGTTTTTTAATGGAAAGGTACATAAGGCTGATACTGTGGGAGGCACCCGCTTGCACAAGAAGGAGCCTTTTTCTCACTCTGTGATTGCCTCAGGGCAAACAGTCGCATGAACAGTCCCAGAGCTGGTGCCACAGGCGCAAGGAGCTGGGAGACATCATCATCATCATAATTTTATTTATACCCCGCTCTCCCCAGCCAGAGCCAGGCTCAGGGTGGCTAACACCAGTAAAATTACAGTAAAAACATAATGGGGGGGGGGGGGACCAATTTGTAAAACTTGTAATTTACAACTTGTAAAATACAAGTTAAAATGCAATTTAAAATGCAGCCTCATTTTAAAAGCAGCCCATAGATCAAAACCATAAGGGGAGGGAAACATAAGGGTCAGACTGAGACCAATCCAAAGGCCAGGCAGAACAGCTCTGTCTTGCAGGCCCTGTGGAAAGATGTCAAGTCCCGCAGGGCCCTGGTCTCTTGGGACAGAGCGTTCCACCAATTTGGGGCCAGAGCTGAAAAGGCCCTGGCGCTAGTTGAGACCAATCTAACCACCTTGCGACCTGGGACCTCCAGAATGTTGTCATTTGTGGACCTTAAGGTCTTCCGCGGGGCATACCAGGAGAGGCAGTCCTGTAGGTTCGTGGGTATATGCAGAAGAAAGCAACCAAGATGACCAAGAGAAATGGTTGAGGGAGTTGGGGATGTTCAGCCTGGCTAAGAGGTGACTGAGAGGAGATGGAATCATAGAGTTTAAGCGACCGCTAAGGTCATCCAGTCCAAATCTCTGCAATGCAGGAATCTCAGCTAAAGCATCCATGACAGATGGCCATCAAAGCCCTGCTTAAAAACCTTCAAGGAAGGAGAGACCACAACCTCCCGAGGGAGACCAATATGATGGCCATCTTCCAATATCTGACGGGCTGTCCCACGGAAGATGGAGCAAGCTTGTTTTCTCCTACTCCAGAGGGTAGGATTCAAACCAATCTATTCAAGTTACAAGAAAGGAGATTCCGACCCAATGACAGGAATAATAATAATAATAATTTATTATTTGTACCCCGCCCATCTGGCTGGGTTTCCCCAGCCACTCTGGGTGGCTTCCAACAAAGATTAAAAATACATTAAAATGTCACACATTAAAAACTTCCCTGAACAGGGCCGCCTTCAGATGTCTTCTAAATGTCAGATAGTTGTTTATCTCTTTGACATCTGATGGGAGGGTGTTGCACAGGGCGGGCACCACTACCGAGAAAGCCCTCTGCCTGGTTCCCTGTAACCTCACTTCTCGCAGGGAGGGAACCACCAGAAGGTCTTTGGAGCTGGACCTCTGTGTCCGGGCAGAACAATGGGAGTGGAGACACTCCTTCAGAAGAATGTTGATGGCAAGAGCTGTCCAACAGTGAGACGGACTCCTTCAGGAGTCTACCTGTCTGAAGTCTACCTGTCTGAAGCTACAGCCAAACCAGTCTTCCCCGCCGCCACCTCAGCAGCTGACTCCTGGAGCTGGCTCTGGAACTGTCCCTCCTGGCAGGGTCACCCAGGAGTCCCAAGCACCACAATGGAACCAAGGCTAGTGAGGTCCGAGGGCAAACAACGGCAACCATGTCTGTTCTCCAAACCCCAAATGCAATATGGCCATTGCCACTTCCAGTATCCAGCCAAGCAAAAGGACCATCAATTTGTTCCACATTTCCTGTGCCCCTTTGAGGCTCAAGAGGCAAGGCCTGACAAACCCAAGTGAGCCAGAGATCCAGGAAATCAAGGCCAGCGAGAAGGAAGCCAGTCTTGATAGCAGCACGGGGAGACTTTGGGTGACAGGTTTTCGCAAGTGCAAAAAGGTCCCCAGAGAGTCGGCTGAGGCCAAACCGCAAGCCTTTTTGCACACCTAGAAGCTGGATGCGGTCCAAGGGCGAGGGGTGTGTTTTCCGGCCCCAACCCCTTATGAAAACACCTGCTGTCTTCCAGCCAGGAACCTCTCCCTGCCAACAGAAACTCGCCAGAAACCCCCGAGGCAGAGGGAAAACACCTATGGAGGCAGCAGGAACTGGCCCTGTTTATGCACCAAGGGGATGCAGTCAATATTGAGTCAGCCGCCTACCCAGGAGGGTCTTCAGTGGTAGAAAGGGTCGAGTCGATCAAACATAGGGTGACAAGAGGGGCACTGAAGCAGCAATGGGAGCGTGAGATGGCACAAGGGAGGGGTTCTATGGACTCAGCAGCCACGCAGCATGAAAACCCCATCAGTCCAATTCCTCTGTATCAATTGCATCTCAAGGGGAACAAGGGAAAGCTTGGCCTGCTGTCTCAGATGCCTTCAGAGTTTGTCCTGGGCCTCCTTCCAGAATCATCCCACTTCCCTTACTTAGGTATGAGTCACAGAATCATAGATCAGCAGAGTTGGAAGGGTCCTGGGGGCCATCTAGTCCAACCCCCTGCAATGCAGGAATCTCAGCTAAATCACACATGCCCAGACTGCATAAGGGCCACTGCAGAGAAGCAGGTCAGTTGGTGTCACCCCTTCAGGGCCACTGTGAGGCTAAAGGTACCCCCCCCCCTTTATGTTCATATAGTTGGATTATTATCCAGCAGGAGAAAGTGAGTGGTCCATTATTGGATGGTAATTGGCACTGAGTTTTTTCTCACTGCTCAGAGAGGGAATCTGGTCTGTAAGGTTCCTCTGTGTTGCAACGTCACTTAATGCCAGTCTATGAGACTGGACTGGTACAGAGTCAGGCCCTCCCTGGGTGGGTGACAAGGAAGGGATGGTTATGATGCATCTTGAGCTGGCTTCTTGCTTCAGAGACAGAAGTGGGGAAATGAGCTGGCTGTAAACGATGCTTGATGCTGCCAGGGATTCTTCACAGACTAGACATTCCCTTTGCAGCAAGTGGTTGGTTGGGAATTAACTGCGTTATGGGGTGGCTGATGGGAATGGCTGAGAGAGACTGGTATGTGGGGGCCCGGGGGGAGAGGCAAGGTTGTGCTTTGTGAAACAAGAGTGTGGAGAGAGGGTGCAGCCTCTAAACCCAGCGGTTTTGCTCAACCGCTAATGAGTTTTGTAACATGTGATTTCCTTTCAGGCATTTAAGAGGATGTTTTGTTTTGTTCCTAATCAGGCCGCTTTACAACATGGACTTTCATTGCATTTTTGCATTCGATTTTCATTTGCAATGCTTCATCTCAATATCTTGTAATGCTGTAGCTGTGATGTTTTAAGGCATCGTTTATCTGTTTAAAGATATTGTTTTGCTAGATAACTTTTAATGCTGTTTTTGTGGATTTGCGACTCAACATCGTGAGAGTCTGCAGCAGTGAGGGTATGAAGGATCCCATTGTTCTTGCTCTGATCTGTTTCGGGTGAACACATGAGGACAGGCTTCTTCATGGGAACAGAACAGCTCAGAAAGGCAACCAATTGCCTAGGGTGGTGGGCTCTCCCTGGCTGAGGGTCTTCAAGCAGAGACAGAACAACCCATCTCTTGGGGATGCTGATGAACTGAATTTCTTGCTAAGGGTGGGGAAGGGGATGCGCTAGATGGCCAGCCTTGATGCCGAAATCTAGCATCTCCTGAGCTCTGCGAGTGAAGCTTTCTCCCGATTGAAGTGCAGAGTGTTTGAGGACTGGGACATTTGCAGGGAAACCAAAATGCTTGTTTACAAAGCTATTGTACTGCCAACCTTACTATATGCTTGTGAAACATGGACCACTTACAAACGCCATCTCCAGCTCCTCGAAAGATTCCATCAACAGTGTCTCCGAAAAATTTTACACATCACTTGGGGAAGACAGGCAAACTAATACCAGTGTACTGGAAGAAGCAAAGATCACCAGTGTTGAAACAAAGATTCTTCAACATCAACTTCGTTGGACTGGTCATGTTGTGCGGATGCCTGATGATTGTCTTCCAAAGCAACTACTCTATTCCGAACTTAAAAATGGAAAGCGCAATGCTGGTGGTCAACAAAAGCGGTTTAAAGACTGTCTCAAGGCAAATCTAAAAAAATGTATTCTACACACTGACAACTGGGAAACACTGGCCTGCGAGCGCTCCAGTTGCAGAACAGCCTTTACCAAAGGTGTCATGGGATTTGAAGACACTCAAACTCAGGACGCAAGGGAGAAACGCGCTAAGAGGAAGGCACGCTTGGCAAATCCACACCGGGATCAACTCCCGCCCGGAAACCAATGTCCCCACTGTGGAAGGACGTGTGGATCCAGAATTGCCCTCCACAATCACTTACGGACTCACTGTTGAAACCGTGTTTATCGAAAACAATCTTACCTGGCTACAAGGGATCACTGAAGAAGATGAAGAAGATGATGATGATAAGGTCTCCCCCAACTCTACGATGCCACAACTGAACTGCCTGCTCTTTCCCCCTCCCTATATCTGGCACTACTAGACAGCTAGGAAGCCCACACTCTGCAGACATAACAAAGAGACATCACTCAGAGGAAATGCATTCCACATGTGCTACTACTGTTCCTGAAGATGCAGCTTCGCTGACTGTAGTTTAGATCGACTGCAGCTGTCTTTCTTATTGTAAGACAGGATTGTGATCTGACTTTCTGCCTCTTGCGTTTTGAAAGTCACGCATTATCATCTGTTGCAATTTCGCCTGCATTTCCTGTTCTTGCTATGATGAATTAGTTATTGAACTCCCATACCGCCTGTGTTCCCAAACACACAAATATTCCCACCTCTGGGGGCATTTTCCTTCCCTGGCACAGGGGCTCCCCCCTCAGGCCACCTCCATTAAAGCTCTGCAGCCTCCCTCTCTGGAGTTTTGCCAGGCGAATGCTTCCTTTGGTCTTAACCAGAGCCCTCAACACTCAGCCATCAGCAGGCAGGCAAAGCATCAAGTGGGCTTCAGCCTTTAGGAGCCTCTGCCCCTCACTGTGGGGCCCCTGGGGCCACCCCATTGTTGTTTCAGGACCGCAAGGGAGCAGGACTTCCTCCTCGGCTGCACAGAAGGTCAAGCACACCCTTGCAGGAGTTATTACAGCTAAGACAGAACAGCTTGTTCCTGCCATGGCTCCATGTGTCCACTGTCAACAGACACAGCTCACCCACGTGACACGCTCCCCGCAGCCAGCCACCCCCGCACCTAATGGCCTGTTTTGTACAAACTTTTTTTAAAAGCTACCCATCAGCAACCTTCCAGCGCCCCCAGTTCTCATCACACACTGTGTGTGATTTCCTGCATTTGGTAAGTGCCACTCATGTCTGCGAGAGACCATCAGCCCTGCTTCAAAACAGCGGACCTGGCTGCCAGTTCGTTTCCGGGATCCAATTCAGTGTGCTGACTCAGGGCCCAAACACCTGAAAAGCCAGCTGGACCTCTGGTGCCAAGATCAGCAGAGGGGACCCAGTTAGCAGCAAGATGGACCAATGGCATCTGGCTGCAGAAGGTGCCTATCAATTCTCAACTAAAGTGCACCAAAGGGGGACCAACTCTCCATCCTCCATGGTGACATCTAGCCCAATCTAGCTGCTCAGTGGCAAATGTGGTTTTCTCCCACTTTTCTCTCCCAGGGTCCAGAGCGCAGGGTCCAGAGGCAGAGCGACCCTGTGGTTGCACAAGCAAGAGGCAGAGATGCAGGTGGCTCGTTCTGGGCTCCTCCTTACAAACCCAGGGACAGAAATGTCCATGTTGTGCTTTAAAGCGAGACACGCTTACCCACAAGCCGCAGCCAGTGGCGCCCTCCACATTCCACACATTCCCCAAGTCCTAAGCTCAGCCGCCTGACCATAGCAGGTCCCTGCTGGGGAGGGGCAGTGCAACATATGCCGCAGAAGGTGCCTCTGGCGGTGATCCTGACATCCTGGATTAATGCTTCAGGAGCATTTCATGGGGGGAGAGACAAGTACATGCCACTGTTGCCAGTTTCAGGGCATTAAAAGAGAAATAGATGGGTTCTGAGATGGAGATGTCATTGGCTCAGCAACTGTAGGAGACACAGAGCCCAGAGGCAAAAGGCACGGCCTGGAAAGAGCGTGGGTGGTCTGGTCTGGGCCAGGGGCCAGGAGACTCCCTGGTCAGCATTCTGCCGGGCGCTCCAAGTGCTAAGGGTCAGCCAGGTAAAAGGGTCAGGGCCAGAGGAGGGGTCATGGCTGCAGAGGCCAAAAGCTCTGTCCTCCAGGACCGTAACGCTGGCAGCCTTCCCTGAAGCCACATGTAATTATCGGCTCCATTCTTCCACCGGCAGCCAAAGTACACTCTGAGCGGATCCAGCTGTTTAAAATTATTTCTATTTTCGGCTCATCCGCCTTTTCATTCAAGGATCACGTTTTGTCATTAGCTAGCCTAAGAAGATAGGAAGAGTCGGAGGCCGAGAGCGAATCGTAAAAAGCCGGCAAGCTCCTTGGCCTGCCCCTCTGCCGCGGGAGGAAGTCAAGGGGGAGCCACTAAACACAGAGAAGGGAGAAGCCGCAGCAGAGACAGACTTCACCTCGGCACCACAGAGCAGAGCGTGGTGGCAGCTGACCGCTGCATGCTGGGCTTGCATTTTCTTGCTCTTGCAGCCCTGAATTGAAGGGTGGGGGTGGGGGCAGAAGAGATCTGCAGATTTAACTTTTACCAAAGTTGCGCTGTTGGCTGTGAGGTTGTGCCATTGTTAAATGTGGTCCCTTGCACAGGCAATGCAAGTAAAAGTGAGTCTCTGCCCCAAATAGCTTACAGTATATATTTACGGCATGGCACAGGGGACTAACTACTAAGTGTCCAAAGCTGCCAAGGCTCAGAAGTCCCAAACTGGAACAATTCTTTTTTTACTAACAGGAGATCCACAGAGCCCAGATGTCCTGTGGACCTACTTGAGCTTTCCTGGAGATAAAAGGCTTTCAATGGCTACTGGTCAGGATGGCTCCACGTTCCCTCCGGGTTCAGCATGCCTCTGAATGAAAGAGTGCTGCTCCTGCTCGCCTGCCCTGCCTGGGGGCTTCCTGCAGCCATCTGGCTGGAAGCAAGATACTGGACTAGGACGGCTTTTGGCCTGATCCAGCAGAGATGCTCACATATTTAAGCCTTGCTGAGCTCAGGGCTACCATGTGTGGTTCTCATCCTGCTGATTCATTCATTAGGAGCTCAAATGTTTGAAAAGTAAGTTTGTTGGTCTAAACCAAGCGTAGGCAAACTAAGGCCTGGGGGCCGGATCCGGCCCGATCGCCTTCTAAATCCGGCCCACGGACGGTCCGGGAATCAGCGTGTTTTTACATGAGTAGAATATGTACTTTTATTTAAAATGCATCTCCGGGTTATTTGTGGGGCATAGGAATTTGTTTATTATTATTTTTTCAAAATATAGTCTGCCCCCCCCCACAAGGTCTGGGGGACAGTGGACCGGCTCCCTGCTGGAAAAGTTTGCTGACCCCTGGTGTAAACAGCAGCTGCAGCCCTGCCTGGAGCCGGCAAGGAAGCTGAACAAGTCACCTGGGCACAGACTCCTCACACAGAGTTCAGAGGTTGGGGCAGCAAAAAAGAGCAAATGGATAGGCAGGACAACCAACATGCCTCCAAGTCAGAGGAAACAGGTCCTCTGCCACAGGTCCCCCCCCCCACCTCCCAGTGTGAATATCTGAGCTACCACCTCCACCTGCATGTCCCACTGCAATCGCAGAACCTTCTTTGGGCTGCCCGTCCATCTGTGTGTCTCACTGCAAAGGAATAGAGGACATCCTTTGCGTGCAGAAGGTCCTGGGTCAAATCCATGGCATTTCCCAAGATGAGCCTGATGGATGAGGGCAGTGGCCCATCTAGTCCAGCCATCTGCTCTCAGTAGCCAACCAGAAGCCTGGGAACATCCCAAAATCTTGGAGAGCTGCTGCGCATCCTGGGACTTGATGGAACAATGGTCAAACTCTGAATAAGGCACTTGTATGTTTTCTTGCCAGAGTCTTTAACGGGCATTTTATGTACATGTCTTTAACATTTGTACCATCGGATCCTCTGGGCTGGGGAAGGTGGACGAATAAAACAAAAAGCCTCTGGCTTGCAACTGCAGAAGACTTGCTTCCTCATGGAAGCCTTTCAAATATGTGAAAACTGCAATTTTGTCTCTGCTTGACCCCTCTTCCTGCAAAGCTCCACTTGTCACATTTCTCTAAACCTCCCTCAAATGTTACTGAGCGGGGAGGAGGGAGCCCCATGGATGGGCACAGCCAGGATACGGCCTATTCACCTCGTAGGCCACTGAATGGCAAGGGGGGCATGGCGGAAAGAGGAAACTGGCAGTGCCAACCGGGTCTGGCTTCTAGTTTCTGCAACACACCAGCAAGTCTTATAGAAGAAAGGCAGCAAGCTTGGGAAGAAAGGCCGTGGAGTGGGGTATTTTTTTTTGGGGGGGGGGGCAGATCATTCAGTGGATAAAGATGCCACTGAAGAACCCAGGAAGATTCCACTTCCTGGGAGAGCTGGGCAGCTTCAGCTGGTCAACTAACCATTATGCTTTTAAAAATGTCAAGCACCTCTGTTGCTCTCCACTGAAGCCCCTCCAGCGACACTTAAATCTTCCTTAAAATACGACGTTTGGGGCAGCCACAACTAGAGGCAACGGGCAACTCCATCCCCAGAAGCAGCCGATCCTATGAAAGGCTTTCTGAACATCACAGAACTTACCCCGAGTGCATCTCTGCAATTTTTTCATGGCAATGTTTATTTTCAAAGGATGCTTCCGAGGAGGTGTGATTTGCATGTGGTGAGACAGGCCTACGCACACTTCCAGGGTTTGCACATAGAACAAAGAGCATTAAAAGGATCTGAAACTCCTGCACCCTTTAACTCCCTTGTTGCACAATCTTCTATTGTAAGTTGCTGAGAGAACTTAGTATCTTAAGGGGTGTCAAACAAATGTTGCTCGTTAAAAACTGGCTTCTTGGATTAGTAGAGCTTCTGATTATGCTATGAACCTGCACCCCCACAGCATCACTTGTCAGGGGTGGCCCCACCAGGGGGGCCTTGAGGCTGGGGGGCAAGAAGCCCTTGGCTGAATCTCATCCCCTGGGTTTGCACCTGCTTCTTTTCCCTACATCTTTTCTTAGCGTCCAAAGCCTCTTTCGTTGCACCTTGTAGATACTGCTTTCCTTGTTGATTCCCGTCAGAGCCAGGCTAGAGCACACAAGCGACCCAAGTAGAAATATGTCTAGAAGTGTTTATGAAGCAACCGGTTTCAGTCGGCTCTGATGCTGTACTGAAATTCCAAGAAAGTTTCATGGAGCTTCCTCCCTAGCAAGCATGCTTGGATCGCAGCCCTAGCATTTTCCCTTCACCTTTTTAATCAGTGGGATTGAAATGGTTTGAAATTTGATTTCTATTTTTGTTGTTGTTGTTACATTTCTATGCTGAACTATTCTATTCCTCACTGTAGCATCACAACAACCCTGCGAGAGAAGCCAGGCTGACCAGATGATTTGCCCAAGGCCATCACACAGCGAACTTCACAGCCAAGTGGAAGGTTTCCTGCAGAACTGAGCGGTAGCAGCCTTTTGGATTCACAGACTAACCCCGCAATCCTGTGCATGTCTGCGTGGAAGTAACCCCACTGAGCTGAGAGGGCCTTGTTCCTTAGGATTGCAGCCACAGACTTGAATCTCCGCTCCCTTATCTGGAAGTGTGCCCCTCTGGACACACACAGGAATGTGCTCTACGAGTTCTGTGAAATTCACATGTTTACATGTTCTAGTCAACAATGGCTGCCGCACTGGAATTACAACTGAGACGAGTGTGGAATTCTGAAAGAACAACTATCCTCCTTCTCACTTTGAGAGGGGCGGAATCATATGGCCCAGGATTGCAAGCGGAAGTAAAGGAATGGAGAAATTAGAGACTCAAAGGCTGAAGGAAGAGGGAAATCGAGGACCATCGGGATGGGGCCTTTGGGAATGAAGGGAGGACCATAATGATACTGCTACAAAGGATTATAGAACTATAGGGCTGGAAGGGAGCCTCTGGGGTCATCTAATCCAACCCCCTGCAATGCAGGAATCTCAGCTAAAGCATCCATGATGGACAGCTGTCCAACCTCTGCTTAAAAGCCTCGAAGGAAGGAGAGTTCACCACCTTCCCAGGGAGTCCCTTCCACCGTCAAACAGTTCTTACAATGACAGATGGCCATATTTGTATTTCTTATTTGTATTTCTGCAGCTATAACTGGACACACAGTGCTCCTAAATGGAGCCAAAGACAGAAAAGCTGACAACAATTTGGGTCTTTGTTGTTTGCACGTTGCTATAGCAGAATAAAGTTCTCTCGAGACACAACTCCTTATGGCTTGCCAGAATCCTCATTTTTCTTAGATTTTCTAGCTCTTGCGGCAAGAGGGCTGGGAGGGAAACATGGGAAACCGACCACATTTCCCAGATTCATTACACTTTCAACTTTCATGATTCCCAGACCAATATGCTAGGTTGAGGAAGGCTGACTAAGAGACTGAAATATGGTAATAGTACCACCCTATTCTGCCTTAGTCAGACCCCACCTGGAGTCCTGTGTCCAGTTCTGGGCACCTCAGCCTAAGACAGATGTTCAACAAGCTGGAACAAATGTAGAGGAGGTTCTGGAAACCAAGCCTCAAGAGGAACTGTTAAGGGAGTTGGGAATGTTTGGCCTGGAGAAGAGAAGGCTGGGAGGCGATAGAATAGCCATCTTCAAATATCTGAAGGGCTGTCACATGCAAGGCGGCGCAAGGTGATTTTCTGAGGCTCTAGAGCAGGCATCCCCAAACTTGGCCCTCCAGAAAGTTTTAGGACTACAACTCCCATCATCCCTAGCTAACAGGACCAGTGGTCAGGGATGCTGGGAATTGTAGTCCCAAAACAGCTGGAGGGCCAAATTTGGGGGTGCCTGCTCTGGACGGTAGGACCCGAACCAATGGATTCAAATGACAAGAAAAAAGTTTCCGACTTAACGTCAGGAAGAACTTTCTGATGGTAACAGATGTTCAAGAGTGGAACGGACTCCCTGGGAAGGTTGTGGACTCTCTTTCATCGGGGATTTTTAAGCAGAGGTGGGATGGCCATCTGCAGGAGGGGTTGGACTAGATGACCCTCAGGCTCCCTTCCAACTCACTGCTGCCTGAGATGGCTGCAGCGCTTGGGCGCCATGTGAAGCAGGAGTTCTGCCACAAAGCTATATCCCCTCCCCACTGCCACTGGGCTCCAGCTCCTACCTTCTTCCACGTCGTTGCGGCACGCGGCCTCAAGCAGCCGGATGTTCTCGGGGAACAGCACCCGCCTCTCCTTGCTGCTGCCCTTCTTCTTCTTCTCCGCTCTGGTCTTCTTGCCCTGCACGTCCTTCTCAAACTGCGCCCACTTCTTCAGCTGCTGCGTGCGGCGCTTCTGGGCGTGCTTCAGCCGCTCCTGAGTGCCCATCCGGCCCACCGCAGACATCTCGGCGAGCAGCTCCAAATGCTCCGCCATGGCTGACCAGTGGCAAGTCGCTCGCTCGCCTTCCGCAGTCAAAGATGCCTCAGAAGCATTTGGAACAGTTCCACGTAGGGTGGGGAGGAAGGGGGCTTTAAGGAGCCCCCTTCAAGCATCACCAGCAAGGCTTCCAAAGAACTCAGCCCAAAGGCAACGGCTTCTTACTGCTGCGCCGTGACCAGCTGCCAAGACTGTGACATCCCTGCTGGCAAAGGGAGAGTATCCTCCATGGCTGCCCCACCTGTTGGATGGGCAAAGTGGCCCTCAAAACCTGAAGCTGAGAAGTCTCACCAGCAGGGTATCCATGCAAGTTATCTAAAAGCACATAGTGAACTGGGTGCTGGATTCCCAAAGCTGGAAGAAAGAGCAGCCCTTTGCGAGACAGGGTCAAGGGGTCTTAATGATGCTTGAGATATATTTTCACCACCTAAACAGCTAAGGAAGCAGGGGCCAAACCTGGAGCCTGCGGGGAGGCATTCTGAGCCCTGTTCCAAGATCCATCCTCAATAACGCAGCTAGCTCCAATCAAAGCACAGTTCGGATCATCTCCCCATTGAGAATAAAAGCAAAGCACAAATCCCTCCACCGTTGGTCTTTACTGGCAGCTTCCAAACGGCAGCCTCTGTCCCTCTCCAGTCCAGAGTGCAGCAAGCTTGTTTCCAGGTGCACACCTGATGGTCATTACTACCGCTCAGGCTCTGATAGGAGCCTCATTACCCAGATAGCACACAGCCTGCTGTCTCCTCTGCTGACAAAGCGAAGGCCTCAGAATCTGGGGGCAAAGGGAGGCAGGTCTCTGCAGGCTGCCAACCCCTTCCGAGGCAGACGGGAGTACCTGTGAGAGCTGCCCGTGACTGCGCTTCCCAGCCACCGCCCCAGGGCACAGCTCAAAACCGCCCCACAGATTCTGCTTCGATTCCAGCGACCCCCAAGACGTCTCCAAAACTCCAGGCACTTCTGGTCTTGCAGCTGTTTCGGAACAAGATCTTGTCTTGGCTGTTCAACCTCTTCCACGTGTTGCTGCGCGAACCTCCTTCGAAAGGAAAGCGGAGATGCTGGAGAGGCAGCACGGAGGGTCCCTGTTTCCTGTTCTCGCTCCCAGCAATTTGTCTTGCCGCTGCCTCCAAACCTTCAGCTCTCCCCCTCTCGCTCTCTCCAGCTACTCAGGAGCTCAGCTGAAGGAACCGGCTGGCAGGGGTGAGCCCTGCTCCTCGGTGGAGACTCCTCCCTCCGTCAGCCTGCCACTCGGGCACTGGGCTGAGCTTCCAGCCAAGCAAGCTCCCGGGAGTCCTGCAACAGAGGAGGAACAAGGAAGCCAATCAGAAAGAGGCATGCGGGCGACAGAGCAAAGAGGTGCCCGGCTCACCCTGCTGCTTCCCACCTCACACGGCGCTGGCGCTGCCCTGCCTTAATCCAGGATTAACCTACAATCAAAGTTTAAGCAAATTACTTGGGGTTTTGGCACTGGCCGCTCAAAGCCTCTTTCTCTTCTCTCCCTCTCCCTGCCCCGCCCCAGCAAAGCCTCTTGCGTTCAGCAACTTCTCTCCCCCCTCTTTTCTGCCACCTGCAACCTAGCAGAGTTGTCTTCCTTCCCAGAACCCCCATAAAATCCTCATCGGGGAGCAACGCAGCGGACTGGCCCTGGGATGCACACCGACGACACCCCCCAGCACTGTGCAAACAAAGCAGGAAGGAATAGAGCAGGAAGGAATAGACCTATGAGACCAGGTAAATAGAGCAGGAAGATAAATAAATAGAGCAGGAAGGAACAATACCTATGAGACCAGGGTTCAAATCTCCACTAGGCCTAGGCCATGAAGCTCACTGGGTGACCTTGGGCCAGTCCCTGCCTCTCGGCCTAACCTACCCTGCAGGGCTGTTGTGGGGAAGAGATTATTATTAATAATTATTATTATTATTTATTTATACCCCGCCCATCTGGCTGGGTTTCCCCAGCTTCCAACACAATATTAAAATATAATAAAACATTAAAAGCTTCCCTAAACAGGGCTGCCTTCAGATGTCTTCTAAAAGTCTTGTAGTTGTTTATCTCTTTGACATCTGGTGGGAGGGCGTTCCACAGGGCAGGCGCCACCACCGAGAAGGCCCTCTGCCTGGTTCCCTGTAACTTGGCTTCTCACAGTGAGGGAACCGCCAGAAGGCCCTCGGAGCTGGACCTCAGTGTCCGGGCAGAACGATGGAGGTGGAGATGCTCCTTCAGGTCTACTGGACCGTGGCTGTCTAAATGAATGCCACCTTGAGCAACTTGGGTATAAGTGCAATAAATATGCAATAGTAAAACAAATGAAAAACAGGGTTGCCTTCCGGAAGAACAGAGGCCAGGGAATGTCCCCTGCTTCCCTTGGCAAATGTAAATGTGCTTTAAATGAGGCCTCCTGTCACCCGTATCAGCTAAGCAGGGGGAGGGGAGAAGTAGAGGAAGAAAAGGCCGCCTGCCTTGCACTTTGCACCCAGGGGCTGAAGCAGGAGAACTTCCCTCCAATCCATTACCCACGGATAAAAAGCAATATCCACGTCTAAAGTTCTTGGAGCCCTTATCTTGTTATCTCCCGCAACAAGGCCAGCACAACCGTTTAGGTGCTGCAGGACAGGTAGGAGAAGGAGCCCAGGGGGGCTGGAGGTCAGCGGGTGACGTACGCTAACCTTGCTCAGCGTCCTGTGTGATAGGAATTTTGAGGTCTTAGATATCACCTGCTAGCTGCAAAGTTCTCTGGACCTCTCCATAAGTAGCAACCGAATCACGCAAAATAATCGTCAGCAAATGGAAGAGAAGCTGCAAAGCAGCAAATTGCGTCCCCGGAACTGTCAAAATGCATTGGGCAGACAGGCAGGATGGAAGGATCCTATACTGTTTTGTGCTTTCATGATAACTCAGCTGGTTAGAGCGCAGTTCTGATAATGCCACGGTTGCAGTTGATACTTCCCCTTCCACTGTCAAACAGCTCTTATTATGGTTGGGGTATTTAAACATCACCCGACAGCCAGTGAAGTGTGATTGTAACTTGGTATGCTGTTGTTGAAATTTGTGTACCGGTTGCTTTTATTTCATTCTGCAATTCTGAATTACTTCCCGCCCCCTTTTCTTACTTACTCGTTTTAATTTTTTTTTACACATGTTCCTTTTCTCAGAGTACCAAAGATTCTGAGACAGTGTAATTAATTTCCATATAGGATTTTATTTGCAATGTGATCTCCTTGCCCATCCTGAAAGTGGGGAAGAAGCCTTTGCAGGTGCACAATCGCTTCTGGTTTAGCAACACACAGGTGCTCCGCTGGTTATATAACAAGACTAGCAGTGGCAAAAAAATATTGCGACACTCGCGTTTATCCCCCGCCATCAGGCCAGTCCGTCAACACATCTGCTTCCCAGAACGCGGCATCCCAACCACATGCAACGCCTGAGCAGCCACGTAAACTGCCTGGGGCGAGGAACAGGAACGCAGGAACTCCCCAGAGTCTTCCCAGAATAAGGAATGCAAAGAATGTGGCCTCACGCCTGGGAGCAATTAATCAGGCAAGGCTTCCACCATGCAGCTTTCACTCAAGGACATCCAAACAAAGGCAGAAGCACTGCTCAACTAACACTGGTCCTCTGCAGGGGAGGCTCTGCCACCAGCAACTGCTCTCCTAAGAGAATCACAGACTCTTCGAGTGGAAGGGTCTGTGAGGGTCATCTAGTCCAACCCCCTGCAATGCAGGAATCTCAGCTAAAGCATCCATGACAGCTGGCCTTCCAACCTAGACAGCATCTTAAAAAGCAGAGACATCACCTTGCCAACAAAGGCCCGTATAGTTAAAGCTATGGTTTTCCCAGTAGTGATGTATGGAAGTGAGAGCTGGACCATAAAGAAGGCTGATCGCCAAAGAATGGATGCTTTTGAATTCTGGTGCTGGAGGAGACTCTTGAGAGTCCCATGAACTGCAAGAAGATCAAACCTCTCCATTCTGAGGGAAATCAGCCCTGAGTGCTCCCTGGAAGGACAGATCCTGAAGCTGAGGCTCCAAGACTTTAGGCACCTCGTGAGAAGAGAAGACTCCTTGGGAAAGACCCTGATGTTGGGAAAGATGGAGGGCACAAGGAGAAGGGGACGACAGAGGACGAGATGGTTGGGCAGTGTTCTCAAAGCGACCAGCATGAGTTTGACCAAACTGCGGGAGGCAGTGGAAGACAGGAGTGCCTGGTGTGCTCTGGTCCATGGGGTCACGAAGAGTTGGACACAATTAAACGACTAAACAACAACAACATCTTGGTTGCCCTCCTCTGCACACCTTCCAACTTGCCAACATCCTTCTTAAATAGTGGTGCCCAGAACTGGACACAGGATTCCAGGTGTGGTCTGAGCAAGCCCTACAGCAGTTCTCAGCATGCACTGTACCCCACCACTCACTCCTGAGAGAGACAATTTTGCAACACAAGCGGCTATGGCCTCCCCTGCACTCAAAGGACTAGGCTGGATTTGTCCCCATGAACCTGCCCGTCTTCCTGAAGGAGACAAAGAGTTCCCTCCCCGCCCGCTCCAGAGATAGCTGGTGGGCACTTCCTCCTCTGCACTGTCATTTACTCATCAACACTAATCACTAAGCAGAGAGCACTTTTATTACCAGGTCTAATAAAACCGCCTATCTCGTAAAAACCTAATTCAGGCTTCCTCAAACTCGGCCCTCCAGATGTTTTTGGCCTACAACTCCCATGATCCCTAGCTAGCAGGACCAGTGGTCAGGGATGATGGGAACTGCAGTCTCAAAACATCTGGAGGGCTGAGTTTGAGGAAGCCTGACCTAATTGGTTAAACCATAAAGACTTGACCTGAACCAAACAAAACCGGCAGCTTCACACGGAGTTCACATTTGCCTCGCCCACAGCAAAGAGTCACTCTCTCGACAGCTCAGCTCCTCCACAGATGCATCTTCAAGACTGGCTGCTGTCAAAAAAACCCCCAAAACCTGTCCCTTCTCCTTGGGCAGTTACCTGGTCAAAGTTATTTCTGGTGGAGGAAATGTTGTGCTCCTTCTGGGACAGTTTGTCCACCTTTGGTCCCCATCCTGCACTCAGCTCTCACCTGTGGCTCCCAGAAGCTGTCAGCAGGCGACAGAAGCCACACACAGGGAAACGGCTTCGACTGGCTGGCTAAACCAGGTGAGAGTAGCCGATGGGTCTCAAACCTTGTATGAGTTAGGGATTTCTGCTGTGAGCAAAGACAGGTTCTGACGGATTGAGCGGACAAGATCAACAGCGGGTCCAATGGTCAAGAAGGCAGTTTCTGTACCTGCTTAGAGGGAAATGGAGGGGGCAGCAGGTGGGGTTTGTTAACCTAGGAAGGCAGCCCATCCTGCAGATGGAAAACTCTGGTGATAAACCTCCACCGCCTTGCACCTATACTCATTTAGGAAAAAGGCTTTGGGAATAATCCCCGAGGAACCATCTGTACCTGCTGCCTTGCAGAACATCTCTGGGAGAAAAGAACAGTAAGGAATCATGCCTACACAAATTTGGAGTGGAGCTCCTAAAACAGCTGGATGGCGCCTTGTACACCTCCTTCCGGCAACTGCTGCAGCCAAGCTGGTGCCAAACATCTTGCTCTGATTTCCTTTGGACCACATCAGTGAGGCCGAGGGGGGGGGGTCTTGTCGTCTAGGCAGCCCAGGACCTCCAGACACACTGGCCAGGGTTGAGCCTGGGCAAGGCCATTTTGGTGCTGTTAATGCAGCAAAATCAACGCGGGAGGCAGCAGTTAGAGAACCAGGCATGTCCAAAGTCCGTTTTGGGGGCCTAATCCAGCCTGCCGGTCGGTTTAATCCGGCTCCTGTGGCAGTTTATTTCCTGGAGTAAAATCCTTAAAAAAAAACCTCGTCAACTCAACTTCAATCCTTAAAAAAGCTCAAAAACTTTGGTTGGTCCTTTGGTCGGCCCTCACAGCCCTTCACTTCATCAAATCTGGCCCTTTTTGGAAAAAGTTTGGACACCACTGGCCAAGCTAAGGACAGTCATAAGGAACAGGAGAGCAAAAAGGCACGACTCTCAAGCCCCTGGCTTCTGCTCTGTCCTGGAGCAGTTTGCCCAGATGTTAAATAGCTGTGTGCCAAGTGCTGGGCATTCAGGGAACACACAACTGGAGGGCACCACAGAATCGCAGATTGTAGAGTTGGAAGGGACCCCATGGGCCTTCTAGTCCAACCCCCTGCAATGCAGGAATCACAAGCTTGGCAAAGGCAGGGCTAGAGCGTCTGGCCAGAAGTGGAGAGACCTGGGTTCAAATCTCCACCTACAAGGCTGACCTTAGGCTGGCCGGTCTCAACAGGTTTGATGTGGAAGGTAAGACGAGAGGGGAAGTATGAGTGGCACACTGAGCAACTTGGGAGACTACTTTAAAAAAAAACAGCGTGGTTCAGTGAAGCACTAGGTCTGGGATCAAATCCAATCTCAGCCATGGGTGGAGAGGAATCCCTGCCACGCCTTGCAGCTTGCAAGAACAAGGTGTCATTCAAGACACTGGCTGCTCAAGGAGCACAGAGTGTGCTGTTCTCATAACCCCTCGAATCACACACCTGCCTGGCTCTGGGCTGCCATACCTCTGCAGGAGATCATAGAAATGAAGGTCATGGGACCCAGAAGGGCCAAGTGCCCTGCTTACCTACAGAGAACCATGAGCTGATAGGCCCTGCTTTGGCAAAGGCAGGAAGGGAGGCAGGTGGGGAACTTGGAGGGAGACAGCATGTCTGAATGGAGAAGATGCAGGTGGAGAAACAAAAGATGAAGAGGTGAAATCCGTTATGATTAAATGGGCACAAGATACAGGCCACAATATAATGTTTGAAGATTGGGAAAGATTGTGGAAAACTGATTTAAAATTTACAGATTGCTCTTTGCTGAAAGGAAATGACATGAAAACGATGCATAGATGGTATATAACACCAGCGCAGATAGGAAGAATGTATAAAACTGGTTCAAATGTGTGTTGGAAATGTAAGGAAAAAGAAGGGAACTTTTACCATATGTGGTGGGATTGTAGCAAAATTAAAAAATTCTGGGAAATGATATACAACGAGTTGAAGAAAATGTTCCAATTAACATTTGTAAAAAAGCCTGAAGCATTTTTGTTAGGGATTGTAGGAAAAGACCTGCCAAGGAAATTGAAAAACATCTTTATGTATGTGACAACGGCGGCAAGAGTCTTAATAGCACAAGGATGGAAGAATGAGAGAACACCGACCAAAGAACTGTGGCAAGAGAAACTGATGGATTAAGTGGAATTGGCGAATTTGACACACAAACTACATGATAAGGACAACTGTGACTTTAAAGAAGAATGGGAACCTTTTACAAAGTACTTAAAGAAACAACAAAATGAACTGGACTCCTTGGCAGGTTTTGAATAAACATTCACAAACCTTTTATTGGTAATATATAGATTGATAAATTAAGGATATTTACAATTTTATAACATGCAAAGAATAACATGTGCTGATAAACCAGAGAGAGGAACTGAGGGAAGTCTGGAAGGTTGGGTTTTTCTTTTTTGGGGAGGATGGAGGGAGGAGGGTGTATTTTTGATAAAATGTTATGTTGAAATTCCTAATAAAAATATTCCAAAAAGAGAGAGAGAGAGAGAAGATGCAGGTGGAGGATAAACGGGACGGGGAATTGACACAGAAAGCCCTCTGTAGAGGCTCACCAGAGTCACTTCCTGCAAGATGGGAGAGGGAAACATGCACCTCCAGACACACAGTGGACACAGCCATCCACCACACACCCAGACAGACAGAGACGTTTTCTCCCTCTTCTATTGTACTGGAACTCAATTCAGGCCATTCAATGAAGCTGAATCACAGAAGATTCAAGACAGGTTAAGAGTTAGTACCCAGATATAAAAACTAGGCCCACACCCTCCAGCCCACCTGAGGGAAGTTTCAACAGGTGGAACATTAGGCAATGCTTCCAAATGTCAAGATCTGCGGAGCAACCAAGCCCACGGCCCAGTTACCCAGGTCTCCCCTTCACTCAGAGATACCTTCCAGCCCCACAAATCTAAACTTTAAACTGAGAAGATCAAGAGCAACTCAAACCAGCCAAATTCGAGGATCCTTGGAATTGCCCCTGAAGGTGTTACGGAAGAGACAGCATCTCTGGGGGGCTCTGGGGGGCAGAGGAGCTCTCACGCTTGCAAAGAAGGGTGCAAGGCCTGGCAGGAGGAAACTGGGCAAGAGAGGAGCATGGGAGCAGGCAAGCAAGGTGGTGTGCCCATGCGCACAGGCAGGGGACGCACACAGGAGGCCAGTCACTCTCCTCTCTAATTTCAGTGACTTAAGGAAACAGCACAGGGAGGCAGGGATTTGGGGGTGGCATCTGTCGGCCTCTGCTCAGCTTTTGGGGAAAAATGGCTGGCTTTCTGAGAGCTCACTTCTGCCGAAGTGCCTGAAGATTACAAGATCTGAAACAGGAAATTATAATTTTGTTCCTGGATCAACTTCTTTTGATGTGGAGCGTTGTGCAGGAGTCTTTCGAGGAGGAGGCAGAGATAAAAGCACAGAGTGCGCTATGCAACAAAAGGCAGGTCAAGCCAAGGTGTCTCTGTCCTCGTCCCCCCCACCCTCGTCCTACAACAACACACCAAGAGCTGCCTATGAACATTCCCAGTAAGTATTTTACCTGCCCCCAGTTGTGCAGGTGGAGGGGTGGTCCTGCTCCTGGTGCTGTTGATCAGACCGAGGGAGCTCTCCCGGGCAGGCAGACTCCGGTGAGCCTCTGGAGAGCAGCTCAGCACCACTTTCTCGCTCCACAGGAGCAGGTGGGTGGCACCCAGCTGCAAGGCTGCAGGCTGGAGGGAGTGGCCCCCTGGGAACACCAGCCTCCGAACTAGGAATGCAAAGCGTACCTGGAAACAGGAGGCATTCAGCCAAAAAACTAGGCCAGAGTAGGAGGACTGCTGACATATGAAATATTTACACAGAGAGAGCAGCAGAGCAGGAAGCTGTTGCTCAGTGCGACACCTAGCAATTGCCGTCAAGGCTTACAAGACAGTGGTTTACAGAGAGGGCACGGCCGGGCGCTGCCAGCCCAGCCAGAAAGAGGCAGGCAGCAGAGCCAAGGAGCTCCGCCGATTCAGTGCAGTGTATAATCAGAAAAAACAAAAGCACTTGAAGAAGGCAGCCCCCAGCAGTACCTTTTTACTGGGGGAGGAAGGGAATGTTGTAATTTACAGAAGCATCTAAAAACCTGGATCCTCTTGAGGTTTTTAGGGGCCTTCCCATGGTTGGGATTTAGTAAAGAACCGGCAACAGCTGTGTTGAGGTGGTGGCTGTGGCAATCGAGTGGGGGGGGTGTGAAATGCTGCTGTTCCCCGTGACTCGCCCCGTCTGCTCAGTCGCAGGGGCTCTTGTGGTTTCCAGAAACCAAAATCCAAAAGTGTTGCTGCTGCAAAGCCTGGCTGTCACAGGGCTGTTTGCATGAGTTGGCTGGCTGAGAGCAGCAGTTACAAGCACCCACAGCCCTGGTCCAGACCAAAGTTCACCTACCCAGCATCCCATTTCCAGGAAGCTCAGAAGGCAGGGCATGAAGGCAATAAACAGCACTCTCCTCCTGTTGCCCCACCAACAGCCTTGATGCCTGGGGATGATGGGAGCTGTAGTTCCAAGATGCCCAGAGGGCACAAAGTTGAGGATTGAGTTCTGCATTAAGAGGAACCTTTTTCTTTTTTGTCCTGTATCTAGTGCCAGTGTCATTGGGTGACCTCGAGTTCTATTGTTATGTGAAAGGAAGGGGGGAAATCATCTTTGTTCACCGCCTCCTCACCAGGCATGCAAACAGACCTAGTAAATGGTTGGCCGTTTTAGGGAGAGGGTGCATTTTCAAAGGCAGGAGGAATGCTGAGCTGTAAGCCGTTCCTGCGGAAATTTAAACAACAGACGTAATCTATTTACTTGAATTAACACCTTCCCTCCTAGGCAGAAAGCATCAAGGGGATAACAGCTCTTCTGGAAAAGTTAAAATCTCACTGATTAGCCTTCTTTCCTATAAAACAGCTGACTGTTGGGATTTTCATTTTATAAAAAGGGGGGGGTGCTGTTAAGCTCAAGACTCTGCTTCCACCACTCTGGTTCCAAGGAATGAAGCAAGATTTAAAACGCTTGCCTCTTTCTCCAAGGGGTCTGCATTGCGTGAAGAGTACTACTTTTGCTTTTGGCAGTTAATACGGAACAGATTCTAAAATCTGTAAGGCTGATCTTAGACCCTCTGTAAACGTATTTTCACTAAAAGGCAGTTTTGTAATGGTTATTATGGTATGTATTTTTGTGTTTCTATATTGTAAACCGCCCTGTGGTACCTGGGTGAAGGGCGGAATAGAAATTTAATTAATTAAATATAACAATAACAACTCCTCACAAAATAAATAAAGGTCCTAGCCAGAAATAACCTGTGCACCAATCTGTTTCACACATTATGAGCACATCTTAACCAGAAAGCAAGTGTGGAATTATTATTCACATTATAATCCTCAATCAGGGTGACAAGCCAAACAACTGAGCACACCCCACTCTCCCTGCACAAGAGGAAGAGATTAAAAGGTCAAGTTGCGGTTTGAAATAAACCAGAATTTCCTGCTTTGTGCAAAGATTTGAAATTGTGGTTTTGTACAAACCATAGCGAGTTAACAAACCACAAGCTCAACCCACAGTTACCGGTAATATCTTCAGATGAAACTGATTTATTCTGAATTACAATCTGACGTTTTAATGCCACCCCCTTGCGCACAGAGCACAGGAGCATGAACTGCAGCACAGCACACATTCTTCTCAGGACAAGCAATGGTTTCCTACTTGAACGTTATCTGAATGTCCAAGGAGAGTTCATTTATGATGTTAAGCTTGTGTGTGGCTGGCTCATCGTTGTCCCTGTCCTGCTGTATGTCTTACACAAGAAAACAATTCTTAAATCAAGTGGTGCTCTTGGATTTTTCAGTGGGGGAAAAACTAGGAAAAGGAATGGAAAGAGGGCTATCAAGCCCCAAACTAGGTGTAGTAGAAGCCTCACCTAGATAGGATAAGGAAAATGGCAAGTAGGCAGGTAAGAGAGAATCAGAGAAATCTTTCTTGGAAGGGATTTATAATGTGAATATAATATTATACATAAGCCGGAATGCTGTTGGACCTTGAGATCCAAGCGTCCATTTCAGAAAACGGGTCTTCCTAGCATCAGCACTTGAAACAGGCACTCAGCAAATTACAGTTTAACTCAACCTATTAAGTACTCATTGCGCTTAGCCTTGAAGGAGACACAGATGCTGCCATTTTCTCCCTGCACCAACCAGAGAAAAAAAGAGTGCCATGTTTAAAATGAAAGTTGCTTAGAGTTACTTTTGTAAGAAAGACTAACAAATAAACTAAACAACAACAACAACAATAACACACACTCTCATATATTCCTAGCAGTGGAATATATCTGAGAATCAATCTTAGCTGAAAAGTAAAAAATAAAAAATAAAATATGCTTTATTTGTTCAAGGTCACAAAACAAAGAGGTTTCTTAAAACACCCACTTGGTCAAAAGATGCAACATTTGGAATTACAGAGAGCTTCTATTTAAGCATGGGGTTCTGTGCAAAGCTAGGCACCTACACACCCTGCCACCAACAGAAGAGAAGTCAAAGAATGATCACCCTTGCTCACCTCTCTTTGCCCAGCCCTGCCAGTAAGTTCTCCTTGCTTGCCAACGTAGCAACAAAGCAATGCCAATTGGTGGTTGCTCTGCAAGCAGTGGTGTAGCGTGGGTTGTCAGCACCCGGGGCAAGGCAAGTAATTTGCGCCCCCTAACCCGTGGATTTGCGCCCCCTAACCCTAACCCCCAGATGTTGCGGCCTGGGTCCCTCCCCCGATGACCGGGAGGAGGCGGGCAGGCGCGCTCGGCCGCGCCTGGCACGGAGGACCAGCCTCCCTCGACGGGGCGCTCGCGGGGAAACTTCACGCACCGCTTTCTGAAGTACGGGCGACGCAGCCTCCGCAAAGGGCTCGGCGCCGTCGGAAGAGCCCTGCGTGGCCCGAAGCTTGCTGCACTGTCCCTCCCCCAGATAGTCCCTCCCTCGCTCTCTCTCCGCTCCGCACAGTGGGCGGCGACCTGGCAGCTCGGATTCGCACAGCCAGCACTGTGAGAGAGAGTGTGTGAACCAGGTAGGGGCAGAGAGCTGCGAGTGCGCCCCCCAAAAATGTTGCGCCCGGTGCGGCTGGCACCCCCTGCACCCCCCACGCTACGCCACTGTCTGCAAGTGGACCCTGCGCTTGCTCATCCATGGCACACCTGCTGCAGGGCAAACAGACATCAAATAGAGGAGCCACACACACCCTTTCCCTCACTGCCGTCATGCACCTCAGCCCTCGCGCAACACCGCCACGCCTGCTACATAAGCAGGAACCTTTTCCACGTGTGTTATCACTCCACGCAATTGCACAAGGCAGTACCAGCATCCTCTGCAATATTGCCACTTCTCCCAAGACATCCTGCCCAGTTTACCCCCTGCCTGTTTTAGCGCCTCCAAAAATATCCATCCTGCAAGCAACTTTCGCTGGGCTGGCCTTCATGGCCAAGCGGGGGACCCATGCACCCCACCATTCACTACCACATAAAGCATAGGACGTTTCGGGTTCCCTTACCATTCCAGGTTACCGTTTAGTGTCTCTAGCTCAGCCTGAAAGCAGCGCATAGACTCCCCAGGGTTTCCTGCAGGAGTTTTTTCCCAGCACTCCCTGGAGACGGCAGGGACTGAACGGGAGAACTTTTGCACGCAGAGCGCGAGCTACAACGACGCTTCCTCTCCGCTTAGCAAAAGCCTGCCTGATCAGGCCGGGGGGAGCATCGCTGGTCCAGGGTCCCACTTCCTCCAGGGTCCGACCAGATGCCTCTGAGAAGCCAAAAAGCAAGGAAACAAGGAGGAAGCCCTCTCCCTCCCTCCTCAAGACATGTGCATGGCCGCCACTCAGAGACTTCTAAGGTTTATGGAGGCTCTGTTTGCTAGCCGCCATGAGCCACAGGTAGACCCCTCCTCTTCCTCCACGCAGGTGTGTAACTCCATTTCAAAGGCAGCCCCCAAAGTTGACCATGTGCTGTGTGAACCAGCCCTCTTTCTCCCCCAGCTGGCCCCATAGGGAGACCCCCAAATACTAATACCTTGGTTCTCAAACTTATTCCATTCCAAAACCAAAGCGTTCCGAAACTAAGGCATGTTTTCCCATAGGAAGTAATGCAAAATGGATTAATCCATTCCAGACTTTTTAAAAAACAAGAAAACCCTAAAACAGCAATTTAACATGAATTTTACTATCTAACGAGACCATTGATCCATAAAATGTACTGCGGTCTCACAATCAATCAATCAGTAGTTGAACTGGGCTGCACACAGTCACAAAAGCAAAACAAAAAGACCCACAAAAACACAAAATAAATAGCAAAACCTGACAGACCTCAGCATAACACTTAAAATGCAAATGTGGCACTCCAATCGTCAGTGTAAGACTCAAAACGGAAGAGTAACACTCAAATCGCAGGGCGTATCACTCAAAACAGAGCACATTCAACTTCCAAAAAAAGTTCACAAACTGGAACACTTCCTTCCGGGTTTGCAGTGTTTGGGTTCCAAGTTGTTTGAGTCCCAAGGCGTTTGAGAACCAAGGGACCACCGTAACAGGAGAGACGGAGAAACTTCTCCTCAGCCACTTCCTCTCCGTAGTGAATAATAATAATAATTATCATTATTCCCAGGGCTCTTCATCAGCCTCCGGCTCCTCTCAGGTGACTCCATTGTGAGACAGCCAGGGAAGCATTCATCATAATAATATAATAATAATTTATTATTTGTACCCCTCCCATCTTCAGAAGGAGCTCCGTGGGCCCCTCTTTTTCTGGGAAAATAGCACGCATGGTGATGATTTAAACTTGCATGGCGCCCTATACCCGCAGGGCTCAGGGCGGCTCACAACATCAAAGCACAAATTGCATAATAAAAACGAAAAGTAACCAAACAATGAAACCCCTGTGTTGCAAACAATTATCAGTAATATCCAAGGCAACACGATGACCAAGTACAACAATGCAATATCTATATAAACTCTTTTTATAGTCTATACGGAACATTGAACAATATGAGAAAACAAATAAACAGAAATCTTCTAGATCTCTGAAAGTCACTAAATGTGCACTCTTGAAAACATAGAACCAAATAAACATGTCTTATAAGTCTCTGAAAGTCTTTGTAGACTATGCCAGTCTCTGAAAGACCCATTGCTTCTTTCAAGAGAATCCATCAAGAGTGCACATATGGTTTCTCGTATTGTCCAAAGTTCCGTATAGACTATGTTGTTTAGTTGTGTCTGACTCTTCGTGCCCCGATGGACCAGAGCATGCCAGGCACTCCTGTCTTCCACTGCCTCCCGCAGTTTGGTCAAATTCATGCTGTTCGCTTCAAGAACACTGTCCCACCATCTCGTCCTCCGTTGTCCCCTTCTCCTTGTGCCCTCCATCTTTCCCAACATCAGGGTCTTTTCCAGGGAGTCTTCTCTTCTCATGAGGTGGCCAAAGTCTTGGAGCCTCAGCTTCAGGATCTGTCCTTCCAGTGAGCACTCAGGGCTGATTTCCCTAAGAATGGAAAGGTTTGATCTTCTTGCAGTCCATGGGACTCTCAAGAGTCTCCTCCAGCACCAGAATTCAAAAGCATCAATTCTTCGGCGATCAGCCTTCTTGATGGTCCAGCTCTCACTTCCATACATCACTACTGGGAAAACCAGAGTTTGAACTATACAGACCTTTGTTGGTAAGGTGATGTCTCTGCTTTTTAAGATGCTGTCTAGGTTTGTCATTGCTTTTCTCCCAAGGAGCAGGCATCTTTTAATTTCGTGACTGCTGTCACCATCTGCAGTGATCATGGAGCCCAAGAAAGTAAAATCTCTCACTGCCTCCATTTCTTCCCCTTCTATTTGCCAGGAGGTGATGGGACCAGTGGCCATGATCTTCGTTTTTTTGATGTTGAGCTTCAGACCATATTTTGCGCACTCCTCTTTCGCCCTCATAAAAAGGTTCTTTAATTCATCCTCACTTCCTGCCATCAAGGTTGCGTCATCTGCATATCTGAGGTTGTTGATATTTCTTCGGGCAATCTGAATTCCGGATTGAGTTTACAGTGGTACCTCAGGTTAAGTACTTAATTCGTTCTGGAGGTCCGGACTTGACCTGAAACTGTTCTTAATCTGAAGCATCACTTTAGCTAATGGGGCCTCCTGCTGCCGCCGCGCCACCTTAGCACGATTTCTGTTCTCATCCTGAAGCAAAGTTCTTAACCTGAAGCACTATTTCTGGGTTAGTGGATTCTGTAACCTGAAGCGTATGTAACCTGAGGTACCACTGTATAAGATTGGGGACATCCACCTTACTAGCAGAACATGTGAAAAGGACCATGGGGTCTTAGTACAGT
>JAXCMG010000020.1:34982835-35030092 GCA_034642415.1 Podarcis siculus | reverse complement strand
ACCCGCCTTACTAGCAGAACATGTGAAAAGGACCATGGGGTCTTAGTGCAGTGGTACCTCAGGTTAAGTACTTAATTCGTTCCAGAGGTCCATTCTTAACCTGAAACTGTTCTTAACCTGAAGCACCACTTTAGCTAATGGGGCCTCCCGCTGCTGCCGGAGCACGATTTCTGTTCTCATCCCGAAGCAAAGTTCTTAACCCGAGGCACTATTTCTGGGTTAGCGGAGTCTGTAACCTGAGGTACCACTGTATATGGATATTGCATTGTTGTACTTGGTCATCGTGCCGCTTTGGATATTACTAATAAAAAACGAAAAGCAGACCCTCCCCCCTCCTCCTGCCCCCCCACCCAACGCCCCCCACCCACTTTGCTAAGAGGCAAAACTCCCCCCCACTCCCCCCACCCCGAAATAGAGACCTCGCCTTACTCCCCCCCCCAAAAAAACCCTGCCCCCCTCTCAGGCCACCTGCCCCAATCCCCCCCCTTGGCCATGTCACGTGACTCATGGGGCCCGGCACCCCCTTTCCGTGTGTGGGGGGGGAGTGGGTTAGGGGGGAGCTCAGCCTCTTTCCCCCCCCCTCATGCCGCCCCTCCCGGGAGACCCCCGCCCCGCCTCCCGCCGCTTCCCGGTCTCTCGCTCACTCACTCTGCCCCCCCACCGCGCTCCTAAGCCGGGCCTTCCCTCGGGGCTCGCCTTCCCGGCTAGGCCTCAGCGTCGCCACCATGGCAACCGGACACACTTCCGGCCCCGACAGGAAGTAAGGGGCTCTCCCCTCCCCGAGCGCCGCCATGATGGGTGAGGCAGGAAGGTGGGAAAGCGGGCCGAACGCGAGGGAGAACTCGGCGCGGGAGGATCCGCTGTGGGGAGGGATCGAGTCCGAGCTGGGATCTGGCAGGCCGAGCGTCATCCTGCAACTTTCGGCAGAAATGGAAAAACAACAAAACTTTTTGCAGTTCATATATATACTGTGGGTATATATATATATATATATACATATACATACTGCATATGTACTATATATATATATATATATATATATATGCACTCTGCGTGTGTGTGTGTGTATATATATACTTTGTGTATGTATAATTATTATTATTATTATTATTATTTATTATTTATACCCCGCCCATCTGGCTTCCAATCAAGTGTTAAAAACAATGTATGTATATGTGTGTGTGTGTGTGTGTGTGTGTGTATATACTGTATATGTACTATATATATATATATACACTTTGTGTGTGTGTGTGTGTGTGTGTGTGTTTGTGTGTATGTATGTGTGTGTGTATATATATATATATATATATATATATATATACTTTGTGTGTGTGTATATATACTATATATATACTGTATATGTACTATATATATATATATACCGTGAAAATCTACGAAAGCAAATATATATATATATATATACGTGTGTGTTTTTGTGTATGCATATGTATGTGTGTATATGTATATGTGTATGTATATATATATATATATATATATATATATATACACTGTATATGTACTATATATATATATACACTCTGTGTGTATGCATATGTATGTGTATGTGTGTGTGTGTGTGTATATATATATATATGCACTGTGTGTGTGTATATCTATCTATATCTATATATATAAGAACGCCTCTGAGCATGTACAGAGTGCCACTGAGACATTGCAGTCACCTTTGTGGTTGAAATAAAAATAAATAAAAAATTGCCCATTATGCATGCACACAAAAGCTTATACCAGAACAAACTTAGCTGGTTTATAAGGTGCTACTGGACAATTTTTGAATGGGACGCGGGTGGCGCTGTGGGTAAAAGCCTCAGCTCCTAGGGCTTGCCGATCGAAAGGTCGGCGGTTCGAATCCCCGCGGCGGGGTGCGCTCCCGTTGCTCGGTCCCAGCGCCTGCCAACCTAGCAGTTCGAAAGCACCCCCAGGTGCAAGTAGATAAATAGGGACCGCTTACCAGCGGGAAGGTAAACGGCGTTTCCGTGTGCGGCTCTGGCTCGCCAGAGCAGCGATGTCACGCTGGCCACGTGACCCGGAAGTGTCTTCGGACAGCGCTGGCCCCCGGCCTATAGAGTGAGATGGGCGCACCAACCCCAGAGTCTGTCAAGACTGGCCCGTACAGGCAGGCGTACCTTTACCTTTACCTTTACTGGACAAATTATTATTATTATTATTATTATTATTATTATGACTGCGTCAGACCAACACGGCTACCTACCTGATCCTTTGTGATTGCTTGCACACAAATAAGCAGAGCTTCCGGGGGGTCAGAAGGCAGGAAGGCTTGACAACGCCGCCTCCATTCAGTAAGGCAGCTATATTTGTTAATTGATTGATTGATTGATTGATTGATTACATGTGTATGCTATCTTTTCCTCCAACGAGCTCAAGGTGGCCTGCATGGTTCTCTTCCTCCTCATTTTATTCCCACAACAACTCTGTGAGGTTGCTTAGACTGGGAGACTATTCCCACTCAAAACACTCTACCCTGCAAGTGGGGGTGCAGGGGGGCTCCAGAGGTTGCCTTGTTTGGGTGACAAAGGGGGGCTCTCCCTGCCTTCCCATCTTTTTTAAAAATATTTTTTTATAATTTTTTTAACATATTATTTTCAACAATTATTAAACATACTTTTATATCTTAAACTATTTTTTTGACGTCCATCAATCACACCTGAAAATTTTCCAATCTTTTCCCTTAATATACATTTCTTGCTCTCACTATTACATTTAAATCTCATAACTAATGTCTCTCTTCTTTGCAATATTTTATATATTTCTCCTTACAAAACTTAGCGTAATTTGTTGATTACAAGTGCTCTTCAAATAGTTCGTATATTTCTTCCAATCTTCTGTAAGTCTCTGGTCCCGCAGGTTTCAAATCCTTCCTGTCGTGTTATCCAGTTCTGCTTAGTCCATTAATTTTTGTCTGCCATTCTTCTTTCGTCGCCCTCCCTTTCCATCTTGCAATTTTTTAACATCGTTTTTTTAAGAAAAATCATTTCTATTCATTTTTTCCTGTTTTACAATTTAGAATATTCATTTAAACAACCTTCAAATATCAATGACTTCCCTTCCACTCCTTCCTTGGTTCGTTTTGCATAACATAAATCCCTGCATATTTTATATAAAACGAACTGTTCAGTATTCCGTTATTACATCCATCAAAACTTATTTACACTGTTGAATTTATCTTAATTCTGCCAATGTTTTCCAAGCATACACAATTTTAAACACCCTCAAGGCTTTATGTTGTGAACCAGCTTGTGATCTTTGGATCAATGGCAGTACTGTATACAAAATTATTATTATTATTATTATTATTATTTAGACTTGACTTACACCAAACAGGGCCAGCCAAAGACATTTTGGAACCTGAGGCGGACCCCAAAATAATATCCCCTCCCCTCCAGGGAAGAAGGGGCGAGGGAAGATGGACAGCAGGAACAAGAAAGATTGACATTGGGTTCTGCTGCCCCAGTGGACCTTGCCACCTGAGGCAGCTGCCTGACCTTGCCACATGGGTGGGCCGGCCCTGATACCAAACATCATAAATGTATTTCAAGGGTAAACATAGATTATCGGAAACCACTCTGTGCCAGTTCTAGAGCAGGCTGTGACCCAAACAGAGAAGTACTGCTGTTCTTCCTGGAGAGCCTGAGCAAATGTGAGCTGGCACAAATCTCCCTGCACTTTTACCGATGTTGTTATTTGGAGGGGTGCTCTGCAAGGTCTCTGCTCCAAGGAGCTTACAATCAGAAAGGCCCAGAACTGCAATGCAGTCCCAACGCTAGGAACACCCCTTTGAGGGCAGGTTTATGCTTCAGCGGAAACCCATTCTGGTTAGCCCAAAGGGTCCTTGGGGATACTTTGGCAGGGTAAAGGGGCCTTTCCAGAACCCTCCCACCACCACCACCGCCCCACAGATTGAAAAGGAACGGACTAGATGAGCTTTGGGTCTGATCTGGCAAGGAGGCGATCCCTTTCGTTTCCCCTTGGAACTCAACGTTCCTCCAAAACCTAGGAACGGCTGCAGCACACTCAAATGTTTTCCTTGCCTGTCTTTAGGATTATAGGGCTATTCTCTCCTTCCTCTGCTAGATGGGCCAGATCCTGATGCCTTCCTCTGCTAGATGGGCCAGATCCTGATCTCTTCCTAAAAGGAGACAGAGAGCAATGGTCCACTCTCATTTACAGGACCGCCTCTCCTGGTCTGCCCCGCAGAGGACCTTAAGGTCCATGAACAACCATAGTTTAGAGGTCCCTAAGGAAGCCAGATTATCCTCCCCCAGGGCCAGGGCCTTCTCAGTGATGGCTCCGACCTAGTGGAATGCTCTGTCCCAGGAGACCAGGGCCCTGCAGGATTTAACCTCCTTCTGTCAGGACTGTAAGACAGAGCTATTCCGCCTGGCTTTCAATTTGAACTTTTATTCCCCTTCCTTCTCTCCCCCTCCCCTTTTTATGAAGATCACCCGCTCTGGGATACCACAGCTAATTCTCCCCTGGTCTCCTCGCTGGCCCAGATAGGACTAATTTAGCCAGCTAACCCTGGTGATGCTCTAATGTTTATTGGATGGATTTTCCCCCTAAATTGATTTTAGAATTCTGAATTTATTGTTATTCATGTTTTATACTGTATTTTATGCTGTTTTTGTTGCATCAATTAAGTGTTTAAAATTTGTTGTTAGCTGCCCTGAGCCCGGTTTTCTGAATCGGGAAGGGTGGGGTATAAATAAAAAAATGTTATTATTTATTATTTCTCTAGAGTGTGGGATGTAAAAAAGTAAAAGGTAAAGGGCCCCTGGACGATTAAGTCCAGTCAAAGGCCACTATGGGGTTGCGGCGCTCATCTCGCTTTCAGGCCAAGGGAGCCGGCATTTGTCCACAGACAGCTTTCCGGGTCATGTGGCCAGCAGGACTAAACCGCTTATGGCGCAACAGAACACCATGATGGAAACCAGAGCGCACAGAAACGCCATATACCTTTCTGCCACAGTGGTACCTATTTATCTACTTGCACTGGTGTGCTTTCGAACTGCTAGGTTGGCAGGAGCTGGGACAGAGCAATGAGAGGTCACTCCGTCATGGGGATTTGAACCGCTGACCTTCCAATCAGCAAGCCCAAGGGGCTCAGTGGTTTAGACCACAGCACCACCTGCATCCCTAGTGTGGGATGTACAGTCCATAGCTGTCAACTTACAGATTTGAAAATATGGGACCAGCAGCCTCGAAAATAAGGGATCAGAAGCCAAAATAAGGGATTTTGCTTAGCTCATATATGAATCCGGCACTGATGGAGCCATGCTGCTTCGGCTGCGACTGACTGTGTTTTGCAGGGGGTTGGACTAGATGATCCTAAGGGTCTACAACTCCCACCAAAGAAGAGTGGCAGACAAAACTGATGAACGACATCCAGATGGCAAAGCTTACAGGCAGAATTAGAAACCAGGAAGAGGACCTCTTTAATAAAAAATGGGGAAAGTTTATCATTTAGTTGAAAAGCTATTGTCAAGAGTTACATACATTGGTTGGATTGACAGAAAACTTGTAGTAAAAATTTGAACTGTGGATGGACAATTGATTTATAAAAATAGAGTTATGAAACGGATGCAGAGGGGGAAATCACTATATTAAGATGCTGCACTGGTTGGAGGGTACGCTAAGCAGCACGTCGGGGCTGCTGTCGTCCTGGCGCGAGGAGTTCCATCGGCCCTTCCCCGCCCGAAAGAGAGGGAGGGAGAGAGACTCTCGCCCACGCCACCCGCGAGCCTGGCATGAGGTGGTTGTGGCGCAGCCGCGGCCGCTGAAGCGCCGCCCTTCTGCGTCCCTCCCCATCCCCTCCCCTTCCTCCTCCCTCAAGCCACCTCCTCAGCTGCCGCCGCTGCCGCCTCTGGCTTCCCCTGGCAGCACGGCGGAAGTCTCACAAGAGAGGCGCTGTCTGCCCGCCCGCCGCCACCTGTGTCCTCACGATGCGCCCCTGAGGGGGAAAAGGGAGAGACGGAGACGCGGCAGCTCGTGCGTGCTCTCTCTCTCTCGCGGCGGAGGACCCGAAGCCGCTTCTTCCCTCCCGAGCCGGGCGAGCATGGAACCTGGGAAATTTAAAGGACATCATCAATAAGGGACAGCAGCAGGACACGGCGCTGGGATAAGGGAGTTTCCCACCAAATAAGGGACGGTTGACAGCTATGGTACACTCAAATGCAACATTCCTTATTTCCCTAGAATGGGCACAGGCAGGGGGACATCCAGTCAGTGTAACTTCCTCTTCCACTGGTCTGGGGCATCCTTGCCCTGCATGTGACCTGGGAGATGCGCCTGGCTCTGGCTGACGCCATAAAACAGCTGAGTCATGCAGCCATTTTCTCAGTCTTCTTGATCAGTCTTCAAGTTGTCCAGTGTGGTCTTGTTCTCTCTTTTGCTGCCATGCTGCTCTCCTGCAGCCATTTTGCTCTATTAATATAAATTTTGCTGTCTGATGGCTCTCAGCCAGCAGCACACACGTTCAGTCTCCATATGAGACTCAGACCTTGTTGTGTAACTATTAAGTAAAGCCTGCCTTTCAGGGCTCAAATCGTGAACTGACGTTACCAAACTTTTTGTTGCTTGACTCAGAAAGACTCTTGTGTCTTTATTCTTTTAAGAGGGATTAGAAGGGACACCAGGAAATCATCATCATCATCATCATCATCATCTATTATTTATACCCCGTCAATCTGGCTGGGCTTCCCCAGCCACTCTGGGCGGCTTCCAACAAAATATTAAAATACAGTAGTCCGTCAAATATTAAAAGCTTCCCTAAACAGGGTTGCCTTCAGATGTCTTCTAAAAGTCTGGTAGTTGTTTTTCTCTTTGACATCTGGTGGGAGGGCATTCCACAAGGCGGGTGCCACCACCGAGAAGGCCCTCTGCCTGGTTCCCTGTAACTTGGCTTCTCACAGCAAGGAAACCGCCAGAAGGCCCTCGGAGCTGGACCTCAGTGTCCGGGCAGAATAATCTTAACTAAGAGGTCCGTATAGTCAAAGCGATGGTTTTCTCAGTAGTGATGTATGGAAGTGAGAGCTGGACCATAAAGAAGGCTGATCGCCGAAGAATTGATGCTTTTGAATTATGGAGCTGGAGGAGACTCTTGAGAGTCCCATGGACTGCAAGAAGAACAAACCTCTCCATTCTGAAGGAAATCAGCCCTGAGTGCTCACTGGAAGGACAGATCCTGAAGCTGAGGCTCCAAGACTTTGGCCACCTCATGAGAAGAGAAGACTCCCTGGAAAAGACCCTGATGTTGGGAAAGATGGAGGGCACAAGGAGAAGGGGACGACAGAGGACGAGATGGTGGGACAGTGTTCTCAAAGCTACCAGCATGAGTCCGACCAAACTGCGGAAGGCAGTGGAAGACAGGAGGGCCTGGCGTGCTCTGGTCCAGGGGGTCACGAAGAGGCGGACACGACTAAACGACTAAACAACAACAAAGAGGTTCAAACGAATCTGCAAACTAGTTTCCAGCTATATTGAGGGGAATCTTCTCTGCTAGTGTGAGTGAAGGAAGGATAAGACTTATTTAATATATCCTTTCCTACTATCCTTAACATTCCCACACAGAGGAGTCCTTAGGGGAGAGATGCAACATGGTAGAGGATGCTCATGCATGCGCAAATGCGCAGATGCGCAAAATGATGTCACGCGCATGTGCAAATGAGGTGAATCGCGATCCACACACACATGGGTTGCATTCTGCTCATGCTGCCAACGGGACTCCAGAACAGATACTGTTCGCAACCAGAGGTACCACTGTACTGTTTTGGTTGCATTCAGTTTGTGCACAACCTTGGAAATGCACATCGCCACATCCCAGAAGTGGCCAGAAAAGGAAGAGGGGCAGAATGAGACGTTGGACGATTGGGCTGCCCTTCTGTTCTTCTTTCAACTCCTCCATGCTCCCATTTCAAGCCCTCCCCAATGCCCTTTGGCAAAGCCAGACAGCTGACAAAACCGAGGACTCTGGCGGTCATTCCACCATGCGCCATACCCCCTTCCAAAGAATGCAGCTCTGGCGGAGTGTTGTGCAGAAGAACCACGCATGACAGCGCACTGACATCACAGTGGGCAGACTCTACCAACCTGGGCTGGGACGGAGGCCGTGCTCGGTCCGCCCAGCTCTCGGTGCAACCAGCCTTGACCTCGTGGCCGAGTGCCAGGACTTCTTGGTCCTCCCACATGGCCCAGACCGGGTGTCCCTGGGCCGGCCGGTCTCCAAATGCCTGCAGGAGCAGCGGGGACCACAGGCGGCCAGAGCAGACCAGGCGGTTTTCTCACGGCACAGAGGAGGAGGAAGACGACTGGGAGACTGACCACGACTACGTCAACAATGCCAGCAGGCCGTGGGGAGATCGTGAGATTTCGACGGCCTCCATTATCTCTGGTAAGCCCAAGAAGAGCTTGGCCTGTCTAGTCCACCATCTTGTTCTCACAGTGGCCAAGCAGATACCTGTGAGAAGCACACAAGCAGGACTCGAACACAAGAGCAACTCTCCCCTCCTGTGGTTTGCCTCCGACGGTGGAGGCAGAGCAGAGGCGTCCTGGCTAGCAACCATCGATAGCCCTCTCCTCCTCCAGGAATTTTTCCAATCCTCTTTTTAAAGCCATCTAGGTTGGTGGACATCAGTACATCCTGAGGAAGGGAGTTCCAGAGGTTAACGGTCTTGAATCTTCCAACATTCAGCTTCATGGGAAGTCCACAAGTTCTAATGTCTAAAGAGAGGGAGAAAAACTGTTCTCTACCCACTTTCCCCCATGCCATGCCATTCCCAAGTTTATACCCAGCCAGATGGGCAGAGTATAAATAAATTATTATTATTATTATTATTATTATTATTAACTTATAATAATAATAATAAAATTTTATTTATACCCCGCCCTTCCCGGTTCAGAAAACCAGGCTCAGGGCAGCTAACAACAAATTTAAAACACTTAATTATGAAAGCAGCATAAAACACAGTATATAAACATGAATAACAATAAAATTCAAAGTTCAGAAATCAATTTAGGGGGAAATCCATCTAATAAGCATTAGATAGTCTCCAGGGCTAGCTGGCTAAATTAGTCCTATTTGGGCCAGCGAGGAGACCAGGGGAGAATTAGCTGTGGGATCCCAGAGCGGGTAATCTTCATAAAAAGGGGAGAGGGAGGGAAGGAAGGGGAATAAAAGATCAGGCTAAGTTCAGATTGAAAACCAGGCGGAATAGCTCTCTCTTACAGGCCCTGCGGAAGGAGGTTAAATCCTGCCTAAGGAAGAAGGAAGCCATAAACATGAACTGGAAAGACCTTGGGAAGGAGAAGCAGTTGCTGCCCCAATTGCTGGGCTTTGCTGCATTTATTTTGAATTATAGCTCCCAGTAGCTCCCAGGGCAGATTCAGACAAGGAATGGATTCGTGACATCCATTCTAAGCAGTGTGTCTTGGACTTGTTAGATGCAGAGGAACGAGGAGAGGAACCAGCTGAGGAACCCCAAAGGGAAGAAGGCTCAGAACCCGGGGAGTGGTGGTGGTGCAACCATGAGTGGTCGGAGGGAGAAGGGGGAGAAGACTAGAAGGAGGAGGTGTCAGAAACGTGGTGAGAAGGGAGAGTTTGTGGCAGAGAGCAGTCCAGATTCAGAGACAGAAACTGAAGCAGGAGAGGAGGGAGGTCAAGAGGCAGAGATGAGTCAGGCTGGTGAAGAACCATGGGTGTCCTGCTGCAACAAGCTCCCCTCCAACCTGGTCTCCCAGAACCAGAAGAGGCATGAAGTGAGCGAAACCATGCAGGTGCAGTCTCCAATTGCTTGGACAAAGCCCTGGGGAGGTAGGGCAGAGCTGTCAACTTTTCCCTTTTCTTGTGAGGAATCCTGTTCGGAATAAGGGAATTTCCCTTTAAAAAGGGGGGAAGTTGACAGCTATGGAGGTAGGGACCTTTGGTCTCAGAAACTGGTCCATAGGGCAAGACTTACCTGGGATGAGCAGCTGTGCTCCTCAGGCCTGACATACCACCAAGTCTGTGCAGGTCGTGTTCTTTCTAAGAAAGGGTTAACTCCAACGTGAACAGTGTGATTTATTGTTGGCTCCTCCTATCACTTAGTTTTCTACCACCCTGATGCCTTCCAGATGCTTGGGAGGGACTACAGTGGTACCTCGGGATGCAAACGGGATCTGTTCCGGAGCCCCGTTCACATCCTGAATAGAACATAAGACACACCTGCGTTTCGCCACCTCCGGACATACGCATAATGTCATTTTGACCGTCTGCGCATGTGCGAGTGGCTTCCGGGTCGCCGCGGAGCGCAACACAAAAATACCTATCCTGAAGCATATTTATCCCGAGGTATGACTGTACAGGGACGCAGGTGGCGCTGTGGGTTAAACCACAGAGCCTAGGACTTGCTGATCAGAAGGTTGGCAGTTCGAATCCCTGCGACGGGGTGAGCTCCCGTTGCTCGGTCCCTGCTCCTGGCAACCTAGCAGTTTGAAAGCACGTCAAAGTGCAAGTAGATAAATAGGTACCACTCCGGCGGGAAGGTAAACGGCGTTTCCGTGCGCTGCTCTGGTTCGCCATGAGTCATGCTTAGTCATGCTGGCCACATGACCCAGAAGATGTATGCCGCCTCCTTCGGCCAGTAAAGCGAGATGAGCACCGCAACCCCAGAGTCGTCCGCGACTGGACCTAATGGCCAGGGGTCCCTTTACCTTTACCTATGACTGTACAACTCCCACCAGCCCCAGCCAAGCTGTGCAGGCTGAGGCTGATGGGTATTGTAGTCTAAAACATCTGGAGGACTCCCAGTTGTGGAAAGAAGCCGTACTAGAAGGCCATGAATCGGAGACACTTTTTCACTGAGCCTTCCCGGTTTCACTTCTCTTTAGAGCTCTCTAGATCCATCCGAGAATGCAGCCTGGGAAAGCTGAACCCGCCCAGAAGGACGGATCACGCCGATTGCCAAGGCCACCTCCGGCGTTGTAAGGATCCGGTGCGGAGCCGCCCGAAGGATCCCGAGGGGCATCAGCCGCCGCCATGCCCACACGTGCGATCTTCGCCCAGCCTGGGTATAGAGAGGGCATCCCTGTTCAACCGCAACGCTGCAGAGAAACTTGACACTTTCTTCTCCCAGAAGCTGAAAGCCTGTGCTGGTGGCTCAGCCCGCCCATCCTACCCCTGTGAGGACCTGGGGACCCCGCAGGAAGACCCCAGCGGGCCCTGGAGGGACCCCGGCCCCGAGCGAAACTGCAGGAGGCAGGATCACAGCCGCGCAACCCAAGGAAGAGGAGATGCCAGCCATGCCCATGGCTGCCAACCATGCCCTCGGCCCCTCCGGCACTGTCTCACTGGCAAAGGCGGGGCGTCGGAGCGCGTCTATTGGCGGCAGGAGAGCAGCAGGCCCTCCACAGCCATCAGCAGCTCAGCACGGATCCTGCCTCGCTGCAGAATCAGCCACGTCCAGAGTTGCACCGCCTGCCAAGCGTTTAACAGGGACACGCCAGCGGGCATGGAGACGCTGCAGGAGAACGGCTGGAGTCTGCCGGAAGGGAAGGAGAGAGCGGGTTTGAGTGCCCCCCGCCAGAGGGAAAGGATGGGGCCTCCTTGCCGGCGGCAGGTGCCAGACCGGTTTTTGAAAGTTCAGCAGTGGCTGGAGGAGACGCCGGCTGAAGACCCTCCGGCCCACCCAAGGCAACAGGGGCGTGGGGCTGGGCATCGGGGCAGCCCAGGCACTCTGGGGTGGCCACTTGCGTATGGATCACCGGATCAGAAGGAAAGGGATTCCTGGGGAGAGGCGGGAGGCTGTCCAAGTCTGGACCCCACAGCTGAGATCAGGCACAGAATGAAGAGCCATCAGGAAGAGGATGCCACTCATCAGGTGAGGGGGCAGAGGGAAGGGCTGGGGAATAATAATAATAATAATAATAATAATAATAATAATAATAATAATAATAATAATGTTATTATTTATATGCCGCCCATCTGACTGGGCAGCTCCAGACACTCTGGGCAGCTTCCAGCAAAATATTATGACTACAGTTAAACATCTACCAGCTCCATCTGGTACGCAGGATGGGACCCTCCCTGCCCACAGACTGTCTCGCCAGAGTGGTGCATGCTCTGGTTATCTCCCGCTTGGACTACTGCAATGCGCTCTACATGGGGCTACCTTTGAAGGTGACCCGGAAACGACAACTAATCCAGAATGCAGCAACTAGACTGGTGACTGGGGGCGGCCGCTGAGACCACATAACACCGGTCCTGAAAGACCTACATTGGCTCCCAGTACGTTTCTGAGCACAATTCAAAGCGTTGGTGCTGACCTTGAAAGCCCTGAATGGCCTGAAAAAGACCTGAAAGAGTGTTTCCACCTCCATCGTTCTGCCTGGCCACTGAGGTCCAGTGCCGAGGGTCTTCTGGCGGTTCCCTCCCTGCGAGAAGCAAAGCTACAGGGAACCAGGCAGAGGGCCTTCTCGGTAGTGGCTCCCGCCCTGTGGAACGCCCTCCCACCAGATGTCAAAGAGATAAACAACTACCTGACATTTAGAAGACATCTGAAGGCAGCCCTGTTCAGGGAAGTTTTTAATGTGTGACATTTTAATGTATTTTTAATCTTTGCTGGAAGCCGCCCAGAGTGGCTGGGGAAACCCAGCGAGATGCATGGGGTACAAATAAATTATTATTATTGTTGTTGTTGTTATCATCATCATCATCATCATCATCATTATTATATATCACACATTAAAAACTTCTGTACAGATGTCTTTCAAAAGTCAAAGAGTTGTTTATCTCCTTGACCTCTGATGGGAGGGCGTTCCCCAGGGCAGACGCTGTGGGGCTTCCCCAGATATAGTTGGACTACAAACAGCTCCCATAAGAGGCTGCCGAATCAGGATTTGCAAATCTGTCCCCCGACAAATTCCATCCCCGGAATGTCCCCTGATTTGCAAATCTGTCCCCGGGAAACATGGCAGCGGCAGCCTCAGCAGCCCGGAGCCAGCCTGGTTGCGCAGTTGGCTCTGGCTGGCTTCAGGAAATGCTCACTGCTGTGGCCACTGCCAAAGGGGAACCAGGGATGTCTGACAGTACAGATCTCCTGCCCCCTTCCCTCTTTGTTTTGACAGATCAGGGGAGGCTTGGGAGTTGCAGGCGGGCGGCTGTTGCCCAGGAGGGGCGCAAGGCGCACGGTTTCTCTGACAGGCAAGGTGCAAACCCCTTCTTTCGCACCTTGCGAAACATAAATGCGCAGAGTTTTAATAAAACTGGGGAACGGCCGGCCGCCCACAACTCCCAAGCCTCCCCTGATCTGAGGGAAGGGGGCAGGAGATCGGGGAAGGATCGGGAGTCATGATCGGGCGGCTGTTGCCCAGTTTTTTAAAAAAACTCTGGGCATTTATGTTTCACAGGGTGCGAAAGAAGGGCTTTGCACCTTTATACAATATGCATGTGTACTTGGGCCCAGGGTCTTTTGCCTCACCATCCCCACTACTGACTCCCTGTTGCTACTCAGCTTAAAAAAAAATATGTGTCCACGGATTCACTGAAAAAAATCTGGTAACCATACCCTTTTAAACCACATTAAACCACAGAGCCTAGGACTTGCCAATCAGAAGGTCAGCGGTTTGAATCCCCGCGACGGGGTGAGCTCCCGTTGCTCGGTCCCTGCTCCTGCCAACCTAGCAGTTCGAAAGAACGTCAAAGTGCAAGTAGATAAATAGGCACCGCTCCGGCGGGAAGGTAAACGGCGTTTCTGTGCGCTGCTCTGCTTTGCCAGAAGCGGCTTAGTCATGACCCGCCCTCGGCCAATAAAGCGAGATGAGCGCTGCAACCCCAGAGTCAGCCATGACTGGACCTAATGGTCAGGGGTCCCTTTACCTTTACCTTTAATCATACCCTAAACCCGCTGAGCCTCCTCTTCCTGCCCTTCTGCCTTTCCCCTCCTGCAGGCTTCCAGGCTCCATGCCTGCGACGACGCCAGCACCTCTCCCGCCACGTGCTCCTGCCTCTTCTGCGAGCAGCAGAGGCCCCGCGCCACGCTGGTCTCCGGCAAGAAAAAGCCAGACCCCTCCGCCGAGGAGGTGGCCGTGCAGCTGCAGGCGGAGAACCGGATCCCCCGGATTGTGGAGGCTTTCGAGCGCCGTTCGCTGAGGGAGGCCAAGATCGTGGAGAGGGAGAAGGCGTACCTGTCGGCCCGGCAGAGGGAGCTGGAGAAGCGGGCAAGGGCGGGCAAGGCGCGTGGGAACGCCAGGCGAGGCCACCACCAGGCCAGTGGCGCCAAAGCAAGGAAGCCCCATGCCAAGGAAGAGGAGCAGACGCCGTGTGAGGAGCCCAGGCCCCGGGCAGTGCCAGAGGGCCCCCCAAAGCGCCACCAGGCGAGGGAGCGAACGGCCAAGCCCAGTTTCATGGACAGACTGCGAGGGCACTACTAGATCCGTCGGCTCGAGATGCCCAAGGACTGGACGCGAGGAAAGCCTGCGGCGATGTGGCCGAAGGAACCACGGCGTGGATGAGGCTCCGAAAGGCGATGGCTCCGGCGCCTGCAAAGGCAGGACAGGAGCAGGTGGCAGAACAGGAAGTTGGCTTGCCCTGGCACTGCCCGTGGGAAGGGTGTGCTAAACAGAGGGAGCGTGCTTCTCCTTCTTCGCCAGCCCAGGGTCTCTGCAGTGGGTCTGGTGCTGGGGACTGAACGCCCAAAGTTGCCACGCCAAAGGGATCTCTGAGAAGACGGAGCGATGGGCCAAGGGGTTGCAGGTGGCGCTCTGGGCCTGCTGTGGGCACAGCTGCAATGGGGGGCAGGGAGGGGGCAGCAAGGTGAAGCAGTATCCCGGCCGGTAGGTAGGTTTTCCCAGTGGCTCCTGAGCCCCGTGCGAAAGGGATGCTTGCTTGCACGCAACACGGGATATTTGCCACTGGGTGGGAGCAGGTCCAATGGCCTGTTCCATGGAAGCCATGGGGGGGGCGTGTGATGCAATTCAAGCTGGTGTGTTAGTAGGAATAAACCATGGCTGTGATGCAGCTGTGTACGGAGACGAGATGATGCGTCCCTTGCTTGATTGACAAAGGGTAGGAAGGAAGATGTGGGGGGAGGGGGTTAGGGGAGGGCTGGGACCTCTCGTGGGGGACACACCTTGCTCCTTCTGAGGTAGTTGGTCTACCTTGGAGCCCCTCGATGCGCTCAACTCTCACCTGTGGCTCCCAGAGGTTGTCCGCAAGCGACAGAGGCCACACCCCAGGAAACCAATATAAAAAGGACAGTCACGGAACTGAGAAATTGCACAAAAGAAATGAAATACAGTGGTACCTCAGGTTACATATGCTTCAGGTTACAGACGCTTCAGGTTACATACGCTTCAGGTTACAGACTTGGCTAACCCAGAAATAGTACCTCGGGTTAAGAACTTTGCTTCACGATGAGAACAGAAATCGCGTGGCAGCAGAAGGAGGCCCCATTAGCTAAAGTGGTGCTTCAGGTTAAGAACAGTTTCAGGTTAAGAACAGACCTCCGGAACGAATTAAGTACTTAACCTGAGGTACCACTGTACCGTGACAATCCCTGAAACGAGAAGTAATCAACTATAAATGTTATCTTGTGGAAATCAAGTAAATAATAAAAATCAAAAAGCTTGTTAGAAAAACCTAAAATAGAACAAAGCCTTAACAGGATGCCGGCTACAAAGCTCGTTCCACTGAACTATTCCATTTCCTCAGAAGGAAATAGAAAAATCATAAACTTTAAATGACCAAATTCAAACAAGGGAAGAACCCCCAAAATTCTGATGTATTATAATCCTAGCTCAACCTAGGTAAAGCAAAGCGCAGTAATAAAGGATTTAAGACAGGCTCCGGCAGATGGAGCGGACAAGACCAAGAGGGGGTCCAGTGGTCAAGAAGGTGGTTTCTGCACGTGCTGTAAAGGGAAGTGAGGGGGCAGGGGGGGCTCATCCACCTGGGAGGGAAGCCCATCTAAGAGAAGGAAATCTCTGACCCAATAATAATAATAATTTATTATTTATACCCTGCCCATCTGGCTGGGTCTCCCCAGCCACTCTGGGCGGCTTTCAACAAAATATTAAAAATACAATAAAGCATCAAACATTAAAAACTTCCCTGAACAGGGCTGCCTTCAGATGTCTTCTAAAAGACAGGTAGTTGTTTATTTCCTTGACATCTGATGGGAGGGTGTTCCACAGGGTGGGTGCCACCACTGAGAAGGCCCTCTGCCTGGTTCCCTGCAACGTCACTTCTCGCAGGGAGGGAACCGCCAGAAGACCCTCGGAGCTGGACCTCAGTGTCCGGGCTGAACGATGGGGGTGGAGACACTGCTTTCCCACCTTAACCTCCCAATGTGGGGAATATATTGGGGAAAAGAAAAGGCTAAGGAGTGAACGTTACGCAAATCTGGAGTGGAATCCCTAAGGCGGTTGGGTGGCACCTTGTACGCCTCCTTCCGGCAGCCCAGCTGGTGCCAAACGTCTCGTTCTGCTTTCATTTGGGCCACATCATCAAGGTCAAAAGAGGGGTCTTGCCATCTGGACAGCCCAGGACCTCCAAGCACCCTACCCAGCCTTGCACCCTGGGGAGATCACTTTGGTGCTACTAACGCAGCATTTTAGCTTCCTCCCTGGAGGCGCACTCCATTGCCTCTCGAGACGGACAGATGTCAATAACAACAACAGATTTGGAAGAGCTTGGGATTGTGTTGCACCGGGTGCAAAAGGTTCTGGGTAGGCAGAAGGAATGGTGGGACTTCTGCCAGCCTGGACAACAACTCCCCTCAACCCAGCGGGCCATGACATATCCAGGTCGGGCTGCCCAAAACCCTGGCAAGCCCCTGCCAGTCAAAGCTGCACAATACTGAGCAAGGTGGACCTTAGGATAAGGTCTTCTTCCTTGCTGGTCCTGGTCCAGGACCAGAGGCCCGACAAAGAACAACAGGTGAGGGAAGGGGAGGGAAATAAGATGAAATTGAGACTGCCAAGAAGATGCTTCAACCATGACAGATGGATAAATATAGGGTGGGGGACACCTGGCTTGCCAGCAGGACATGCGGAAAGCATCTAGGGTGTCTTCGTAGACCACATCTTGGGAGGAAAGCAATGACAAACCTAGACAGCATCTTAAAAAGCAGAGACATCACCTTGCCAACAAAGGTCCGTATAGTTAAAACTCTGGTTTTCCCAGTAGTGAAGAATGGAAGTGAGAGCTGGACCATCAAGAAGGCTGATCGCTGAAGAATGGATGCTTTTGAATTCTGGTGCTGGAGGAGACTCTTGAGAGTCCCATTGACTGCAAGAAGATCCAACCTCTCCATTCTGAAGGAATTCAGCCCTGAGTGCTCACTGGAGGGACAGATCCTGAAGCTGAGGCTCCAAGACTTGGGCCACCTCATGAGAAGAGAAGACTCCCTGGAAAAAACCCTGATGTTGGGAAAGATGGAGAGCACAAGGAGAAGGGGATGACAGAGGACGAGATGGTTGGACAGTGTTCTCGAAGCTACCAGCATGAGTCTGACCAAACTGCGGGAGGCAGAGGAAGACAGGAGGGCCTGGCGTGCTCTGGTCCAGGGGGTCACGAAGAGGCGGACACGACTAAATGACTAGGCAACAACAACAGTAGACCACAAGCCAACAGTGTGATGCAGCAGCAAAAAAAGCTAATGCTATTCTGGGCTGCCTCGACAGAAATCTAGTGTCCAGATCAAGAGAAGCAATAGTACTGCTCTCACTTGAAATACTGTGTCCAATTCTGGGCTCCACAATTTAAGGAGGATGTTGACAAGCTGGAAGGTGTGCAGAAGATGTTGGGTTTTCTTAATATGGAGGTGGTCAATGGTGCTACTCAGAAGCATGTGTTTTGATCTGAATGGCAACACACCTGTGTGCTCTTGACAATTCAACACACCTGTGGTCTCTTGGCAATTTAAATAATTAGAGGGGGAGTTTAACTGCTACACCAAATGCAATAATGTGGTAGGGTAATTGATTATTTGAAAACTGTATTTAAGTTGACCGTGTGTTTTGTATAGTGCTGGTGTGGAGTCCTGAGGGGGTGGTGAGTTGCGGCTGTTTGATTATTATATATTCAAAACTAGAAATAAGCAAAGATATTGTGGGCAGCCTTTTATTTTAACACCCCAGTCTCTGCATACACTTGGCTGGCGAAGAAGTCTAACAGAGGAGGGTGGCCAAGATGACCAAGGGGTCTGGGTCTGTTTAGCCTGGGAAAGAGGAGGCAAGTTACTAGAAGGGAGATTCTGGCTAAATGCTGGGAAGAACTTTCTGACGGTAAGAGCTGTTGGACAGTGGAACAGAGGTCTCCTTCCTTGACGGTTTTTAAGCAGAGGTTGAAGGGCCACCTGTCATGGATGATTTACTTGAGATTCCTGCATTGTAGGGGGTTGGACTGAATAATAATAATAATAATAATAATAATAATAATAATAATTGTTATTTATACCCCGCCCTCCCCAGCCAAGGCCGGGCTCAGGGCAGCTAACACCAAGTATAAAAACAGTTGATTAAAATACAACTTAAATAGGGACGCGGGTGGCGCTGTGGGTTAAACCACAGAGCCTTGGGCTTGCCGATCAGAAGGTCGGCGGTTCGAGCTCCCGTTGCTCGGTCCCTGCTCCTGCCAACCTAGCAGTTCGAAAGCACCTCAAAGTGCAAGTAGATAAATACCCCTGCTCTGGCGGGAAGGTAAACGGCGTTTCTGTGCGCTGCTCTGATTCGCCAGAAGCGGCTTAGTCATGCTGGCCACATGACCCGGAAGCTGTACGCCGACTCCCTCGGCCAGTAAAATGAGATGAGCGCTGCAACCCCAGAGTCGTCTGTGACTGGACCTAATGGTCAGGGGTCCCTTTACCTTTACAACTTAAAAACAAGATTAAAGTACAACATTAAAATGCAGCCTCATTTCAGCAGGAACTCAAATCAAAAACTTTTTGGGGATGAAAACATCAAGTCTTCACCAAGGCCAACTACCCAGACTGGTCCTACGTGAGCCAGAAAAAAGCCAGGGAAGTCCCCAAATAGGAGTTCCATCACAGAAGGAGAAAGGAAAAAGGAAAGAGGGGATCAAGTTGATTCCAAGCCAAAGGCCAGGTGGAACAACTGCGGAAAGAAATCAGATCGCGCACCCATGGGGTCCCATGGGGTCCCTGCCAATTTTCAAGTTCTGTGATTCTGACATCTGGCCTCCTTCCTCTGCTTCCATGCCCAGAAGTGCCTGATCCACCTGAGGAGCGGACTGCCCAGGCTGGGATGAGTTGGAGAGTGTCTGGGTGATGGGCAGAGAGAGACAGACAGACGGATGGTCAGACGGGGATCGTCTGCCCGTCTGCCCATCGCTGTTCCATTCCCCGCTCCCTGGTGCTTCTGCAGGGCATTCAATGCAGCCACTCAAGCAGAGGACAGGATTCCCTCTGGGGCCAGACAAGTGTTTGAAGCTCTCTGCATGTGGATTGAGATGAGGAATCAAAAGGACCAAGCAGAGCAACTCTTTCCCTAAGGGAAGAAAGCAAGAGACTGGTAACTCCCTGAAAGGAGGACCCCTTCTGGGGTGCTTGAGCCAAAATCTCCAGTCTCTTGCACCTCCAGACACAAAATTTAAATTGGGAGGGGGGAGCAGACTGGTCTGTTTCTCCCTCCAGGAAAAGAAATCAGTGCTTGCTTTGCTCCCCATAACAGGAGGGGCCATACAGATCTAACTCAGATAGATAATTTATTACGGTCGGAGACCAGTTTATAAAACACACTTGGGGGTACAATCCCAGAAGGAAAGCAAACATTTAAAACAATGTACAACAATAAATTTGAAATTTATAAATGCAATAAGCGTATAGACACTTAAAACTTTAAGATAAGCTACCGCAGAGAGATGACCAGAGTCACCCATGGAACCAAATTTGGGGATTTTCTTCACGGACTAGTTTGAGTCAGGGGATGGTCTGCGCCTACAGATCTGTATACAGAATCTGGCAACCATCCGGGTCGTCTTATGATCTTTGTCTAACAGGAAAAGGTCGATTTTTTGTTTTTCCAGTAGGGGATCAATGGTCTTACTACATTGTTGTTGTTGAGTCCTTTAGTCGTGTCTGCCTCTTCGTGACCCCCTGGACCAGAGCACGCCAGGCACTCCTGTCTTCCACTGCCTCCCGCAGTTTGGTCAAACTCATGCTGGTAGCTTCGAGAACACTATCCAACCATCCCGTCCTCTGTCGTCCCCTTCTCCTTGTGCCTCCATCTTTCCCAACATCAGGGTCTTTTCCAGGGAGTCTTCTCTTCTCATGAGGTGGCCAAAGTATTGGAGTCTCAGCTTCAGGATCTGTCCTTCCAGTGAGCACTCAGGGCTGATTTCCTTCAGAATGGAGAGGTTTGATCATCTTGCAGTCCATGGGACTCTCAAGAGTCTCCTCCAGCACCAGAATTCAAAGCATCCATTCTTTGGCGATCAGCCTTCTTTATGGCCTAGCTCTCACTTCCATACATCACTACAGGCAAAACCAAACTATACGGACCTTTGTTGGCAAGGTGATGTCTCTGCTTCTAAGATGCTGTCTAGGTTTGTCATCGCTTTTCTCCTAAGAAGCAGGTGTCTTTTAATTTCGTGGCTGCTGTCACCATCTGCAGTGATCATGGAGCCCAAGAAAGTAAAATCTCTCACTGCCTCTTCATAAAAGGGACATTAAAGAACAAGTGTTCTGGGCTTCCTATCTTCCCCAATGAACAGGCGCAAAGTCTCTGAGAATATGGGACTTTTTTAAAGGCTCCTCCCAGGACTGGTGAGAACAAAGCCGAGCTTCTGGCGGATCTAACTCATATTTAATATTTCATAGAATCACAGAATTGCAGAGTTGGAAGGGGCCACGAGTGGTCATCTAGTCCAACCCCCTGCAAGGCAGAAATCTTTCACCCATTTATGTCCCACCTTTCCCTCTAAGGCGCTCAAGGTGGCTTATCTAATTCTCCCCCTCCTCATTTAATCCCCACAACAACCCTGTGAGGTAAGTTGGGCTGAGAGGCAGTGACTGGATCACCCAGTGAGCTTTAGGGTGGAGGCGGAATTCGAACCCAGGTCTCCCGAGACGTAGTTCGGCATTCTAACTGCTCCAGCACCCTGGCTCTCTGTGTCAACTCCCAGCAACCACGATGGCCGATCATGATCAGGGATGAAAATGGGAGCAGGAGTTCCACAACATCTGGAGAACCACCGGATCCCCAGCTCTGATTCCTGCATTCAGGATTGCTGGACACTCATCATGACACATCAGTCAAACACAAAAGGCATCAGCGTAATTCACACAAGGGGCACAAAAGCATTCCACAGATGCAAGAATCAGGAATGTGGAAACAGTGGCTTGAGCAGTTTGCAGTGGGTCTACTCGGAAGTAAGTCTCTTTGAACTCAGGGGGGCTGCATCCTGATGTTTAGTTGGAATCTCCTTTCTTCTGACTTGAAGCCATGGGTTCGAATCCTACCCTCCAGAGCAGGAGAAAGCAAGCTGGCTCCATCTTCCAGGTGACAGCCCTTGAGATATCTGAAGATGGATCCCATATCTCCTCTCAGTCTCCTCTTTTCCAGGCTAAACATATTCAGCTCCTTCAAGCGCTCCTCGCAAGGCTTAGTTTCCAGACCCCGGATCATCTTGGTTTCCCTCCTCTGCATACATTTCAGCTTGTCAATATCCCTCTTAAATTGCAATGTTGCCCCCTTTTGTACAGTGGTACCTCGGGTTAAGAACTTAATTCGTTCTGGAGGTCCGTTCTTAACCTGAAACCGTTCTTAACCTGAGGTACCACTTTAGATAATGGGGCCTCCCGCTGCCGCTGCACGATTTCTGTTCTCATGAAGCAAAGTTCTTAAACCGAAATACTATTTCTGGGTTAGCAGAGTCTGTAACCTGAAGCGTCTGTAACCCGAGGTACCACTGTACTATGAATTTCCTTGATCTGGACACTAGATTTCTGTTGATGCAGAATAGCATTAGTGTGGGGTGTTTTGGGAGGGGGTTGCGGCTGCATCACACTGTCGACTCATGTTCAGCTTGTGTGCTACAGTGGTACCTCAGGTTACAGATGCTTCGGGTTACAGAGGCTTCACGTTATAGACTCTGCTAACCCAGAAATAGTACCTCGGGTTAAGAACTTTGCTTCAGGATGAGAACAGAAATTGCGTGGCGGCAGTGGGAGGCCCCATTAGCTAAAGTGGTGCTTCAGGTTAAGAACAGTTTCAGGTTAAGAACAGACCTCCGGAACGAATTAAGTTCTTCACCCGAGGTACCACTGCACTAAGATCCCATGGTCCTTTTCACATGTTCTGCTAGTAAGGCGGATGTCCCCAATCTTATATTTGTAAGTGAAGAACTTGACATTTGTCCCTCTGGAAACTCATTTTTGTTAGTTTGGGCCCAGTTCTCCAATCTCCTAAGGTCACCTTGAATCCCGATTCTGTCTTCTGCAGCATTAGCTACTGTTAAGGAAAAATCTAGGCGCCCCCCCCATAATTTCTGTAACACTACCCCTCCCACTTTGACGACCTTTGGGGCCCCTTCCCACCCCACAAATCTGTGATTCATTGATCAAGAACCACACTGTCAGGGAAAGGATAGGTTGCCCGCTACGAATTAAAACTCCAGTTTGTGGGTTCCTGTTTAGCCCAGGGACCTGGTTCTGCTCCAGATGTTTTGCGAAGGGCAGCACCATTAGGCGCTGCTACCAGGAGGTGCAAATCCTCCATCTCCCCACGCCTGCCGTAGGCATCTCATGGGGCTAACCCAGGCTCTGGTTCAGAGATTAGCAGCCAGATGTTAATGGTTTGCCAACTGGCCCCTGCGCCCCTCCCCTCACACCCTTCCACCCTGCAGGATCTCCATCTCCAGGCTGAGATTCCATCATCAGCATGATAAAGACATGAATGGGTTCCAAATCTTCCTCCTCCTTTAGGGCAACAAGCTGTTTATCCTGCTGGTCAGTTGACCAGCCCTCCAGGCTCTCCCAGGCGGAGGCAGCAGCAGCAGCAATGTCTGCCACGTCCAGTCCACACCAAAATCCTGAGAATGGCACCCTGGACCAGGACCCCACCCTGGGCAAGGAAGCTGTGGGGTCTGCTGAGGAGCCTGGTGGCAGGCAGGGCGAGGGTCCGGCCAAGGAGGGGGGCAGAAAGGCGAAGAGGAAGAAGAAAAACTACCACCGTCACCCCAAGCCCCCCTACACCTATTTGGCCATGATCGCACTGGCCATCCAGACCTCTCCAAGCCGGAAGCTCAAATTGTCCCAGGTAAGATGATCAGAGGGGCTCAGGTGGGCAGGGGGGGACGTTCCTACAAAAGGATATCGTGGAATTGGGAAAGGTGCAGAAAAGGGCCACCAAAATGAGGGAGCAGATGGAGCAACTCTCCTATGAAAAAAGGAGACTCTTTAGAGAAAAAGCTATTAATAATAATAATAATATTTATTGCTTGTACCCAGCTCATCTGACTGGGTTGCCCCAGCCACTCTGGGCAGCTTCCAACAGAATTTACAGGATACATCCAACTGTAAAAGCTGCCTTCAGATGTGTAGGGAGGTTCCTAAAATTGGTTCTCCCTTTGAGGCGACACAATAGAAGTTTGTAAAATTGCACATGGGAGAAGAGGCTAGAGAAAAGTCGTTCTCCTCCTCTCATAACTGTAGCAGCATCCCAGGAAGCTGAATGCTGAGAGATTCAGAACAGGTAAAAGGAAGTCCTTCAGGCAGCGCAGAGTTAAACTGAGGGAGGCAGAGATGGCCACCAACTTGTATGGATTTTAAAGAGGATTGAATAAATTCATGGGCTACTAGCCAGAATGGCTGGGCTTTGCCACCACAACTGGAGGCAGTTACTCAAAGTTTCAGGAAAGGAACGAGAAGGCTCTTGTGTTCAGATCCTGTTTGTTGTTTTCCCACGATGGGCATCAGGTTGGCTGCTGTGAGAACAAGGATTCTGGAATAGACAGATAATTTATTACGGTCAAAAGGGAAATTATTACTGCTCAGGACTTAATGGCATTTGCTTCCATTACGAATTCAGCGGCCCTAGGATTAATATCCTTTGCCTTGTACAATGTGTTCGAGCCCAGAAAACGTAAGGATTTTGTCTTGACTTTTTTTAGGCTTGAAGCTTTGATGAACTTACTTGCAGGGATACTTGTCCCGATTTCTGTGATGCTGGAATAGCTGGGCCCGATCCTTGTATTCTTCTGGGGTGGAGCCTCACAATTCAACTGGAATTTAATTTGTCCCTCAAAGGCTGCAGAACAGGCTGCCTTAACAGAACAGCTCTTTCCAAATCAAGGGGACTTAGTTTCCACTATGATCATTCAGGATGGCGGGATTTATTTGAAATTCTGACATCCCTAGGCTTGTGCAGAGAACGGGCTCTCTTGCTTTGCAACCATTGCTGCTTTCCTTGGTCTCTTGCAGGAGAGTAAAAGCAAGGCGGCTTTTTTGCACATTGTATGTGTCATGGGAGTGCCTGCCCCTCTTCCAGGGCTTCATTCTGGTCCAAGTAATCAAGATTGCTCTCTATTTACCCATCAGAGATTGTTTTACCCCATATTCAGCCACTTCAATCCAAAATAACACCCTCCCCACATTTGCAGAAATTCAATCTTTTAGTGTGGAGGCGCCTGTACACTTTGGAACTCCAACATTTTTGTTCAGATCAGCCCAGCTAGATATTTAGAATTGTAGAGTTGGAAGGGAACTTAGGGTCATCTAGTCCAACCCGCTGCAATGAGAGATTTAATCCTGTTTTACATCTATTTTAACTTTTCAGAAGTCTAAAATTGTTGTCAAATTTCATTACTGGTGCTTTGAGGGATTTTGGTTTTTTACAATCAAGCGGTGTATACATTTTAGGAAATAAAATAAATATTCTAGATCACCCGGGGGTCAGGCTAGGGCTAGGATTTCAAAGACCAGGGCTCTTATCTGCCTGTGGACTGCTCCTTCCCAAACCAGTTAGCGAAATGCCTTGCTCCAAGCCTTTATTATCTCTGAAATTGAAGGGAATATTTACTTCCAGGTACCCCTTTCTCCCCCCAGCTGTGCTAAGCTGCTTCAGCAAGATAAAAAAGCTCTCTGGGATATCTAAGAATCTCCTCTCCCCCCCCCTTCCAACACCTCTGCATGGGGGAAGCAGTCCTCACCAAAAAACCCTTGATAGTATTTTTAGGGGGGGGAGATGTTTGGTTTTTGTGCAATTCAGGGTGGAGGAAACTAAAGAGGGAGTAAAATAATTCAGATTTTAATAATAAAAATTATTATTATTATTATTATTATTATTATTATTATTATTATTATTTATTTTATACATCAGCATCCAAGGATTACAGAATGGTTTACAATATAAAAACAGATAATTACATAGCATGGTAACAAACAAGATCAATACCCCCTCCCCCAGTTTAAAAGACCATAGTATAATTAGCCAGGGTGGATTTTATTCATTCATGATAATTCTAATTTGGATTATATGGAGAACTTGGGGCAGAAAAAAGTGTTCTATCTATTATTAGTCGTCCTCAGGCTAGACCCATTGAAATGAATGACCCTGAGTGATTTAGCTCCATTAATTTGAGTTGGTCTACTCTTGAGAAGAATTTCTCCCTCTCCCAGATGCCTACAATTTGTGGTTCTTCCTGCAGCAGTTTTTGGACAAAGGGGTGTATGTACTTTTCCCACTCGGTGCTGGATTAATCTATGGAACTCCCTGCCACTAGATGTTGATGCTGCTGGATGAGAGTCCTTTGAAGGCGATGAGGGTGGGTGTGTTGTGCCTCTGAATTTCAGCCACACGGACAGGTGTAATTCTGGGGAATGACTAGTTTGGAGGAGCGACGGCCATCCTTGGGGGAGCAAAGGGGTTCATTCATGCAATATAGGACCAGAATATATTGTGGCTGAAAAACAGGGCAGCATACAAGGTGCAGGGTGAAGTTTAGAAATTGGAAAGGCAGTGGTGGTGCAATGGTTAGAGCGCTGGACTAGGAAGTGGGAGACCAGGATCATTGGCAGAGCTGGGGGCAGCCACGATGGCACCCCACCAGGATCATGTTCCTCCACCAGTGACCAGGGTTCAAATCCCCGTCCCTTGGCTGTGAAGCTCACTGGCTGTGGTCTCAAAGGCCAGTTTCTGCTTCTCAGCTGAGCCTACCTCGTGGTGCTGTTGTGCGGATTACACAAGGAGGGAGAGAACCACGTGGCCACCTGGAGGCCCTTAGCGGAAAGGTGGGCTCAAACGCAATAAAAAAATGCATGTGAAAGGCACTCTGTGCATTCTCAGAGGCCCTCAACCCAAGGGTTTGGGGTTGGCCGTTGCTATTGGGAGTCAAGGACTGCCTCTTGGCAACTCTTTGTGGAAAGTCCCTCTGGAAATTTATCCTGGCTCTTGCTTATAGTCTTCAGCAGGGGTCAGCAAACTTTTTCTTCAGGGAGCTGGTCCACTGTCCCTCAGACCATGTGATGGGCCGGACTATATATTTTTTGGGGGAAATTGAACAAATTCCTATGCCCCACAAATAACCCAGAGATGCATTTTAAATAAAAGGACACATTCTACTCATGTAAAAACGCATTGATTCCCGGACCATCCGTGGGCCAGATTGAGAAGGCGATTGGGCCAGATCCATAGCTGTCAATGTTTTCCTCTTTTTTTAAAGGGAAATTCCCCTATTCCAAATAGGATTCCTCGCAAGAAATTATCTCTTTCAGCTTCTACCTTCTGGAAGAAGGTATAGGGTTATAAAGACCAGGACTAGCCGCCTGAAAAAGATTTTCTACCCAAATGCAATTCTGGTTCTAAACACAGCATAATCTTTAGTATATTGCATTTTAAAATGGGGTTTCAGAGTTTTTAGGGGTTTTTGAATGTTTTATGTAGATTTCCAATTTCATTGTTCTGTATGGGACAATGACAAGAAAGATATCGTATCGTATATCGTAAGAAAAGGGGAAAGTTGACAGCTATGGCTGGATCCGGCCCCTGGGCCTTAGTTTGCCTACCCCTGGTCTTCAGAGTTAGGAGACCTGGGGGGCTTCATTGAGTCGGGAAGCTTAGGGTCTGGAAGGATAAAGGTAATCCTTGCCACTGACCCAAGAAGCCTGTTATCTCCCCAGGCATCTGTCAGCTGAGCAGGCTCATTCATCCTACTGTATGTAGTGTAAATATCTTCCCCACATCACCCATGGGTCAGAGATCAGTCAAGCCAGATGGGGATTAGCGCCAGCAGGGTGCAAATTGCTTTGGCGGAGGGGAGAGGAATGTTGCAGTGGAATAAGGCAGCATCACTCGAACTCGCCTCCCTGCTGGTGCCCTCTCTCTCCAAGCCCTCTCAATTGTCTCCCAAGGCATTTGCCCAGGAGATCCAAAGGGGCATCGAATCAAGCCGATCTGGGTCAGGCTGCACACTGCACACTTACCGGAGAGTAAGTCCCACTCAACTTAGTGCAGACATCACAAGAGCAAAATCCAAACTTCGGAAGGAAAGAAACTTAATACAGTGGTCCCTTGGTTCTCAAACGCCAAAAACCCGGAAGTGTTCTGGTTTTCAAACGTTTTTTGGAAGCTGAACGTCCAGTACAATTGTTGGCTATTGTTTCCGGGGCGCCTGCACCAATCAGAAGCTGCGCCTTGGTTTTGGAACACTTTGGTTTTGGAATGGACTTCCGGAATGGATTACGTTTGGCGCTTTTGTTTTTGCTATTTATTTTGCGTTTTTGTTTTTGAGGCTTTTTCAGTTCATCTGTTTTTGTGACTGTGTGGATGATGGTTCAAGGTGGTTTCAAAAGCTCCTTCCCTCACGCCTTGTCTGGACAGCTGGAAGAGAGGCTCAGAAGTGCAGCTTCTCTTATTTGCAATTTGATGATACATATAAATGGTAAATAGGACCAATTCAGCCAGCTAGCCAGATCATCTAATGCTTATTGGATGGATTTCCCCCCTAAATTGATTTTTGAATTTATTGTTATTCACGTTTTATGCTGTTTTTTGTTGCATCAATTAAGTGTTTTAAATTTGTTGTTAGCTGCCCTGAGCCCAGTTTCCTGAACCGGGAAGGGTGGGGTAGTAATAATAATAATAATAATAAATTTTATTAAATATGAATCATAGTAGAGTTGGAAGGTGTCCCCCATCCAAGGGTCATCTAGTCCAACCCCCTCCAGTGCAGGATCTGGTGCAGGTGTGAAGTTGACACCGAGTGCTGAAGATGCTGAAGGGAACTTGGTGGTTTCTCAGCTTCAATTGGTGTTGACTGGAAATGGAGAGTCTGTGCTAAAATTCGCCCATTGCTGACATCACACCCCTGGGGGACTCGACTCCATGAGTCTCTCACTTTGCAGTTGCAGAGGCTGCCCAGAAGGGGGCATCCTGTTCCATCTCTGGTGGGGAATGCAATTAAGCCAGAGGTTTTCAACCTTTTTGAGCCCATGGCTCCCTGGACCAACTACAGTCATACCTCGGGTTACAGCTGCTTCAGGTTGCGTTTTTTTGGGTTACGGACAGCCAAAACCTGGAAGTACCGGAACGGGTTACTTCCGGGTTTTGGTGGTTGCGCATACGCAGAAGTGTTAAATCGTGCTTTGTGCATGCACAGAAGTGCCAAATCGCAATCCACGCATGCACAGCTGCGGGTTGCAAACGTGCATCCCACACGGATCACGCTTGCAATCCGAGCGTCCACTGTACATTATTTCTGTGGCACCCCTGGGGGGCATAAGCATCCAGTTAGGTCACCCTTTGCTTGCAGAGTCGGCAGCTCCTCACCCTTTTCCAAACCTGCCTCCCCCCCCCCCCTGGTTCCTCTCCTCTCCCCTCTCCTTGGGAGTCCTTTGGGCAGCCGCTGCTGCCACCCCTGGTGTCTGAGCTGCTCCCCCCAAAAATATAGAGGGCAGAGGATGCCCCCAGCCTTAGTGGCCCAACGGAGACTGGCCAAAGGTGAAAGCGAGGCCAGCACCTTGCCTTGGGAGCCAGCAATGGCAGGATCAGGGCTGCTGCAAATAATAATAATAATAAATAAATAAATAAATAAATTTCTATCCCGCCCTCCCCAGCCGAAGCCGGGCTCAGAGTGGCAAACAACAATAAGAGTAACACAGTTTACATAAAATCACAATCAATTAATTAAAATACAGTGGTACCTCTGGATACAAATGGGATCCGTCCCGGAGCCCCGTTCGCATCCTGAAGTGAACACAACCCGCGTCTGCACATGCGCGGGTCGTGATTCGTCGCTTCCGCGCATGCGCGTGATGTCATTTTGAGCGCATGCGCGAGCGGCGAAACCCAGAAGTAACTCGTTCCATTGCTTCTGGGTCACCGCGGAGCGCAACCCGAAAACGCTCAACCTGAAGCAACTTCAACCCCCGAGGTATGACTGTACATTCTAAAATCAATTCATTTTAAAATCAATTCAAAATCAAATTGATGGCAACCATTGCGCTAGAGTTCTATGAGGATGACCAAAGGAGGGGGTCAGGCTGTGCCTTGGCCAAAGGCCAGGTGTCTTGCAGGCCCTGCAGAAAGATGTCAAGTCCCGCAGGGCCCTAGTCTCTTGTAACACAGCGTTCCACCAGATCAGGGCCACGGCCAAAAAAGCTCTGGCTCTGGTTGAGGCCAGCCTAACCTCCCTGTGGCCTGGGATCTCCAAGATGTTTTTGTCTGAAGACCATAAGGTCCTCCGTGGGACATACCAGGAGAGCCAGTTCTGTAGATCCGAGGGTCCTAGGCCGTGAAGGCCTTTAAAGGTCAAAACCAGCACCTTGAACCTGATCCTGTACTCCACCGGGAGCCAGTGCAGCTGGTATAGCACCGGGTGAATGTGATCCCGCGGCTGTGCAAGTCTTTGGGAGGGAAGGGAAGGGGGACAGAGGACACCCCTGACCATCATTCAAGGCACCCCAGGGTGCCACAGCACCATAAAGGTAAAGGGACCCCTGACCATTAGGTCCAGTCGTGACCAACTCTGGGGTTGCGGGGCTCATCTCGCTTTATTGGCCAAGGGAGCCGGCGTACAGCTTCTGGGTCATGTGGCCAGCATAACTAAGCCGCTTCTGGCAAACCAGAGCAGTTCACAGAAACGCTGTTTACCTTCCCGCTGGAGTGGTACCTATTTATCTACTTGCACTTTGACGTGCTTTCAAACTGCTGGGTGGGCAGGAGCAGGGACCGAGCAACGGGAACTCACCCCGTCGTGGGGATTCGAACCGCCGACCTTCTGATCGGCAAGTCCTGGGCTCTGTGGTTTAACCCACAGCGCCACCCGCGTCCCTCCACAGCACCATAGCTGCCAACTTTTCCCTTTTTTTAATGGAAATTCCCTTATTCCAAATAGGATTCCATGCAAGAAAAGGGAAACTTTGACAGCTATGCACAGCACACTGGTTGAAAAACTCTGACTTAGGTTATCATAGAATTGCAGAGTCGGAAAGGACCAGGAGGATAATCCAGCCCCTTGCAATGCAGGAATCTTTTGCCCGGCGTGGGTTTTGAACCCACAACCATTATATTAAGAGTCTCAGGCTCTAGCAACTGAGCTGTCCCACAGCTTAAAACTGACAGCACTACAGCAACACAAAACACTGCTCAGTCTTCAGCATCTTGCCCTCAGGTGGGAGCTCACCTGTTCTATTCAAAAGGTTGCTTTGCACAAAGCAAAGGCAGGAAATGCAAATCCTCCGAACAGGATATGTCTATTTAACTGTCATTAAAAGAGCTATCTGTGGTGGGGTGGGGAGAAGTCTCCAGGTCATCCCTTTTAAGAAACCCTTTATCAGTTCATCTTCCTCTTTCCTGATAACTTCTAGGTTGGTTCATATGGAAAGACCTAAGGATAACATAAACATGAATAAAATGCAGTGTAAGCCAATATTATAAATACAATAATTTTGTTGTTGTTGTTTAGTCATTTAGTCATGTCCGCCTCTTTGTGACCCCCTGGACCAGAGCACGCCAGGCCCTCCTGTCTTCCACTGCCTCCCGCAGTTTGCTCATGTTCGTAGCTTCGAGAACACTGTCCAACCATCTCGTCCTCTGCCGTCCCCTTCTCCTTGTGCCCTCCATCTTTCCCAACATCAGGGTCTTTTCCAGGGAGTCTTCTCTTCTCCTGAGGTGGCCAAAGTCTTGGAGCCTCAGCTTCAGGATCTGTCCTTCCAGTGAGCACACAGGGCTGATTTCCTTCAGAACGGAGAGGTTTGATCTTCTTGCAGTCCATGGGACTCTCAAGAGTCTCCTCCAGCACCAGAATTCAAAAGCATCCATTCTTCGGCGATCAGCCTTCTTGATGGTCCAGCTCTCACTTCCCTACATCACTACTGGGAAAACCATAGCTTGAACTATACGGACCTTTGTCGGCAAGGTGATGTCTCTGCTTTTTAAAGATGCTGTCTAGGTTTGTCATTGCTTTTCTCTTTTAATTTCGTGGCTGCTGTCACCATCTGCAGTGATCATGGAGCCCAAGAAAGTCAAATCTCTCACTGCCTCCATTTCTTCCCCTTCTATTTGCCAGGAGGTGATGGGACCAGTGGCCATGATCTTCGTTTTTTTGATGTTGAGCTTCAGACCATATTTTGCGCTCTCCCCTTTCACCCTCATTCAAAGGTTCTTTAATTCCTCCTCACTTTCTGCCATCAAGGTTGCGTCATCTGCAGATGCAGATGTCTATTTAACCCTCATTAAAAGAGCTATCTGTGGTGGGGCGGGGAGAATTCTCCAGGTCATCCCTTTTAGAAACCCTTTATCAGTTTATCTTCCTCTTTCCTGATAACTTCTAGGCTAGTTCATATTGAAAGACCTATCTAGAGAACCAAATGCAATAAAGCGCACTAACATAAATATGAATAAAATGCAAATGTAAGCCAATATTATAAATACAGTCCTTGCAGCTCATTAATACTACGTTAATTCGAATGAATTATTGCAGTAAATATGTGATCTGTAGTTTTTTCTTCGTGAAGTTGATAAATAAGATCATATTGCTTCTTCCAGCCATCCCATAACTGAATGTGCTCTGTAACCTTTGACATTTCTGCACCAACCATGTTTTCATTGTTAATGTCATGCTAACATTCCCTTTTGTGGCAATCAAAACTTCTGGAGCTGTCGAGAGCTTCATACTAGCTCATAAATATTTTTTCCCTCACTTCATCATTCAGATAACTTGATAAAATCACATGAGAGTGCAGTGGTTTTGTAACCTAATATTAGATAGAACGCGTAGTTAAAATGCATAGTTAACCATTTTTCCCCAAAACAAGTTAATTGAGAAATTAGAAATCCGCTGTATTAGAATTAGAATTTTATTATTACGGTCACAGACCAGTTCCAGCTCACTTACAATATCAGGAAAATCATAAAACACAACAGGAATACATTGAATTGCAGTTGGATATAACAGGGACAATTCAGATATAGCGGCAGTTAAAAATATATGAAATCCGCTGTATTTTGAGTATTCATACTGCATTCTAAATCGCTTGTCTGGAGTCAAATACCACATACTTAATATGTAACCTTTAATAATATTTAATAACGATTTCCTCTTATCTTTTGACAGATGGTTTTGAGCCAGGCTTTTTTGCAAATATAAAATGCTGTATCTGATCCAAATATATATTTGGGCCAGCCATTTCCCCCCGCAGGAATCGATTTATTTATTTGGTTTATTTCCCACCTTTGCTCCAAGGAGCTCAAAGCAGCTGATCTTACCCTCTTATCACAACAACCCTGCGAGGCGGTTAAGGCTTGGAGATGGTGGCCAGCCCAAGGTCACCCGGTCAGCTGTGTGGCAGAACTCCGGTCATTCCAGCAGATGGTGCTGCTGGCCAGATTCTGGCCTCCTCCCCTCCAGAAGGAGATTGCAGAATCCTAGAATCCAGAGCCGGCCGTTCTCAATCCATTCTCCCCAAGAAAGAGTATTGCCTGCATTTCATTTCTTTTCTTTTTTATATAATATTTATTATTAATTTTAACATATAAATTATAAAATGTACCACAAAGCTGATCACTTATACAATCTTTTTGGACTTCCATCAGCACCTCTGATGATCCACTGTTTTAACCACTTCTTATGCATTTCTTAACTTTATATTGCCTTTACATCTCTTAACAAATCATCCTCCCCCTTCTCCGTTTTTGCAATACTTCTAATAATCTCACAAAACTTCTTGCAAACCTACAAACGTCATCTGTTCTTCACAATTACTTTTCAAATAGTCCGTAAATTTACTCCAGTCTTCCGTGAATTTCTGGTCTCGCCGGTTTCGAATCCTTCCTGTTAGTTTATCTAATTCTGCATAGTCCATTAACTTCATCCTCCATTCTTCCATCGTCAGCAATTCTTCTTGCTTCCATTTTTGGGCCAGGCCAATAGTATTCTTGCTGCTGTTATTGCATATAAGAAGAGCTTACATTCCTTTTTATTTATATCACTCCCCACAATGCCCAGTAGAAATGCTTCTGGTTTCTTTATAAATGTATATTTCAACATTTTTTTCAACTCATTATATATCATCTCCCAGTATTGCCTGCGTTTCTAGGGGCCACTGTCTGGGATCGGTGCCCACTGACCCCCGAGGAATCCTTTTACAATTGCTTCCTGGTCTTTTCAGATCATCCAAGAGATCAGCACCCTCTTCCCCTTCTTCAAGGAAGGCTACCAGGGATGGAAGGACTCGATCCGCCACAACCTGTCTTCCAACGACTGTTTCTACAAGGTGATGTGGGGGTGCGAGGGAGGGAGGGTTGGGGCCTGAAGGGGACCCTGCACTTCAAGAGGGGCCAGAATCAGACAGCATAATTGCAGAGCATCAGCTTATTATTATTATTATTATTATTATTATTATTATTATTATTATTTTCCTCAGCCACTCTTAGTGGCTCCCAACAGAACACCAAGATCCATGAATAACCATAGTTGAGAGGTCCTGGGCCCTAAGGAAGTCAGACTATCCTCCCCCAGGGCCAGGGCCTTCTCAGTGGTGGCTCCGACCTGGTGGAATGCTCTGTCCCAGGAGACCAGGGCCCTGCAGGATTTAACCTCCTTCCGCAGTGCCTGTAAGACAGAGCAATTCTGCCTGGCTTTCAATTTGAACTTAGTCTGATCTTTTATTCCCCTTCCTTTCCTCCCCTTTTATGAAGCTCACCCACTCTGAGACCCCACAGCTAATTCTCCTCTGGTCTCCTGGCTGGCCCAAGTAGGACCACTTCAGCCAGCTAGCCCTGGGGATTATCTAATGCTTATTTCCCCTAAATTGATTTTTGAATTTTATTGTTATTCATGTTCTTATCCTGTATTTTATGCTGCTTTTATAATTAAAAGTGTTTTAAATTTGTTAGCTGCCCTGAGCCCGGTTTTTGAACCGGGAAGGGCAGGGTATAAATAAAAAATTATTATTATTATTAACAATAATAAAAAAGCACCTCACCCCTCCCTCCCGTCTCCCGCAGGTGCTGAAGGATCCCTCCAAGCCCAAGGCCAAGGGGAATTTCTGGACCGTGGACGTGAACCGCATCCCCCCGGAGGCCCTAAAATTGCAAAACACCCCCATCTCCCGCCAGGAAGAGCGGGCGTTTGCCGCGGACCTGGCCCCCTATGTGTACCACGGCTGGCCGCTCAACGGTAGACCCCCTGCCCCCCAGAACATGCCCACCCCCGAGGACACAAGGACATTCCCGGCTGGCGAAGGAGCCCCCCAAAACAGCCCCATCAGCATCGACACCCTGCTCAGCGACTTCCAGGACGTGGGTCTGAGCGGGAAGCCCAGGGCAGCCCCCGAGCTGCCCCACAGCCCCTCTGCCGCCCTAGACGCTTGGGGCTCCGTCCCCATTTACCAGGTCTGCACAGGGCACCCAGTTCTGCCCTGGCGGCCCCCCAGCCGCCTGCCGGCCCTCCGTTCCTTCTCCTCCTCCAGCAGCCTCTCCTCCCTGGGGTCCCTGTCCCCCGACGGAAGGCAAGCCGGGTGGCCAAGGCTCAAGAAGGGGCACGCGCCCCACAGCTTGGCCAAGCGCCCCCGGGTCCTCCAGGACCCCGACAGCAGCAGCTCGGACTCCGACGATGCCCCGCGGGCCGGAGGGCCACACCTGCAGCAGCTGCCCACCTCGTACACCAAGTGCGTGGCCCCCAACGTGGTGGCTCCCCCCAGCTACCCACCTCCGTTCTCCACCTTTGCTGCCGTCCCAAGCCTGCCAATTTACAACCCCATGCCCTTCGCAAGCCCCCCAGGGTACTGGGAGCTGCTGCCCAGGCCCCCCGCTCCCCTGGCCCATCCCTCGGGGCTCTCGCTTGACCTGGACCAAGCCATGCCGCCCAACAAGACCGTCTTCGACGCCTGGATGACCCAGCCGGCCGACATCGTGTTCCCAGTTGCCAGCATGGCGGGGCCTTTTCTGCGGAGCACGGTGGTGGCCCCCTACCAGCCCGGCCAGCAGCCGGGAGACGCGCTGCTGTCCCCAGACCACTTGCCTCTCTGAAAAGAAAAGTTGGACTTAAGAGATGACGCATCATGGCTTAATCTCTCCAACACCCGGGATTCACAAATGTTCCAGATCTCATCGGAAAAATCGAAACAGAAATCCCAGTCTCCCTCCATTAGGTGCCATCTTGCCCAGCACTCTTTGGTTCGCCATTCCTCGACAGCCATAGTCCGTGTACTGGGAACCTTGAGGCTAGACTACTACAATGCGCTCTGCCTGGGGCAGCCCTTGGACTCGGTTCAGAAGCCGCGGTCCGATTGCTGACGGGAGCTTTCAGCGAAAACATTGAACTCCCTTGTTAAAGGAGCTGTGCTAATTGCTCATTTGCTGCTGAGCCAGGTTCAAGGTCCTTGTCTTGATTTACAAAGCCCCCGACTGGATGACCCAGCCAGCCGACATCGTGTTCCCAGTTGCCAGCGTGGCAGGGCCTTTTCTGCGGAGCACGGTGGTGGCCCCCTACCAGCCCTGCCAGCAGCCGGGAGAAGCGCTGCTGTCCCAGACCACTTGCCTCTCAGAAAAGAAAGTTGGACTCTGGAGCTTCTGCCCCCTTCTGACCTCTCTCCAACGATTTTGGGCCCCCTTCGATGGGCTACGGGCAGGCTATGAAGCCCCCAGGTGCCCAAGGCTCCCAGAGCACAGACACAGACTTGGTTTCCATCATTGAGGAGACGGGCAAGGAGATTCGACCTGCCTACACGGCAGCAAGAGTGCTATGGCTGACGTGAGGATTTACCGTATTTTTTGCTCCATAGGGCGCACTGGACAATAGGGCGCACCTAGTTTTTAGGGGGGGAAATAAAGGGGGGAATTATTTTTTTACCCCAAGCCCCAAAGAGCAAAGAAGCCAAGACAGCGAGCGGGATCCATCCCGCTGGCTGTCTTGGCTTCCTCTTTAGCCACGCGCAACCTCTCCAGCTGGGAGAGGTTGCGCGCGGCTTCGTTTTTAGCCGCGGGGCTGGGGCGGGGAAAACCCGAGCTTCCCCCGACCCTAGCCCCCAGAACAGGCTGCTTTCCACAAGCCTTTGGAGCCTGGCGGGAACTCCCGCCGCGCTCCGAAGGCTTGCGGACAGCTGCCTGAAGCCCGGGGAGCGATAGGGGTCGGTGCGCATGGACCCCTCTAACTCTCCAGACTTCAGCGAGAGCCTGCATTCGCCCCATAGGACGCACACACTTTTCCCGTTCATTTTTGGAGGGGAAAAGTGCGTCCTATAGAATGAAAAATACGGTATTCGTGCCCGGGCGCTGGTTAGAGAGTGTCTGGCAGAGACAGAGTGCAATGCCCAAACGTAACAGTCGCTTCCTCCTGGCGCTGCCCCTGGAGGACCCTGGCACTTTCTGGCCAATCAACATTTTGGAATCTGGAGATCTCCCCCCACCCTCACCCCTTCAGATCTTTCCACCAATCAGTGTCTCAAGTCCTAGGATTGTGATCACCTCCAAAGACCTTTACGCCAATTGGCGCCTAATAATCGGAAGCTTCTACTGCATCATAGAACTTCCCCGCCAATTGGCACTCCGGGAGTAGATGCAGAAAAGAGCTTGTTGCTTCCACCTTCTGGTCAACTGGTGAGAATAATGGCTGGTAGCAAGTCTGTCTTTATAAATGCAAGGTTTTTTAAAATAAATAAATAAAAGGAAAAAGTTGGGGGGGGACAACGTTGGTCCCGGGGGTTGGGCTAGATGACCCTCTGGGTCCCTTTACAATTCTGCGATTCTGCCTCAGGGATCACCTGAACCCCTCTATCCCGAACCGCTGAGGTCATCCGCAAGAGCGTTGCTGGCCACCTCCTGCGTTGGTGAGGATCCTCTGACCCCAACAAGAAACCAAACCTTCAGTGTCATTGGCCCAGCCAGCCCTGTGGAACTCCCTGCCACTAGATTCAGCAGGCTCCTTCCGCCTCAAACTGAACTTTTTCTGTGCCGTCAGGCCCTTAAGGAAATGTATTAGCATAATAGTAAGGTGATGGTCTGTGGATTAAATTTTTTAAGTTTCGATTTTAAAAAATATGTATATTGTTGTAAACTGCTCTTTTTAAAAAAATGATATAGGAGGATGTAAATATTTTTATAAATAAATACAAATTCAGTCCGCAGCAAACTCTGGTGTTGTGGTGGAATCTACAGGGCAGCAGATGAGGCCATAGGGCTGACGTTATGGGAGATCTCTGTCCTGCCTTTGGGACTACCATTCCCCACAGTGTCCTCACTTTGCAATGATAAGCTTCAAGAAAATGGGTGCATTTATGTCCAAAGCTTTGCTACCGGGTTGTGGGAATGGGGAGCTGCACAGTTTGCTTCGCTTTTGACAGGAGGGAAAGGGATATTTTGAAAGCTGCGAACCGTGGGCAGGGGAGAGAAAGAGAAGGATGCGCAAATATTTGAAATATTTTTGTGCCAGGTGTCACCGCAAGACATCTCTCCTCATCCCGTGAAGTGCGAAGAGGTAGCCAGACCCAACATTTCTGCATCTCAGCTTCTTCCTTTTTTCTGCTGTTGAGGAATTGCCCACATAGAGGGGCTCGGTCCCTGCTCCTGCCAACCTAGCAATTCGAAAGCACACCAGTGCAAGTAGATAAATAGGTACTGCTCCGGCGGGAAGGGAAACAGCGTTTCCGTGCGCTGCTCTGGTTCGCCAGAAGCGGCTTAGTCATGCTGGCCTCATGACCCGGAAGCTGTACGCCGGCTCCCTCGGCCAGTAAAGCAAGATGAGCGCCGCAACCCCAGAGTCATCCACGACTGGACCTAATGGTCAGGGGTCCCTTTACCTTTACCTTAAGAGATTCAAACGAATCTGCAAACTAGCTTCCAAGCTATATTGAGGGGAGACTGCTCTGCTAGCATGAGTGAAGGAAGGATAAGACTTATTTAATAGATCCTTTCCTACTATGCTTAACATTCCTTAGGGGAGTCCTTAGGGGAGACATGGAAGAGGATGTACGATGGTAGTTTACATGCAACTACAGCGGGTGGCGCTGTGGGTTAAACCACAGAGCCTAGGACTTGCCGATCAGAAGGTTGGCGGTTCGAATCCCCGCAACAGGGTGAGCTCCCGTTGTTCGGTCCCTGCTCCTGCCCACCTAGCAGTTCGAAAGCACGTCAAAGTGCAAGTAGATAAATAGGTATCGCTCCGGCGGGAAGGTAAACAGCGTTTCCGTGTGCTGCTCTGGTTCGCCAGAAGCGGCTTAGTCATGCTGGCCACATGACCCAGAAGCTGTACACTGTCTCCCTTGGCCAGTAAAGCGAGATGAGCTCCGCAACCCCAGAGTCGGCCACGACTGGACCTAATGGTCAGGGGTCCCTTTACCTTTACCTTTAAATCCTTAGCACAGGGGTCAGCAAATTTCTCCAGGGAGCTGGTCCACTGTCCCTCAGACCTTGTGGGGGATTGGACTATATTTGGCGGGGGGGGGGGATGAATGAATTCCTATGCCCCACAAATAAACCAGAGATGCATTTTAAATAAAAGGGCACATTCTACTCATGTGAAACACACTGATTTCCAGACCGTCCGTGGGCCAGATTGAGAAGGCGATTGGGCTGGATCCGGCCCCTGGGCCTCAGTTTGCCTACCCGTGCCTTAGCATATTCTCTTTGCTGATCCCTCGTAGCCGAGTAAGATTGTCTTCCATAAACACGGTTTTAACAATGAGTCCATAAGTGACTGTGGAGGCCAATTCTGGACCCACACGTCCTTCCACAGTGGGGACATTGGTTTCCAGGCTGGAGTTGATCCTGGTGTGGATTTGCCAAGCATGCCTTCCTCCTAGCATGTTTCTCCCTTGCATCCTGCGTTCGAGTGTCTTCAAAGCCCATGACACCTTTGGTCAAGGCTGTTCTCCAACTGGAGCGCTCACAGGCCAGTGTTTTCCAATTACTGGTGTTTATACTACATTTTTAAAGATTTGCCTTGAGACAGTCCTTAAACCTCTTTTGTTGACCACCAGCATTGCGTTTTCCATTTTCGGAATAGAGCAGTTGCTTTGGAAGACGATCATCAGGCATCCGCACAACATGACCAGTCCAACGGAGTTGATGTTGGAGAATCATTGCTATCAGTAGCTTTTGAAAGCCTCATTCTCCTCCAGGAGTTTGTCTCACCCCCTTTCGATCAGAACAAACTCCTGGAGGGAGAACACAGCTATTACAAGGAACCCTGAAATCTATCTTAATATGCCTCTGAATGTCAGCTTCCGGTAATTTTAGGAGGGGAGAAAGCCCTTGCACTCAGGTCTTGGTTGCAGACTTCCCAAGGGGTACATACTCCTTCCTTGGAGGTTTTTAAGCAGAGGTTGGGCGCCTTAGCTGAGATTCCAGCATTGCTTTTGGAAGACACCTGAAGGCAGCCCTGTTTAGGGAAGCTTTTAATGTTTGATGCCTTACTGTATTTTAATATTGTGTTGGAAGCCGCCCAGAGTGGCTGGGGAAGCCCAGCCAGATGGGCAGAGTATAAATATGATTATTATTATTATTATTATTTGCAGGGGTTGGACTGGATGACCCCTGGGGTCCCCTCCAACTGCACACTGCCATGAATCAATGGTTGTCCACTGGGAGAAAAGGATTCTGGTCTAGATTCTTCAGAGGGGGTTCTGCTGGGTACTTGTCCTTAAGATCAGCCTCTCCACCTGAGGGCTGGGGAAGTGGTCAATGTGAGACTCCGTTTTTTAAAAGAGATATGGGAGATTACTGACCAGTTAGCTTAACATCTGTTCCAGGACAACCCATTTAAGCCCCTGTGAATTCTCTGTTAAAGCAGTCTACAGGTGAAACTCGGAAAATTAGAATATCATGGAAAAGTTCATTTATTTCAGTAATTCAACTGAATATGCATCTGTGCCACGCCACATTGAGGCAGTAATTGATGCAAAAGGGGCCCAAACCAAGCACTGAGTACATATGCATGCTTCTGCTTCTCAGAAGTCCAATATTGCTCTATTTGCAGTCCTTGTTTTGCTGATTTCATTTAACATTCTAATTTTCTGAGATTGTTAATTTGGGGTTTTCATCAGCTGTATGCCATAATCACCACAATTATAACAAATAAAGGCTCGACATCTCTCGCTTTGCAGGTCATGAGACTTTCTCGTTTATTAGTTTCACCTTTTAAGTGGAATCACTGAAATAAATGAACTTTTCCATGATATTCTAATTTTCCGAGTTTCACCTGTAGGTTGTTATTCATCGCTGCATGCACAAAATCCCAGGATAGCATCCTATAGTTTCTTTGTGACACAAATCTTTGTCAGAGGGCCGCCCACAGCAATTAAGAGTTCCTCATGTCTGCAGCTGCTGGCTATTACTGCAGAGATGGGAACCCTCTGGGCTGGGGGCCTGATTTGGTCCAGCTGAACAACTGATTGCATTAAGAGATCCTGAAGGAAGATTTTAATCTTGGAGAACAAATGGATGCTATCACTTCAGCTCCAATTCTTTACTCTTTTGCAAAAAGAAGGAAGGTTTGGGTGGGAAATGCAAAAAACCAAATTGGTTCATGGGCTCTTCCTCTTTAGCTCCTGGTTATTTCCATCATCTTTTGAATGTCTTTACACACCTTTTTAACCTTGTTATGGAGAACCTTTTTGTAAACCTGTGTTCCTAAACCACTCAGAGTGCTTTTTAAAAACACCAACAGCCAGGCAGTATATAAATTTTGTTAAATACATAAAATAAACGGGGAAGAATCCTGAATCTCTCCCTGAACCCATAAGGTTTCAGTTCCCCTGCAAACTTTTCTCCATAGGTGAGTCATTTTGAAGGGCCATTAGATTATTGTTCTCTATATGATCCCAAAAACTCTTTTAGGCATTTTCTCCTCTCTCAAATGTTACAGTGAAAATGGGCCTCTCCCTCTCTGGAATGTCTGGCTAAGGCGGGTAGAGATAAGAGCAAGGTTGAATGGGTGTCATTGCAACCCCAGACAGGCGGAGACTGAAAAGGAGGAGGGTAACACAAGAAACAAAGCTATATCTTATTGCTATTAGTGTAAATCACATGTTTTACATGTGAACACATGTCTATGCATTCTAAGGGGTGTAAAAAGTGGGCGCACCCTTACTGGGGGGTGCAGATTGCGAATTTATCGCTCTGTACCTTTGTCCTGCATATGCAAATAAATCCTGTTAAATCCTGCAAGGTTGGTTGCCACTTCGTGTGAATCTGTGCTCCGGGGACCCAATAGCAGATATGGAAAAGGTCCAACAATTTTATCCCCTTGGTAATTTTGGTGGCCTTTTCCTAAACATTTTCCAACTCTACAACATCCTTTTTGCATTAGAGGACCAAACGACACCATATTCCAAACGCAACGCCACAGATTTGCATAACAGCATTGTGATAGCAGCAATTTTATTTCTGATCCCTTTCCTGTGTTCTTTTTTCATGGCCGACACACCCTGGGGAGACATATTCGTGGAGCTATAACCCCCCAAGGTCTTGTTCCCGGTCCGTCACACCACTAGTTCAGACCCCATGAGCACATATGTGAAATTAAGATGGTGGAACTCAATGTTTGTTTTTTCTTTTTAATGTTTATATTATTAATTGGTAAGGTTTGGATTTGGTTTTCTGGGTTTTCTTGTATGCTTGTTTTTGTGTTTTGTGTATTGTTATTGTATTTTGTTTTTGCTGTTGTGTAGAGAATACTAATAAAATTAATAATTTAAAAGAAAAGAAAAGAAATTAAGATGGTCCCTCGAGACAGAGAAACAAACAAACATTAGAACCAGCCTCTCCCAAAAGTCGCCTGCTTCTTGGGACAAAAGCAATGACAAACCTAGACAGCATCTTAAAAAGCAGAGACATCACCTTGCCAACAAAGGTCCGTATAGTTAAAGCTCTGGTTTTCCCAGTAGTGATGTATGGAAGTGAGAGCTGGACCACAAAGAAGGCTGATCGCCAAAGAATTGATGCTTTTGAATTTTGGTGCTGGAGGAGACTTGAGAGTCCCATGGACTGCAATAAGATCCAACCTCTCCATTCTTAAACCCTGAGTGCTCACTGGAAGGACAGATCCTGAAGCTGAGGCTCCAAGACTTTGGCCACCACAAGAGAAGAGAAGACTCCCTGGAAAAGACCCTGATGTTGGGAAAGATGGAGGGCACAAGGAGAAGGGGACGACAGAGGACGAGATGGTGGGCCAGTGTTCTCGAAGGGACCAGCATGAGTTTGACCAAACTGTGGGAGGCAGTGGAAGACAGGAGGGCCTGGAGTGCTCTGGTCCAGGGGGTCACGAAGAGGCGGACACGACTAAACGTCTAAACAACAACAACTCCCAAAAGACTCCTGCTCCTTGCGGCATAAATATGGTGCGTTCCAATCCGTTTCCCCAGGGTTTTGCTCTTCTGTGGTCCTGTAAAGACCAATCTCCTTATCAGCAATAAGCCTGTGCTTAAAGGTCTGTAGGGAGGTGCTTGATTCCAAGCAGAGGCTGTTCCTCACTTATCGGCTTAAATGAATGATATCTCTGATAGCTCAGATATCTGATAACTCAGCTCCTTAACAGAAATCTGCAACCCAGATCCATTGCCAGATTTACATACTGTATAAGATAAACAAGATATAGATTAGGGCCCCACTCTCCTGGGGCCCTCCAAAAAAATTAAAGGGAAAAAATCCTGGATGTAGATTTCCAAAATACAAGATAAAAAAGCCAAATAAAATAAAACAGACATACAGCAACAGTGTTTTGTGTTGTGTAGGCTCCTATGATGTAAGTCACGGGCCCCACCTGCTAGCTGATTTTATAATGAATTGTTTTTAGAATGCTGTACTATTTTACTGTTGTTAGCCGCTCTGAGCCTGGCTTCATCTGGGGAGGGCAGGATATAAATAAAATTATTTCTTATTATTCTTCTTCTTCTTATTCTTAGCCTGCTCCCTAAAATATCACTGGTTTGCTCCTTTCTATATATAGGGTGCCTACATTCTGCATGTGCAAATGGCTTGAGATACCTATGAGGTCCATAAATTTCCATATAGCATATATTCAACACAAAAAAACCCAGTGACAATTTGTTGTTGACAAAGGACAGCTGGACATAGAAAGGGCCCCATTACTTTCAGGAGCTTAGGGCCTCATCCTGTCCATGGCCCACGTTGCTCAGCCTCTCCAGGGTTTCAGGATACCATCTCTGCAGCCCAGCCTGGAGACACTTTTAGGGACTGATCCTGCAACCTTCTGCAACTGTGGCCTTTCTCAAGCAGAATAAAAACTTGCAGCACCAGTCAAAATGGACCAGGGTTTCAAGCAAAAGCTCTTGCAATCTAGTTCACTTCTTCGGAAAGGAGATCTTATTCATCCTTCTTATCAAACCTATTTATTTGAGTATTCGAGGAATATAGGATAGCTCATTCATACTTCCTAGAAATACTATGCAGAAACATTACTGGTTTAAAAAGTAGATAGATTCCCGCCCCCCTTCAGTTTCGATCAAAGGTGGTTTGCGGAAAACACAGTATTTCATAAGAAAGAGTAGAATAGTTATAGGATAGATAGGGATTATGAGTAACATTGTGTGTACACTGCTTCCCTTACCACTGGGAGCGCACCAGAAACAGTATAAATGTGTGAACACAGCTGAAATTAAGATATTTGGTCTTGCTGTCAATGCAAATACAGTGGATTCATCCTTCTTCTTTTTTGGCAATTGCTTGCAGCCGAGTGAGATTGTCTTCCATAAAACAATGTTATAACAAGCATTTTGGTTCCTCGTTCCGGAGCCCCATTCGCAACCTGAGCAGAATGCAACCCGCATCTGCACGTGCTCTGGTCACAATTCGCCGCTTCTGCGCATGACGTCATTTTGAGCGTCTGCGTCAGCGGCGAAACCCAGAAATAACCCTTTCCAGTACTTCCAGGTAGCCAGGGGATGCAGCCTGAAAAGATTTAACCCGAAGCGTCTTTAACCCGAGGTATGACTGTATGTAAGGAAAAGGTAAAGGGACCCCTGAGCATTAGGTCCAGTCGTGGCCGACTCTGGGGTTGCAGCGCTCATCTCGCTTTATTGGCCGAGGGAGCCGGCGTACAGCTTCCGGGTCATGTGGCCAGCATGACTAAGCCGCTTCCGGCAAACCAGAGCAGCACATGGAAACACCATTTACCTTCCCGTCGGAGTGGTACCTATTGATCTACTTGCACTTTGACGTGCTTTCGAACTGCTAGGTTGGCAGGAGCAGGGACCGAGCAACGGGAGCTCACCCTGTTGTGGGGATTCAAACCGCCAACCTTCTGATCGGCAAGTCTTAGGCTCTGTGGTTTAACCCACAGCGCCACCTGCGTCCCTATGACTGTATGTATTGCAACATGAATGAATGAATGAATGAATGAATGAATGAATGAATGAATGACTCAGAGCTGGAAGGGACCCTGAGGATGATTTCATCCAAGTGCCTCAATGCAGGAATACACAGCTGTCCCAGACAGGGATTGAACCTGCAAACTTGGCATTATCAGTGCCATAGTCTAGCCAACAGAGCTATCCAGAGAGACAGGCAAAGTCCAAGGTGTTATATGATGATGATTTATACCCTGCACATCTGGCTGGGTTTCCTTAAAAACTGGGAACCACTTCGGTCACTTTGCCCCATAGATGCCCTCTCAACACCCGTTCCACAATTGCAAGAAATCAATATTTTAATGTGGAGGCTCCTACTCTCTGGAACTCCCTGGTGATGGAGACCAGGCAGGCACCTTCATCATAGCACTCTTTCCAGCACTTGCTAAAAAGATTTTTGTTTAGGTAAGCCAATCAGACACGGAGAAGTTACACATGTTTTGATCCTTTTTTAGCCCATTGTTCCTTCTTATCCATTTTTCAGTGTTTTTAAATACCTTTGTTTAATTGTCTCTTTGAAGTTCTGCTACAATCAAGTGGTGAATGACTTTTGTTAAATGCATTTTCACTTGGAAAAGTTTGCATTTCTTTCACGGTGGGCGAGACGGATGGTTCCACGTTGGGCTGCACAAAGGAGGAGGTTTGGAAAGCACACCCTTTCCGTATGATTTTAGCTCTGGCCTTGCCAGAGCATTTCTTAAGCAAATCAGGGTTTTAAGCTTAAGCCAAGAAATAGTATTCTTTATGAAATTGAATTGGGAGAAAAGCAAACAGGTGCAAAATGCCAGCACCCTGTCTACAACTTTATTAACATCTCTCCGTATTGTGAACAACACTGGAGTTACCCTTTGTTGCTATCTTTATGAACTTATCTTAAAAGATAAAGAAATCAAAAGACTGAATTAAGCATGTGAAAAATCCACTGAAACCAGACATTATAAGTTCAGCTTAGGTTGGGTAGTTCATTAGTCTCTGTGGCTTTACGATACGATACGATACGATACGATAATCTTTATTGTCATTGTCCCCTACAGAACAACGAAATTGAAAAATCTACAGAAAACATTCAAACCCAACAAGCCTGCTGTCCCAGCTATCCCAACCTGGTTAGCCCTCTAAAAACTCTGATACAATACAATATACTCCCATACAGACTCTTTACAATGTGTTTAAAACCAGGATTGCATTTGGATAGAAACTGTTTCTCAGTTGGCTAGTCCTGGTCTTTATAACCCTGGACCTTCTTCCAGAAGGCAGAAGCTGAAAGAGATCATTTCCGGGGTGCACACTATCCTGCGCTATCTCTGCAGCTTTCTTATGGCACCTGGAAGCATAGATTTGATCCAAGGTTTTGTATTTTTCTCAGAAGAGTGATAAAGAATGTATAATTATTTTGTGATTATTTTGTGTATATTAGTCACCAACGTGTTGCATGAGTCATACTACAATCAGCAGCACAGGTTGCATTTTTCTAGAGTATATCTTAACAGCAGCCTCATGTATTGTAGGGGGTTGGACTAAATGACCCCCCTGTGTCCCTTCCAACTCTGCAATTGTATGAGCCTATGTCTACTCAGAAGGAAGTCCCACTGTGTTCAGTGGAGGTTTACCTCCTGGGTAAGTCAATACAGGATTGGGACCGGAAACTTAATCTTGGGAAGAAGAAGTTGTCCTCCCCGCAAAAGAAGGCTGGCAAAAGGAGTTAATGGAATATCTGGAAATTGCTAAATTAACAAGAACAATAAGAAAAAATGAAGACAATGAATTTAAGAAGGATTGGGAAATGTTCATTGCATATATAAAAACAGCAATGTATACAAGTTAATACATTAGCAGGATTTTAAAAAATGCTTGCAATATTATAGACAAGGTAGAAGAATGGGAAAGAAAAAATGATTAAAGTTTTTATGGACCTGCATGAATAACATACAACAAAGGAACCAGGGAAGCCAAGGGATTTTAATAATCCCAAATTGTGGATCTAAAATGGAATGTAAATATAATTGATTTAATGTTTAGATATATGAGTTTTTGTTGTTTCCATAAGTGATGTTTTGTTATTGTAAAAACCAATAAAAATATTGTTGTTTAAAAAAGGAACTGGAAACTTAAAAATTCACGCCTTTGGGAGATGAACGATTAGTCCGTTGGTTGCAAATGGGTCTTCTCTGGGTGTGACTTAGACCTGTTAAAAACATAGTATTGTGGTCCCTTAAAGATCATAAATTTTGGCCATGCACAGGGCACCATATCACGAAAGATTACCCAGAATGGCTGAGGCAACCCAGTCAGATGGGTGGGGTACAAATAATAAAATTTATTTTGTTGTTCTTAAAGCCTGCCTACCCCTACCTGCTGTTGGTTTAACAAAGAAACTAAATTTGAACCTGGGTCTCCTTTAGAGCATTGGGCTGGCAGCCCTGATC
>JAXCMG010000020.1:34852991-34867251 GCA_034642415.1 Podarcis siculus | reverse complement strand
TATTATTATTATTATTATTATTATTATTATTATTATTATTATTATTAATGTGCTCCAGCAGTCACCAAAGTGGGGTTTTCTGGAGAGGGGGATGAGCTAAGAGGCAAGGGGGCCCAGCACCGCTTTCAAATGGTCAGACTCGCAATTTAGGAGATGCAACACAAAAGGAAGAGGGGCAGGGAGGGAGGAGGAAAAAGGCAAACTCAGTCCCTAGAGGGTTATTATTATTATTTCATGTGCGCCAGCAGTTCCCAAAGTGCGGTTCTCTAAAGAGGGGGCCGCGCTAAGAGGCAAGGGGTCCCAGACTTGCAATTTAGGAGACATGACACAAAAGGAAGAGGGGCTGGGAGGGAGGAGGAAAAAGGCAAACTCAGACTCCAGAGGGTTTCTTCTTATTATTATTTCATGTACACCAGTAGTTCCCAAAGTGGGGTTCTCTAGAGAGGGGGGCGCGCTAAGAGGCAAGGGGTCCTAGACTCACAATTTAGGAGACGCGACACAAAAGGAAGAGGGGCAGGGAGGGAGGAGGAAAAAGGCAAACTTGGATGCTAGAGGGTTATTATTATTATTATTTCATGTGTGCCAGCGGTTCCCAAAGTGGGGTTCTCTGGAGAGGGGGGCACTCTAAGAGGCAACGGGCCCCAGCGCCGCTTTCAAATGGTCCGACTTGCCATTTAGGAGACGCAACACAAAAGGAAGAGGGGTCGGGCGGGAGGAGGAAAATGGAAAACTCAGACCCCAGAGGGTTTCTTCTTATTATTATTTCATGTACACCAGTAGTTCCCAAAGTGGGGTTCTCTAGAGAGGGGCGCGCGCTAAGAGGCAAGGGGTCCCAGCCCAGCTTTCAAATGGTCAGACTTGCCATTTAGGAGACATGACACAAAAGGAAGACGGGTCGGGAGGGAGGAGGAAAAAGGCAAACTCAGACCCTAGAGGGTTATTATTATTATTATTATTTCATGTGCTCCAGCGGATCCCAAAGTGGGGTTTTCTGGAGAGGGTGGAGAGCTAAGAGGCAAGGGGCCCCAGCACCGCTTTCAAATGGTCCGACTCGCAATTTAGGAGGTGAAAAGGGTAAAAGGACCCCTGACCATTCGGTCCCGTCATGGCCGACTCTGGGATTGCGGCGCTCATCTCGCTTTATTGGCCGAGGGAGACGGCATACAGATTCTGGGTCATGTGGCCAGCATGACTAAGCCGCTTGTGGCGAACCAGAGCAGCGCACGGAAACACCGTTTACCTTCCCGCCAGAGCGGTACCTATTTATCTACTTGCACTTTGACGTGCTTTCGAACTGCTAGGTTGGCAGGAGCAAGGACCGAGCAACGGGAGCTCACCCCGTCGCGGGGATTTGAACCACCAACCTTCTGATCGGCAAGTCCTAGGCTCTGTGGTTTAACCCACAGCGCCACCCGCATCCCCGCCATTTTGGAGACGCAACACAAAAGGAAGAGGGGCAGGGAGGGAGGAGGAAAAACGCAAACTCAGACCCTAGAGGTTTGGTTTTTTCCATGTACACCAGCGGCTCCCAAAGTGGGGTTCTCAGAGAGGGGAGTGCACTAAGAAGCAAGGGAGCAGTCAGCAGCGCACTGGACATGAGACGCATTACTGGACTTTGAGAATCTAGGTCAAGTTCATCCATTGCGTCGAATCAGCCTTGTCGTATTTACACATTCAATTTCTTTGCTGCCCGCCATCCGAGCATCGCGGGGCGGTTTGCAACATGGAAACACAAAAATACCTAACATAGAAAGAAATACAAAAAAGAAAGTAAATAGTTTTAATTGGCCTTTGAATAATGTGCAATAATTGGTTACTGTTTCTCATTTTTGTGTGTCGTTATCCTCCTCACTGCTGTTTTGAATAAGGCTTTTTATAGGGCTGGATATGAAGCGCTAGGGGTGAGTTTATGGAACCAAGTTGGGAACCACAGATGTCTATCACACCCAAGTGACCACAAAATCCAGCGCCTTTTCTTTACCCTTTGCCCAACTTTTCATTAAAAGTCGGGGTTTTTCCTGCTTTAGAAATATGCCACCATCTTTCCAACCAGGCACCTGAGGTTATCAGTTTTTGGTTATGAACTTCAGCCCCACGGCTGAGCCCAGGTGAGCGGCGTTCAGGCTGATCCTCTACCTGCCCTGCCCTCAATCTTGGGGGAACTGCTGAATACTTGATTACCTGTCTGAAATTGCCTCCTGGTTAGGAGATGCAGAGAGCAAGAACTTCACCTCTGACACCTGACTTGCCTATTCATTGTCTTGTAGCTGGATGCCCGCGCAGCAGCCGTGTCTCATCCTGACTCCTGGGCTCCTTAACCTGCACGCTCCTTCCCTCGCAGAGCAAAAGTCGCCATGGCAGAGTGAGTGTCTCAGAATCAAAACAGCTGACCCCTGGGGCTGGCCGCTTGCTGCCTTCCAAAGAGCAACAGTGGAACCAGATTCCCTTGGGACTCCTTCCTTGGAGCAGATAGATAGATAAGATAAAACTTTATTTTTTATTTTTTGCACTTAATTTATTTCCTCCAGGCCTTTGGCCAGGGCACAGCCTGACTCCCTCCCTCGGCAATCTTCGCGGAGCTCTGGCCCAATGGTGGCCAGTGGCTTGAATTTAATTAATTTTATAATGAATGATTTTAGAGTGTTGTTTGTGCTGTACTTTTGTACTGTTTTATTGTTGTTAGCCGCCCTGAGCCCGGCTTTGGCTGGGGAGGGCGGGATATAAATAAAATTTATTATTATTATTATTATTATTACTATTATTATTATTAATTTATTTATTATTAATGTTGCAATACAGCTATGAACTTAGCAACCTTTACTGTTATCTGCTCATTTTGATCTGATAGAAGAAAGGACAAGGTGTCAGTGGTTGAGCGCCCTGGGATGGTTAGTACAAGTGGGGTGATGATCCCCACAACCCCTACTCACTATGGGCCCCACTAAAGCAAACCATCTAATTGGTCAACGTCTAAAAGATATCGAGCATCAGAAGAACCTGGCCGCTATAAGGAAATTCTGCCCTTGGTATGTTCATTTTCCACCTCTCCGTTTTGATTCTCTGGCCTCATATCTGCACAAACTTATTAGCCCAAATACAGACGTGCTTTAACACTTGCAAGACTGGATGTTTTGCCATCTGCGGTACTTGAGGGTCGATTCCTGCCTGAGAAACGTCTTTGCCCCTGGGGAGGTGGTAGCACCGGAACAGCGGCATACGTCCTCCTGTCTTGTACTCCTTCCTTGGAGGTTTTAAAGCAGATACAGCGGTCCCTTGGTTCTCAAACGTTTTGGTACTCAAACAACTTGGAACCCAAACACAGCAAACCCAGAAGGAAGTGTTCCAGTTTGCAAACTCTTTTCGGAAGCCGAACGTTCTCCGTTTTGAGTGTTGCGCTGAGGTCTGTCTGTTTTTGCTATTTATTTTGCATTTTTGTGGCTCTTTTTTATTTTGTTTTTGTGACTGTGTGGAACCCAGTTCAGCTACTGATTGATTGATTGATTGTGTGACTGCAGTACATTCTTTACGGCTTTCATTTTATGGATCAATGGTCTCGTTAGATGGTAAAATTCATGCTAACTAGCTGTTTTATGGTTTTTTGTTTTTTTAAAAAGTCTGGAACGGATTAATCCGTTTTGCATTGCTTTCTATGGGAAAGCATGCCTTGGTTTTGGAACACTTTGGTTTTGGAACCAACTTCCGGAACGGAGTAAGTTTGAGAACCAAGGTACCACTGTATTGGATGGTCATCTTCCATGGATGCTTTAGCTGAGATTCCTGCATTGCAGGGGGTTGGACTAGATGATTCTTGGGGTCCCTTTGATTCTAAGGAGGTGCGAAATAATCCTCTTTCTCTCTGCCTTCATTTGCAGAGCCTCGGCCTCTATACCTGGCTGGCCTGATGAGGTGACCGGTCTGCTCTCCAACCTCCTGCTGTGTGTCGTGTCCCTGGGCTCCGCTGTTCAAACCTTCCAGGTAAGAAAGGGGTGCAGCTTGATTTGGGGAGTCCTCTGGTGTTTCTGCTTGCTGGCCTGTCTTCTTGGGTGCTGGGCCTTTGCTGTTGTTGTTGTTTAGTCATTTAGTCGTGTCCACCTCTTCGTGACCCCCTGGACCAGAGCACTCCAGGCACTCCTGTCTTCCACTGCCTCCCGCAGTTTGATCAAACTCATGCTGGTAGCTTCGAGAACACTGTCCAACCATCTCGTCCTCTGCTGTCCCCTTCTCCTTGTGCCCTCCATCTTTCCCAACATCGGGGTCTTTACCAGGGAGTCTTCTCTTCTCATGAGGTGGCCAAAATCTTGGAGCCTCAGCTTCAGGATCTGTCCTTCCAGTGAGCACTCAGGGCTGATTTCCTTCAGAATGGAGAGGTTGGATCTTCTTGCAGTCCATGGGACTCTCAAGAGTCTCCTCCAGCACCAAAATTCAAAAGCATCAATTCTTCGGCCATCAGCCTTCTTTATGGTCCAGCTCTCACTTCCATACATCACTACTGGGAAAACCAGAGCTTGAACTTTGCTAGAGAGGGCTTTTGGATTCAGGCTGACCAATAATTGCTCTCTGTGACAGGGAACCTGGAACCTGCCAAATTATTATTATTATTTGCACATGCACACCTGGCAAATGTAAAATCTGCATGTGGAAACAGGGCTTTGTGCTCCGGGATGTGCAAAGGTCTGCTGTTCGCTCCTTCTCTTGAAACTGCGCTGCCGACAAGCGTCACTGGGCGGGTTCTTGCTTGCAGAGACCAAGCTGAGAAGCTGCAACGGCTAAATATAATCCCAATGCATTTGCTACGATCTGTTTAGGGAAGCTTTTAATGTTTGATGCATTACTGTGTTTTAATATTTTGTTGGAAGCCGCCCAGAGTGGCTGGGGAAGATCAGCCAGATGGGCGGGGGTATAAATAAATTATTATTATTATTATTATTATTATTATTATTATTAGGACGCGGGTGGCGCTGTGGGTTAAACCACAGAGCCTAGGGCTTGCCGATCAGAAGGTCAGCGGTTCGAATCCCCGCGACAGGGTGAGCTCCCATTGCTCAGTCCCTGCTCCTGCCAACCTAGCAGTTCGAAAGCACGTCAAAGTGCAAGTAGATAAATAGGTACTGCTCTGGCGGGAAGGTAAATGGTGTTTGCATGCACTGCTCTGGTTCGCCAGAAGCGGCTTAGTCACGCTGGCCACATGACCCAGAAGCTGTACGCTGGCTCCCTCGGCCAATAAAGAGACGGTTGCGACTGGTCCCTTTACCTTTTACCTTTATTATTGTTATTATCTGAGCTCCTTTCTCCACCTCCTCCCTCTCTTTGCAGATCAATCGAGGGACCTCTGCCGGGTTTCTCCTCCAGGCCCTTGTGCCCCTCCTGGATACGGCCACCCACCTCGCCGCCCTTCCAAGGCTCGGTTTGGAGGCTGCCCACCACAGCCCAGACAACGCCTGGGTCTCCACGGTGGTGGGGCTCCCCCTGCTCGCCTTCGGCTTCCACTGGCTGAACGGGGACCGTGCCACGGCAAACGCCCTCTTGGGGGGCGCACTGCTGCTGCTGCTGGCCGGCAGCTCGGGCTCCTTCTCCGAGGAAGGCAAGGCCATGGTGGCCCACTCCGTCACCTCGGTGGTCTCCATCAGCGTCCTGATCGCTTCCATCTTCACCGGAAACCCCTGTGGGATTGTGGGCAGCCTCTTGGTGGGCACGGCTGGGGTGCTGGCAGGGTCCCAGCTGCGGCGGCTACTGGTGCTCCGGAAAGAGGACGCTGTCTGCTGCCTCATGGCGCTGGCAAACCTGACTTTGCGCCGGGCTCTGCAAGCGCAGCACCGAGAACTGGACTGAGGGGGTGGGGACTGCGGGCCAGGAGGTCCAACGGGTAGTGGGGCCATCGCAGCATCAGGTGAGGCAGAGGAAAGGCTGGTCACGTCTGTTGGGTGCCGCAAAAAGGCTTGTGAAATGGCCTCCAGGAAGCTCTTCAGGGAGGCTACGACTCTGGAAAGGGTGCTGCCTCTTGGGATACTGCCAGGGAGACAGAGGCATCAGGCAGCCTGATCGACGTCTCCGAACGATCACCGGTCTCCCGTGGAAGCAGCATCAGCCAATTAGCGACTCGAGCCTCAGACAAATTCCAAGACTCATGCACGCCCTTTTCAGCAGTCTCCGCAACGGAAGATTCAGACAGAAGAGCATATTTACCGCTTTATTCAACGTAGGTCAGAACAAAGGAGAAACATGACCGCTTGCATCCGTGTCGAGGAAACAGCAGGAACAAAAGCTATATACAAAACGGAAGTTCCCAGTGAGGACAGCGCTGGGAGTAAACAGGCATGTGACACACAATAATCATGCCTGACTCTTTCAAGGAGGAACTATATCCTAACATCCTCCCCCTTTCCTTGTAACCTGTGGTTCAACCCAATTGCAACCTCTGTACGTAAACCTTAAGTTGTTCTCTGTTAACAACCTTAGACAACAGATCAGCAGCAAGGGGTCCTGGGCACTGCACATCTCACGCAGCCAGCTTCTTCCTTTGCAGAGCTTGCTGGGTTTAGTGAGCTGGCAGAGATGGGCAAGGACTGCTGCGTCCTTGGAGCGTGGGCGGCGCCTCCTCACACTGCGAATGTCGGAAATCCCACTTCTCACACCAAAGATCCCCGCTTGTTTCCTTCACACGGTCCCTCAGCGCTTTCCTGGGTGAGCTGGTCAGGAAGCCAGGCCGACTGGGAACGGGTCGAAGTTATTAACTCAAGGTTTCGTAGCAGCAACTTACAAAGGTGCTGGTGAAAGCTGTGAAACCAGCAGGCTGCTGGTTAAAAGGGCTCGCGTGCCTCTTGTCAGCCATAATAATAATAATAATTTATTATTTGTACCCCGCCCATCTGGCTGGACTTCCCCAGCCACTCTGGGCGGCTTCCAACAAAATATTAAAATACCATAATACATCAAACATCAAACATTAAAAGCTTCCCTGAACAGGGCTGCCTTCAGATGTCTTCTAAAAGTCTGGTAGTTGTTGTTCTCTTTGACTTCTGGTGGGAGGGCGTTCCACAGGGCTGGCGCCACTACCGAGAAGGCCCTCTGCCTGCTTCCCTGTAACTGGGCTTGTCGCAGTGAGGGAACCGCCAGAAGGCCCTCGGAGCTGGACCTCAGTGTCTGGGCAGAACGTTGGGGGTAGAGACGCTCCTTCAGGTCTACTGGGCCGAGGCCGTTTAGGGCTTTCAAGGTCAGCACCAACACTGAATTGTGCTCGGAAACGGACTGGGAACCAATGTAGGTCTTTCAAGACCGGTGTTATGTGGTCTCGGCGGCCGCTCCCAGTCACCAGTCTAGCTGCCACATTCTGGATTAGTTGTAGTTTCTGGGTCACCTTCAAAGGTAGCCCCACACAGAGCGCATTGCAGTAGTCCAAGCGGGAGATAACCAGAGCATGCACCACTCTGGTGAGACAGTCCGCAGGCAGGTAGGGTCTCATCCTGCGTACCAGATGGAGCTGGTAAACAGCTGCCCTGGACAGAGAGTTGACCTGTGCCTCCATGGACAGCTGCGAGTCCAAAATGACTCCCAGGCTGTGCACCTGGTCCTTCAGGGGCACAGTCACCCCATTCAGGACCAGGGAGACCTCCACACCCGCCCACCCCCTGTCCCCCAGAAACAGTACTCCTGTTGCCTGCCCGGGACTGACCAGCCAGGCAGAAAAAGCCAGCTATTCTCTTCACAACTCCTCCTGGTGGGCCATCAAACTTGGTGGGCTTCCTTGACCCTGATGGGTCACCAGTTGTCCTGTGATTTACATCAAGCGTCCTGGGGCTCCATGCGCAGCCTCTCTCATATGGGTCTTCCTGCCTGGTAGCGAGACAAGAGGTAAACATTGCGTTCGCTGGAAACAGAACGAGTGTTGTGCAGTGGTAAGAGTTTCAAAATCAGACCTGGGAGACCAAGGTTCGAATCCCCGCCATGACGCTCACTGGACGACCTTGAGCCAGTCGCTGCCTCTCAGCTGAGCCTACCTCTCAGGGTTGCTGTGGGGAGGAGAACAACCATGTATGCATCTCCACCCCATCGTTCTACCCGGACACTGAGGTCCAACGCTAAAGGCCTTCTGTCGGTTCCCTCCCTACAAGAAGCCAAGTTACAGGGAACCAGACAGAGGGCCTTCTCGGTAGTGGCACCCGCCCTGTGGAACGCCCTCCCATCAGATGTCAAGGAAATAAACAACTACCAGATTTTTAGAAGACATCTGAAGGCAGCCCTCTTTAGCGAAGCTTTTAAAGTTTAATAGGTTATTGTATTTTAGTGTTCTGTTGGAAGCTGCCCAGAGTGGCTGGGGAAACCCAGCCAGACGGGCAGGGTATAAATAAATTAATTATTATTATTATTATTATTATTATTATTATTATTATTATTATTATTATTCCACCTTGAGCTCCTTAGAGGAGAAGGCAGCGTATACGAAATACAGACATCCTAGTTCACCTGTGACAATTTCCTCCCAGTGCAGATTTCCAACACAGAAGTGACGGAGGACGGGGTGCCCTAATAAACAGCCGCTTGGGACCTCGGTCTCCCCAGATGAGTCTGCCAGCTGCCTGCTTCCTTTGCCACTCCAGGCAAGGGCACTTGGCTGCGCTTCAAGCTCCTGCATTTCACGGCTCGCAAACGCGGCGTTTCTGAGCTCAGAGAGTTGAAGAATTCTCGCGGCTGTAAAACCAGAAAACAAACAAACCCCAGCCCCACATAAAGAGGCAAATAAAGATCTGATATGGCGTGGGCGACATTTGCCCTGCTTCTTGCCATCTCCCGTCGGAGACTGGAAACTAGGCTGGGTCAGGGAAGGGCAGCCATCGGTGCCAACCTCTTACCACACCCCCGGAGGCTTAAGGCCTCTTCAGGAGCTCCTGAAGGAGAACAGACGGCCCTCTCTGGACATTGGCCTTGTGACTGGCATGTGACTGGCAGGGCGAGGATCTCTCCGGGGATCCCTCGGAGGAAGAAGCCTCTTGGTCAAGTGGGCGGCTGACTCGGCTGGCCTCGCGAGGACAGACAAGGTAGATGAGCGGCTGCCCTGGCAAGACATTCCATGTCTCAATTGGTGGAGGGCCTGGGTTGGGATGGGGGTGTCTCTTTTATGGGGCCCTGTTTTATGGGGTTCTGCCAGGCTGCCCATCACCCTGGCAGAAGGCGGGTGCTCTCAAGGCCAGGCTCTGTGTATGTCTCTGGTGTTTGGACCAAGGATCTGAATACCAGTGGGGGCAAATGTAAGGTTCGACACATAGGCAGGTATAATCTGGATATACACATATAGGTTGGGGGACACCTGGTTTGGCATGGGAAAAGGATCTAGGGGTCTTGGTGGACCACAAGCTTAACATGAACCAACAGCGTGATGCAGCAGCAAAAAAAGTTAATGCAATTCTAGGCTGTAAAAAGGTACAGTCATAAAAGGTACAGTTACAGATGCTTCAGGTTGCGTTTTTTCGGGTTACAGACCCACCGAAACCCGGAAGTACTGGAACGGGTTACTTCCGGGTTTCAGCAATCATGCTTTGCACATGCGCAGAAGCGCCGAATCACAACCCGCGTGTGGCAGATGTGCCACTGCGGGTTGTGAACGCTGTGGGTTGTGAACGTGCATCCCCACGCACTGATCACGTTCACAACCCGAGCGTCCATTGTAAAGGTAAAGGACCCCTGGACGGTTAAGTCCAGTCAAAGGCGACTATGGGGTTGGGGCGCTCATCTCGCTTTCAGGCTGAGGGAGCCGGCGTTTGTCCACAGACAGCTTTCCGGGTCATGTGGCCAGCAGGACTAAACCGCTTCTGGCGCAACGGGACACCGTGACGGAAACCAGAGCACACGGAAACGCTGATCACCTTCCCGCCGCAGCAGTACCTATTTATCTACTTGCACTGGCATGCTCTTGAACTGCTAGGTTGGCAGGAGCTGGGACAGAGCAATGGGAGCTCACTCCATCGCAGGGATTCGAACCGCCGACCTTCTGATCGGCAAGTCCTAGGCTCAGTGGTTTAACCCACAGCGCCACTCGCGTCCCTTACCTTTTACCTTCTAGGCTGTATCAGCAGATGTCTAATGTACATCCTACCTGAAATCCTCTGCCTAGCCCTGGGTACAGTAGTTTAATATTATTATTATTATTATTATTATTATTATTATTATTATTATTAACAAGTTGGAAGGTGTGCAGAGCAACCAATAGGATAAAGGTTCTGGAAACGAAGCCTTATGAAGAGTGGTTGAAGGAGCCAGGTATGTTTAGCTTGGAGAGGAGGAGACTGAGAGGTGCTAGGATAGGGCTGTCACAGGGAAGAGGGAGCAAGCTTGCCTTTTGCTGCTCCGGAGAGTAGGACTCGAACCCATGGCTTCAAGTTACAAGAAAGGAGATTCCAACTATATTGAGATTCATGGAGGGGGGCTATCGATGGCTCCTAGCCAGGATAGCTCTGCTCTGCCCTCCACAGGTGGAGGCAACGAAGCTTCTGGCTCCTGGTGGAGTATAGGGTCTGGTTCAAGTCTTGACCTTTAAAGCCCTTTGTGGCTTAGGACCCTCCTCTCCTGGTATGGACTTTAAGGTCCATGAATAACCATAGTTGAGAGGTCCCGGGCCCTAAGGGAGTCAGATTATCCTCCCCCAGGGCCAGGGCCTTCTCAGTGGTGGCTCCGACCTGGTGGAATGCTGTCCCAGGAGACCAGGGCCCTGCAGGATTTAACCTCCTTCCGCAGGGCCTGTAAGACAGAGATATTCCACCTGGCTTTCAACTTGAACTTAGCCTGATCTTTTATTTCCCTTCTCTTCCTTCCCCCTCCCCTTTTATGAAGATCACCCGCTCGTGAGACCCCACAGCTAATTCTCCCCTGGCCTCCTCGCTGGGCCAAGGGGGACCTATTCAGCCAGCTAGCCCTGGGGATTATCTCATGCTTATTTCCCCTAAATTGATTTTTTGAATTTTATTGTTATTCATGTTTTTATACTGTATTTTATGCTGCTTTTACAATTACGTGCTTTAAATTTGTTGTTAGCCGCCCTGAGCCCGGTTTTTGAACCGGGAAGGGCGGGGTATAAATAAATTATTATTATTATTATTATTATTATTATTATGGAAACCAGCTGCTGCAAACCCCAAGAGGTGAAAGTTGCTCTTGTGCTCGGATCCTGCTTATGGGCTTCCCGGAAGAGGCACCTGGCTGAGAACAGGATGCTAGACTAGATTGGGCCTCCCCTGGCCTGATCCAGCAGACCCTTACGTTCTTATCCTCCCTTTCCCTACATCCGCACACCTTTCCTAACCTTCGTGCTCCTGCTTGTGGAGGAACCACATATTAATGGCCCTCCCGGCGCTTCCACTGGCAAGGTGGAGTTTATTTCCCCTTGGAAAAGGTAGCCAAAAATGGAGTTTCACTTGAAAAAAGGTTATGTGTGCCATTTAATCAGCCAGATCTTTTTCTGTACACGTTTTTGCCTGCTATGCCTTTCTGCTGAATGCGCTTCAATGTTTGCTAAAGAAATCTGCGCTGAATGTCATGCTAAGTTGGCGCTGGCGGAAGCCTTTGTTTGTTTTTCCATTTGCCAGCTGGTGGTTTTTAATCTTCACATTTACACCTGTCCTGGCTCTGCAGAGAAGTAATCCTGCACTGATGTGGAAGATGATCATTATTACAGTCATACCTCATGTCAGTGGCGTGGCATGGGTTGTCAGCACCCGGGGCAAGGCAAGTAATTTGCGCCCCCTAACCCGTGCATATTAGCACTCAAGTCTCTTCCACTAGATTAGTGCACCCCCCCCCAGATGTTGCACCCGGTGCGGCCGGCCCCCTCTGCCCCCCCACGCTACGCCACTGCCTCATGTTGAGTTTGCTTCAGGTTGAGCATTTTCACGTTGCGCTCCACGGTGACCCGGAAGTACCGGAAAGGGTTACTTCCGGGTTTCATCGCTTGCGCATGCGCAGATGCTCAAAATGTCACGCGCATGCGCAGAAGCGGTGAATCGCAGCACGCGCAAAGTGGGTTGCGTTCTGCTCATGTTGCGAACGGGGCTGCAGAATGGATCCTGTTCACAACCAGAGGTACCACTGTACTATTATTATTATTAATAATACCCAGCCAATCTGTCTGGGTTTCCCCAGCCACTCTGGGCAGCTTCCAACAAAATATTAAAAATACAATAAAACATCAAACATAAAAACAGAGTTGCCTTCAGATGTCTTCTAAAAGTCAGATAGTTGTCAATTTCTTTGACATCTGATGGGAGGGTGTTCCACAAGGTGGGAGCCACCACCGAGAAGGCCCTCTGCCTGGTTCCCTGTAACCTCACTTCTCGCAGGGAGAGAACCGCTAGAAGGCCCTCGGAGCTGGACCTCAGTGTCCGGGTAGAACGATGGGGGTGGAGACGCTCCTTCAGGTCTACTGGACCGAGGCCATTTGGGGCTTTCAAGGCTAGCACCACACTGAATGAAGCAGTCCAATGCATATAAGAAGGCATTCTTCAGTTTCTGTGTCCCCTTTGTGGGTCCACATTGTAGGGGGCTGGACTAAATGACTCTTTGGTTCACATTCCAGCTCTACAATTCCATGACTCACTTAAAAAACAAACAAACCAGAGATCTGTCCTTTAGGCATTTTACCACTAGAAATTAAAAAGACATAAGACCACTGTTCATGTGTGCCACCACAACACCAAGAATTATTGTGGCGAGGAAGTGGGAAAAACGAAACAGTACCGACAATCACAGATTGGCAGATACTCATGTTAGAATATTTACAACTAGCAAAACTGACGGGAAGAGTCAGAGGAGTATTGAACCAGAAAATATTTGGATAATGGAGAATATTTAAGGATTATATAAGATCATATTGTACCCACCACACCATATTAGCAGAACTTGAGTGATATTTGTAAACACAACAGATACCGTTTGTGGAGTAGACGGGAACAATATTAAAGAATATAAAACTGTGCGGGGAAAATGATGACAGTATAAACAGTACAACGAGAATGATTGGAAGACTCGTTTTGTCAGAAGTCTTTTTTATTTAAGTGTTTATTTACCGCATTTTTCGCTCTATAAGACGCACCAGACCACAAGACGCACCTAGTTTTTGGAGGAAAACAAGAAGAAAAAAAATTCTGAATCTCAGAAGCCAGAACAGCAAGAGGGATCGCTGCGCAGCGAAAGCAGCGATCCCTCTTGATGTTCTGGCTTCTGGGATAGCTGCGCAGCCTGCATTCGCTCCATAAGACGCACACACATTTCCCCTTACTTTTTAGGAGGGAAAAAATGAGTCTTATAGAGCAAAAAATACGGTAAGTATTAATTCGGAAGATTAAGTTTTTTAATGCACGTAAATCTGCTTTTTCTTCTTTCTTCTTTCTATATTTTCTTTTCTTTTCCCTTAATTCTTTTTCATTTAATTTTCTTTTTGTAGTATGAGATTGCAAATTCTTTGTGTATGTGTGTAATTTAAATTAATAAAGATTCTTATTTTTAAAAATTAAGAAATGTGGAAATTAAGGTGATCCAACTTGGGCCGAGCTCTCCTAACTAGCTGGCGTCTGGATCTGGGCTTTGCCACTTCCAGCAACAGGGAAGTGTTTGCGTACTGGATCCCTCCTTCTCCAGAAAAGAGGGAGAGAGAAAGCAAACAGCTATTCCCCTCCTTGAACAAACCCGGCCCCATTTCCTCCTCCCCACAGCTGAGCCTCGACTTCAAGGTCTCCTTCTCTCGCTTGGCCAAAGAGCATCTCTGCCCGTCAGGTGTGTGCCACACCTGCTGCTGGTGAAGAAGCCTAGCCATGGCAGGGACGAGGAGCCCCAGGTTCAAGATGATCCTCCTGGGGGACTTTGGGGTGGGGAAGACCACGCTCTTCCATCGGATCAAGCTGGGGCGTTTCCTGGAGGGAGACCACCCGCCCGGCCAGCACAGCTACACCTGCGAGAAAACCCTGCCCCTGAAGCTCAACAGCAGGAACTGCCAGGTCCAGGTAAGGGCCCGCTTCCTGGGCAGCTCATTTGGTTGGTGGCTTGCCTCTGGAACTCCCTGCCTCATGAAAGGGGGAAAGGGAGAGGCAGAAGCAACAGGGTCTATGCACCTTCCTGAGCTAACTTGGGTGCTTGGGCTGATACAGGGTTGGAGTTGATGGCTTGGTCCCTCTTACGATTCTGAGAGGGGCAGGGGCTCAATTTCCTTTTTTAAAAAAATTATTCAAAATTGAAACAAAACATATTATCCAGAAACATATCATCCTTATTTCCCCCTCCC
>JAXCMG010000020.1:34773429-34822410 GCA_034642415.1 Podarcis siculus | reverse complement strand
TCACTATGTACAGATAGTATTGAGATTAACCCTTCCTTCTCCCTTCAATATGAGGCTCCATGACAATTGAGAAGCTTCAGCCGATACAGAATGCAGTTGCTTGTCTCAGATACCAAGAGATGTGCATATAGTCAGCCTGTTTTGCATCAGTTGTAACTGGTTGTCAGTTTGTTTCTGGACCCAGTTCAAGGTGCTGGTCTTGATCTTGAAAATCCGTGACCTTCAAAGGCTGTCTCTCCGCACACGACACATGCACACACACCCCTGCTAGGTGAGATCTAATAAACACTCTGCTTACCATCCCAGCTCTGGCAGGTCAGGAGAAGGATGACTAGAAGCTGAATCTTAAAGTTTATGATCATGGTGCCAAAGCTGTGGCACTTTCAAAGCCGATCTACCAGCTGTCTTCTTTGGAAGGACAGAGGCCGGGAGCCAGTCTGTCGATTGTACCATCAGCCACCTGCTAAAGTTAACTGGCCTGCCTTTCTAAGGTTGTCTATCACCAACCGCTGTGTGGGAAGGATTCTGTTGACTTATGTCTTGAATTTTTTTAGTCATTTATTTGTTTGTTTGTTTATGCATTTAGATGTTGTTTGTAAGCCACCTTCGAATATCCTGAAAGGCAGGACACAAATAATTATAATAAATTATGGAAAAGTTCCAGGACCCGCTGACCTATTATTCCTGATTTATGATGTCCATCTTTTATGGTTTTTTGTTAGTTCTGGTTGTTCTTTTCCAATTATTTGATGTTTACAACTTAAGTAAAGGCTTTGTGTAAATATATTTTATCTAAACTAAGAATAATTGCCTCGTTTTGCCATTTTGTGGTTTGAGCCTCAGAACTAAGTGTCATAGATCTGTAAATAGTTGTTTCCACTCTTTTCCATACAACATTTTCCATACAGTTGGGGAAGCAAGTAAAAGCTGGTGTTCTCTTGCACACTGGGGGGATTGTAACCTAAGCAGTGAAGGATAGCGGCTGGTACAGAGGAAGGTGTTTAAGAAAGCATACTACTTGTGTTAAAGGTTGCAAAAGGAAGCAGGGTTCCTGGAAAGGTCAGTTCAAAGTTGTCTGTGGCTGCTCCAAGCCCAGGAGTGTATTCTTGCAGCTTCATTTGAGAAGACTGGGGATGAGCCGTAGCTCAGTGGTAACAGTTCATGCAATAGGTTCCTCCCTCGCGTGTCTGAAAGCCCTGGAGTCTTGTCTGCTTCACAGTATAGATCTGGTTGCCCTGGAACAGAAGTCTTCAGCCTTTTCAGACCCAGGACCCATCTTTTGTCCAACCGTACATTTAGGGAAGTCTCTTTTTAACTGCTTGTTTACCATATATTTATATGCTGCTGTTGTGTGTTCCTACCTTAGAAGAAGTCGCAATGCAGCAGTGGGGCGTCCTGACCCACCAGTTGACGACCAGTGCCCAGATTGTTGAGCAAACAGAGCTGAGGAGAGGAAGAGGGTTTTACTGCAAAGCTCCTTCCCATGCAAATTGTGCAACATAGTTCAAAAGAAGCAGCTTAGAAACAGGAAGGGGCTATGCCCTGAGAGTGTAAACAGATTTGTTGCAGAATACAGTCCTGGCTGGTAGGTAGCCTTGAATGCTTTGAGTGTTCAGGAAAACCTGTCCTTCCCGAAGAGCTTCAGTGTCAGAAAGAATTGTGTAATAAGTGCCATTTATATAACTCATACTATGTTGTGCAAATGCTTTGGAAGATTGTTTTGTATTCACAGCAGTCCTGAGAGCTAGGTGGTTGCAAATAGAAATACAGTACGCAGATAATGGCATATTTTGCAGGCAGCAGAACTGAGGCTGAGAGACTTGCCTATTATAGTCCAGGGTATCTGTTGATCCTGTCACTGAGTAGGGGTTTGAACCCCTGCCTAAATGCTGCAGCAGCCTACAGATGTTGTCTAGACTCAGAAAAAGAGAGGAGAGGTTTCTTGAGTGCCTTCAGCTTAGGAAATGGCAGAAGAACTTCTACTGAGTTATTCCCTCCCCCAACTCAGGGTTTGCTACAGTAGTAAGCATAGGCCTTGGCAGCTGTGTGGGCTTGTTGAGAGGTTAGTTTGTCAGGACTGGGCGTTTCATGATCATATTGCATTCATCATTTTTCTCTGAAATGTTTCTAGGAATTCTGCCTGTCTGCCGCAGCTCTTGTGCTCTGCTCTGCTGCCAGGTAGATGGATTCAGGGTTTAGACTGAACTTCCAGGAGGTGACTGAAAGGTCTCCCAGGCTGCCAAAAGCATCTGTAACCTTGCATGAGTGTCTGAAGGGAATATGTCTTGATAGACGAATGTAGTCAGCCTCTCCTTGACATGTTGCTTTGATCAGTGCAGTTCTTAGCATGATGCATCTTATCCTTCTTTGCTTGGAGTCTGTGTGTTTTATACCCCATTTTCCTGTCCCAGTTTGTTGTATACCCAGGTCTTCCAGCTGCCACAATCTCTTTCCAGGCCCAAGTGCAGTTGATTAGTAAATGAAGAGGAGCAGGTAAAGGCAAGGGGCTCTCAGACAGATTTATTTACCGTATTTTTCACCCCATAGGGCACACCTAGTTTTTTTGGGGGGAAATAAAGAAAAGAAAAAATTATTTCCCGCCCAGGCGCGGGGCTGGGGCCGGGGAAGCCCGAGCTTCCCCAGCCCCCAGAACAGGCTGCTTTCCGCAAGCCTAGGGAGCCTGGCCGGAAGTCGCGCCGGTCTCCCCAGGCTTGCGGATATCTGCCCGAAGCCTGCAGGCAGCTCTCCGCAAGCCGTGGGAGAGCTGCGCGACTTCGCGCCGGGTTCCCACAGCTTGCGGATAGCTTCCTGAAGCCTGGAGAGCGAGAGGGGTCGGTGCGCACCGATGCCTCTCGCTCTCCAGGCTTCAGCGAAAGCCTGCATTCGCCCCATAGGATGCACACACATTTCCCCTTCATTTTTGGAGGGGGAAAAGTGTGTCCTATAGGGCGAAAAATATGGTAAGCTACTTGCCTCCCTCCCCTTTCTCCAAGTAGCCTACAGCTGGCATTTTAGGCACTCTATGTGGTGGGTTGGGCCAAGGGTTAGTGACTTGTTGAGATCATCTGAGTGAAGTTTGAACCCGGGGTTTCCACATTGAAACCCCTGACTACACCTGCGTGGCCTAAACAGGGCAATTGTGTGCCTCTGCTTTCCCCCAGCCGCACTGTGATGTCAGATCCTGCCTGGCTCTGTTAGTGATGCTGTCCCTGGTGACTTCATCCTGTTGAGAGGTTGTGCGCCTCTGCAATGTACTTGACCTTCTTTACTCTGTCATTAGTAGCTGTTGCCCCAGAAACCCCATACCTATTGTCTGATGATTGCCTAGATTAAGGTTACCAGATTTTTTTCAATGAATCCGGGGACACTTTTCAACTCCAATGGATTTTGTATGGGGCCTGATTTGTAAATCCGGGGACTATTCCCAGGAAATGGGGACATCTGGTAACCTTAGCCTAGATGCCTCTTCGAGAATCCTTGGTGAATGACATCATGCCCCCCCTGCTAGCTTAATGTAGTATACTGAATGAGGGTCAGTAAACAGAGACTCAGTCCACACTGTAGTCCAGCAATATCTGGAGGCCAATGGGGTCATTAGCCAACCCTGCTCTAAAGAATTAGGTTTGTAGTTTGGGGGTGCTCTTGGACCTAGTACAGTGGTACCTCGGATTACATACGCTTCAGGTTACAGACTCCGCTAAGCCAGAAATAATACCTCGGGTTAAGAACTTTGCTTCAGGATGAGAACAGAAATCGTGCTCCAGCGGCACGGCGGCAGCGGGAGGCCCCATTAGCTAAAGTGGTGCTTCAGGTTAAGAACAGTTTCAGGTTAAGAATGGACCTCTGGAACGAATTACCGTATTTTTTGCACCATAACACTCACTTTTTTTACTCCTAAAAAGTAAGGGGAAATGTCTGTGCGTGTTATGAAGGGAATGCCTACGGGTGGCATGCCTACGGATTTTCCTCCTCTAAAAACTATGTGCGTGTTATGGTCGGGTGCGTGTTATAGAGCGAAAAATACGGTAAGTACGTAACCCGAGGTACCACTGTACTGTTGCTGGATACATAGGTGGCCTTCTTTCATCGTCTTAGGGCTGTGGTTGATAGATCAGCTTGATAGAAACGTCGTTGCCGCCATTACCCACATCCTGTCATCACCGTTTTGGAATACTGCAATGCGTCATGCGTGCGGCTGTCTTTAAAAAACCCTCCAGATGTTTCAGTTGGTTCAAAATAGGCATCATGATGGTTAATATTATGCTCTGTCATCTGCATTGGCTGCCTATTCCTCGACCCGTTTCATAATGCTGGTATTAAAGTCAAAAACAGGTTGTGGCCAAGGAGTGCCAGCCTCCGCCCATGTATGCCCAGGTGTACCATAATATCGTCTTCTGAGGCCCTTTTCTGGATGAGTCTGTTGGATGAAAACCTTTCTTAATTTCCCCAAGCTTTTTAGTCCTTCAGTTTTAAAAATGGGTTGCCTTTTTAAAAAAAGATCTTTGCAATACTGTTGGTTTTGCTTTGGCTTTATTCTGTGGCTGTTTTCACATGGTATAATAATAATAATAATAATAATAATAATAATAATAATAATAATTTATTATTTATACCCCGCCCATCTGGCTGGGCTTCCCCAGCCACTCTGGGCGGCTTCCAAAAATATATATATTAAAATACAGTAATGCATCAAACATTAAAAGCTTCGCTAAACAGGGCCGCCTTCAGATGTCTTCTAAAAGTCTGGTAGTTGTTGCTCTCTTTGACATCTGGTGGGAGGGCGTTTCACAGGTATCCTTGTATTTTATGGTTTTAACCTGGGTGGCTAACCCATGACCCTTGATATATTGGTGGACTATCATTCCCATCATCCCTGACCATTGACCATGCTGATGGGAGCTGTAGACTGACAGCATTTGAAGGGGCCACTGTTTAACCTAATTTGTGAACCACCCAGAGAGTGCCTGCTATTTGGCAATGTAGAAATGGAGTTAGCAAATACATGAAGGCTTTGTTTACAGGTCACTTGTGAAATCTTTGCTACACCAGTGTTCCTGTTTAAGTGTGTGGTGATGTGTATATTTGGTGCCAAGGAGGATTTTGACTTATTGCCCTAGTTTCTCTCTCTTTAATGAATTCATGGCCAATACAGTCAGGGGAATTCATACTGGTCTTTAAATTGAGCGGAAAGTGGTTTTGTGAATATTCAGCCCCTCGGCACAGAGTTATTTATTTGTGTTTGTCCTGCAGGTGTTGTGCCTTCATTTTACTTCAGCCTACAGACCACTTGGTTTGGAGCAACTGCTTTGGGGTGTTTTCTGTTATGATGTTACCTACTTAGGAGAAATGGCTCCTTGCACAGGAGGCAGGTGGGGCCCTCCATTCCTAACAGGAAAAGAAAAATCAAGTTTCTGTTCTGGGAGTTGTAGAACATTAGGGAGACAGTGATGGAGAGCTAACTGAATCTAGAGCCCATTTGAGGTTCCCTTTATGGTGGTGGCAAAAAGATATCTGTCACGAGTATATAAGTGGAATCTCATCCAGCAGAGCTGTTGCGTGGTGCCTTCAGGGTTAGCAGTGACCGTAGGCAGGCAGAGTTTACAATGCTTGCATGGTCTAAGCTATTTATTTTCTATCTGTGCTTGAAGAAGAGACCTGTAAATTGACCAGCAACGATACTGGGCCAGCGGGAGATGCCTGCTGAAGTTGCTCAGACTAAAGCAGTGTTTTTCAGTGTTGAGTCCCCAAATGTCAGTCTACAACTTGCTTATCCCCAGGCAGCCTCACCAGTAGTCATGGATGAGGGCAGTTGTAGACTTAACAATGCCTTAGAGGTTTTCTTACAATCAAGTGGTATATAAATTCCAAGAGTAAGAAATATCTCCCAAGGAAGGGGGTATGGCTGAGGAAAATGCAGAGTTCAAGTATGTTTGCTTTTTATTTAAATTTTTTTTAAGTGATGTAAAAGGCATCACACACCTCTGATATATCTGCACAAGTGCCAGCAGACATTGATGAGTCTGAAGGAAGGCAGGCTAAAGGAATCCAAGATGGAAGCAGTTGGCCGGGTGCTGAATTATTTTGGTCCCTTCCGTCCAGCATTTGTGTATAACTGCACTTGTACTTAGCCTTGTATGTGACTTATGAGACAAACCGGTGAAAGAGGCAGTGAAATGATGATCTATGGCTTTTCACACACACCCCCCCCCCACTCTTCATTGGCTGAGATTTATAGGTAGCAGTCATCCCAACATTTGGACTCCACCATCCTAGCTTGTAGGTGCTGTTACTGACAGCCACTTCCTGTGTTGATGCTAAAGTATAATTGCTCTGTTTTTCTCTAATTAGGGTTATGAAGCACCATGTGGTGTTTTGAGTGAGAATAAACGGGAAAAACCAGGCTCTTGTTTCCTGAGCCACCTTGCCACCTCCTCCTCATGAGGACTTGGAAAGACAGGTCTGTTAAATGCAGGGCACAATTGTGCTTCTAAGGCCAAAGCCTTGTTTATTAAAAGCCCCATAAAGGGATGATTCAGTGATTTTCTTTTGGTTGTTATCCTTCACCTGGTTTTGCGTTAGAAAATATAGTGATGTTTGTGCATTAGCCTTGCTGTGATATGAAAATAGCATAAAATAGTGACTGAGTGAAAGGAGCTCCTTGGAAGAAAATAGTGTATATCAATCCGGTACATTAAATAGATTATTGCCTAGACTCACAGTAGTGGTTTGCAAACCTGCCCTCAAATTCTGAGTAGTGGGATTTTATCCATGTGCACAAACTCATCAGACTCAGATTGGAAACTGCTAAATATGTATGTAGTAAGCAGTAGTTGGGAGTGACAGCCTGTTCTAGAATTGTCTCAACCTCGTGTAGGTAGGCCTCTTACAGCACAGTCCTGTTCACATTCACTCAGAAATAAGTCTCACGGTGTTCACTGGGGCTTCATCCTAGAGAAGCGTGTCTTTGGATTGCAGCTGAAGTGTTGGGTGGTCTATGCAAATCACTTTGCTTCTTCTGTATCTGAATGGGAGGAAAAACACACTTGAGATGGGGCTCTTTAAGTTGGCAAGAAATTAAAGAAGGTGGATAAAAGAGGCACCTCTGTTATCGAATGTTCTGCACTTGACTAGATGACTCCCAGCTGTATGTTTGGTGACTTTAAGTAAACTGTACCTGTTGAAGCTGATTGCCTGAGGACAGCAGGCTTGCCTAGCCTGAATGTATTTGGCCAGTTTGAAGGCACAACTATTTTTGGACAGTGTTGTACAGTCTTTCTCACCTCATTTGCAGCTTACAAAATCAACTTCAGGTCCCTGAGTTGTGTGGTGGGCTGAGAACATGGTCCTCTGCATGTTTGAAAGGAATGCTTCTTGGGTTCTTGCTCTGGAACACCTAATGATTTGACCTCCTTGAGCTTGCAAAGTGGCTGGGTCTGAAGCAAGTATGCTGGCCTTGGGACATGATTGCCTACATAGAGAGGACAACTGTATTCTAAGTCATTTCCGTCCCTGCTCTTTTTCTCACTAGAGGTGAGGAATGCAATGAAGGGGCTTCTTGAGCAAATAAAATTTTTTAAAGTGTAGAGAATTGATTTTTTTTTTTGAAAGGGGAACTGTTTAGAAGAGGAGAAGAAGAAGAGTTTGGATTTGATATCCCGCTTTATCACTACCCTAAGGAGTCTCAAAGCGGCTAACAGTCTCCTTTCCCTTCCTCCCCCCAACAAACACTCTGTGAGGTGAGTGGGGCTGAGAGACTTCAGAGAAGTGTGACTGGCCCAAGGTCACCCAGCAGCTGCATGTGGAGGAGCGGAGATGCGAACACGGTTCACCAGATTACGAGACTACCGCTCTTAATCACTACACCACACTGGGAAGTTTTTAATGTTTAATGCTGTATTGTGTTTTTAATATTCGATTGGGAGCCACCCAGAGTGGCTGGGGAAACCCAGCCAGCTAGGCAGGATATAAATAATAAATTATTAGTAGTAGTATTGGTAGCATTAGTATGTAGGCAAGGAAGAATGGAAGTATAAATGACATAAGCTATGTAGAACTCAAGCATGACACAGGGATTGAGTGAATCTTCTGCAGTTCTAGAAAACCTCTGAAGTTCTGGTTTTCCTTTTTCTCACAGTGTACAAACGGTCACTTAATGTGTGCTGGGTGCTTCATCCACCTGCTGGCAGATGCCCGGCTGAAAGAGGAGCAAGCCACTTGCCCAAATTGTCGCTGCGAGATCAGCAAGAGCCTCTGCTGCCGAAATCTTGCCGTAGAGAAAGCAGTGAGCGAGCTGCCTTCGGAGTGTGGCTTCTGCATGCGTCAGTTTCCTCGCTCTCTTTTGGAGAGGCATCAGAAAGAAGAATGCCAGGACAGGTAAAGGGCTCTTCTTGCCATTTACCAAAGAGTTACTGTTGAATCCAAGGTAGTTTGCTATGATGGTATGGGATGGGCAGGAGTGGTGCCGACAGGAAAAAGGGGCACTCCCGCTAGTTGGCAGCAAAGTTGGGGTTCTGTGCTTAATATGTATTGTACAAATCATCTTTTGCAGGAACACTCTTGATGTGTGTGTGTGTGCGCTACCCATCTTACGGTTCCATAAAAAACTGTAGGGAGGTAGTGATGTAGATGATGAAGATGATGAGCATTTATGTCGCTTACTACATAAAATGCCTCAAAGCAACTTACAGTTATAAATGCATGCAGAATACAAAAAAATTAAAATAAGATTGAAAAGATAAAAGAACATTAATGATTAAAAGTGTTCTTACTTCAATAACACCAAAAGGATGACTCCTGCCCAACTGTAAGATGAAAGCCAATGCAAGGCTTAGGGTATCATCATACCAGAGCGCCCCAGTTAAAATCGAAATGCCAAGGTAAATAGGCATGTCTTTGTTCATGACGGTTTCTCCAGTTTTGAAATGGACCCACAGGTACAAAAAGGTTGGCAGCCCATGATTTAGGGTGCCAGAGCTGGTGGTATAAAGACCAATGGCCTTGCCTTGGCCACGGGGGTGAGAGGAATGGTAATGTAATGAGATGACTTAAAATGTCTGGTCTTGTTCTTCAGTGATGTAACATTTTATTTGTGTCCTATCGACAAGCCCCATCCTGGCGATGAAGGCACAGCTTTTCTGTTCTGATACCTACTATTAACATCTGTGCTGGGAAGCTGTGGTCAGTGAAGCAGCCCTGGGGGAGAAAAAGGGGTCTGGTAGTTTGTGAATCTTTCATATCAAGGGTTGTGTGTCATTTTTTGGGAATGCTTTTTGCCCCGAGCATTTCTGCGCAGTGTGCCCACCCCACCTCCATCCGCCCTGGCATCCTACTCAAAACAGCTGCTCATTTGAGTTTTGCCCTCCTTTCCGCCTGCAGAGTTACTCGGTGCAAGTACAAGCGGATTGGGTGCCCCTGGCAAGGCCCTTTCCACGAGCTGACCGTACACGAGGCAGAGTGCACACACCCAACAAAGACGGGGAATGAGCTCATGGAGATTCTGGATGAAATGGACCAAACGCATAAAAAGGAGATGCAGCTGTACAACAGCATATTTGGCCTGCTCAGCTTCGAGAAGATTGGCTATACAGGTAATTGCTGGGGTTTGATCAGGCTATAGATAAAAAGAGCTTTTGTGATTGATGCTGGGTTTCCTATTCCTTGCTTTTCCCCCTCCTTTGGTACATTAGTGCCATTTGTCTATTGATAGTCGTGATTCTCTTATGCAACATTTATTAATTTGTTTTCATTAAATAAACATGCAGCAACTGTTCCTCTAGATCAGAAGAGCGAGACTTTGCTGATCAGACAGGGCCACAGCACAAAATGTCTGCCCCAGGAAACCTCCTTGTCCACTTGAGAGTTCAGGTTTAAGGGTGAACCTGTGTGTGTGTGTGTGTGTGTGTGTGTGTGTGTGTGTGTGTGTGTGTAATGTTTTACATGATGCTGAGGGCCTGGGAAGAAAAGTGACCGGGTGTGTGTGTGTGTGTGTGTGTGTCACAAGCTGCACGGTCTGTGCACAGCTTCTGGTCCCTGAGCCACGCGCTCAGAGGCTATCTTCTTGAGCAGAACTGACTGCTTCTTTGGCATTCTTCTTTGCTGATTATTCCACTGTGCAGCATTGATGTCGCGTGGAAGAAGGACCTTTCATAGCTGCAGGTAAGGTGTTGTAGTTGCATTTGTGTCAGGCCTCAGACTAAGGCCTAAAACCAGTGTTGGTTCTGCTGCTTTCTATGGGGTTGGGGACAGTGGGCGGGGGACGGGGGGGGGGCAGGACAGTGTTTTAATATTGAGTGCCCTTTGTCAGTCATCCAGTTTGGTTGGGAATTTGGTGTATTAATATCCATGTTACTTAAGTTGTAAACTCTACATGAAATCTATTCTTTGCGAAATGAAGTATTATTGCAGCTTCCAGCTTAAGTTTTGATTACTATTCAGAGAGTTGGTTGTTCATGTGGTTGCTATACATATTTTGAAAACTTTGGGAGTTTTCCATCCAACCCCTTTTCCAAAGAGGTTGAAACATTGTCATCCTTTCCTGATGTGGAGCCCTTTCCTGGTTTTCTTGACCTAGCAGCAAAGTGTTTTCCCCCTTAAGTGGGGGAACCATAAAGGTAAATCTTCAAGGTTAGGGAGGAAGCTGTCATTTTATCCTGATAGAACTAAACTGCTTTTCCAGGTAAGCCTCTGACTCCGCTGGTATGACTCCTGAAGTAGGCTTGGCAACATGTTCAGCATAATGTGTGGAAAAATCACTGTTTATTGATTGGGGGTGGGAAAATAGATACTGAAACCTCCTTTGTTTTGCTGTAAATGTTCACCTTTCCTGCAGAGAGGACCTGAATGAGTTCACCCTGTTGTCTCCAGTCCTGAGAAGTAGTGGATTTTCTCTGTTGCCCCAGGAAGTGCTGCAACCTGCAAAGAGGATTTTGCTTGTCTTGGCTAAGTTAGAAAAGGTGCTTGGAGCTTGAAAAAGCAAAGCGACAATAAGAGTCCTGGTGAACTTGGGATGTGGAGCAAGGTGGCCAGATGCCTCCCTCCTGAGAAGTTCCTTGTTGTCCGGGCAAAGCAGCCGGAGTTGGGGGTGGCAGACAGTTCAGTTGGACACCCTGGTGGTGCCAGATCTGAGAACCGCAAGGAAACGGCTCTACTGAAGAGCTAGGCAGTGCCCGCATGGCAGTGCTGAGGGCAAGGGTGGTGGGTTCAACCTGCACAGGTTGAGAGCTGGCTGCTGAGGGTAGCGCTCACCTGCCCAGTGTCCTTGAACGCTGCGCAGCCTCTGCCATGAGAGAAGAGGGGTGGAGATCTTCCTCTGCTTTAGAAAAGAGGCGGCCTCTGTCCAGAGAGGCTGTCACTGCTTGACACGGAGAGATCAAAAGTGCTGAGTCGGGCTGATTGTGTGGCTTGAATAACTCCATCACCTCCTTTGTCCAGGTGTTGCTGCCGTTCCCCGGAAACACCGAAGAATGCAAAAATATACACAGAGGTTCCCTGTCCCTGAGTTTCTGTGAGATTCCATGGGTTTTGTACACCAAAGACTTTTAAAACACTGAGCCAACAATCTTGATATACTTGAACAAAACACAGCACTTCGTTGCACTGTGGACTCTGCTGGAGAAGGGTTTTAAGAGACTGACACTGGACTTGTGCTAAATTGGATAGAGCTTTCAATGATTCAGTGTACTGTTCTCTGTCTTTCATGTATCTAACCCCAGGATTTTCTGCACTGTGTGAAAACCTGAAGGCTTTCTTCTTCACCCACCCCACTCCCTGTTTCTTGGTTTGCATTGTGGTGATACATAACTGTGCCATCTACAGATCTGTATCGTTAATGCCAATAAAATAAAGGTGCTGTGTTACATGAACTGCATTGTCTGACTTGGTTTTTATGCACCCGTATGTTGTTATGGACACTCATAATGAATCTGGAACCAGCTGCCTTTCCCCTACAATTCTGAATGGCGCATGAGTTGGCTTCGCTGCCTGTCAGTGGCCCAAGAATTCTTAATCGGGTACTTGAAGAGGCCTCCAATGTGGTAAAGGGTCTGGCCTTAGACCTAAAGTCTGAATTTTAGAGCTGTGATGTGATTGTGCGCCACAAGCCGCTGCTGATGGCCTCTTGAGGAAATGCTCCTTATTCAGTGGGGCAGCATCATGCAAAGAATGGAGGGCAAGACCAGAAGACTTGAAGATGCTTCGGTGATAGCACCTTCCGGGTCCTGCGATAAACGAACATGGAGCAGAAATCCTCTTGCTTCCAGACGCCTCCCATCCTGGAGTGGTGATTTTTGGATTGGGTACTCCTGACGCTCCCACAGGGTTCCTTCAGGCAGTGTGGCTCCAGACAAGCAGCTTTTAGTAACAGTGGTTGCATTGTTCACATTTGAGCTTCCCTGCCACTTCTCTCCCTCCCCCCCCCCCAACTTAAACAATGATGAAACTGTGTAGTGGTTTTTAAGTGTTAAAATGCATTGATGTTTTATCTCATTTTCTCCTCTTCCCTACTCCCCTTCCCTCCAAGAAGCCAAGTTGCTTCTCCCCCTAACTAGCTCTGAATGGCTACTCTCACCCTTGTTGTCTCCTTACGTCCTGGCAAAGAAGGCCCCTCACAGTAGCTACAGGTAACTTGAGCTTTGTTTTTTTCTGCTGCCAACTTCTCTGGTTTAACTGTGTGTCTCCTTTCTTCCACACACCCCCAACCCCCTTCTTCTCGCTCTCTTGCAGAGGTTCAGTTCCGTCCTTACCGAACAGATGACTTCATCACCCGCCTCTACTATGAGACTCCGCGGTTCACGGTGCTGAACCAGACCTGGGTATTGAAGGCTCGAGTTAACGACTCGGAACGAAACCCTAACTTGTCGTGCAAGCGGACTCTCTCCTTCCAGCTCATTCTCAAGAGCAAGATCAACTCCCCCATGGAGTGCTCGTTCCTGCTGCTCAAAGGACCTTACGATGACGTGAAAATCAACCCTGTGATCTATCACTTTGTCTTTACCAACGAGAACAACGAAACGGACTACGTGCCGCTCCCCATCATAGACTCTGTGGAATGTAACAAATTGCTGGCAGCCAAGAACATCAATCTGCGTCTCTTTATATTCCAGATACAGAAGTAAGCATAGAGCAAAGCTTGGCTTTTCCAGGAGTGGCCGAGAGAGAGAATGAGAGGGCGAGAGAGAAAAAGCGTGCACCACTGAACCAGAGTTACCTCGAACGGCTGCCTCGACCCCTTTATGATTCCACAGTTATTTGATTATTTTAAAGAGAACATTTTGCATGTGTGGTATACAACAGCTTTGAGCGGCCGCTACCTTCCTCGTCTCTCTCTCTCCATCTCTGCCAGGAATAGGCGACTGGGGAACCGGCTCGGTGCAGGGTCCTGACGAGGCTTGAGGGCGTCAAGCTGGCAACCACCAATCAATACATTGTGAAAAGGCTGCATCTGTGTCATGATTGTGTGTGATCTCCACAATGTAGTGTCAGGGTGGTTGGGTGGCGGTGTCAAGGTCCTCCTGCCCTGGTGGGGAGACATTCTGGCTTGAATAATAGCAGCAAGAACTGGGTAGAATCTGGAAGTGGTGGGTTCTGTCTTCAATTTACTGGAATAAAACAAATGGGAGATTCTCAGATAACCAAGTCATCTTCAGAGACCACCCCACCCCCTGGCAAGGGGCTTTTTGCTCCTTCTAACTGGGGTAAAAATGCCACATTCTAACAAGTTCTGTAGAGAGGGGAGATAATAGCGTACTGGGTGCTTTGTGGCATGAATGAGTAGCGGGCTCACCAATCTTGCATTTGTGTATCAGTAGTTCAAATCATCCCCCCCTCTCCCAGCTTTTTCCGTACGGTTGAGCTGCTGGCTGGTGAAGAAGCGTTTGAAATGAAGTCAGGATTAATAGAAGGTTAATGATGACAAATGGAAAAGTTGCTGGCTCTTCCTTTCCGGCAGGAAGTAGCATCCTCAACATGGCTTGAATTGCACTTCGCGAGGAGAGAATCCGGGGAGGTCCCGACGTTGCCCTGTTCCTTCTGTTCCACCCCAGTCCCCCCACCATCAGGCTTGAGATCTTGACAGACTAGATAGGAACCTACATAGAACTGACCCAAATCAGTGCAGACTTCTCGGAATGCAGGGTGATTTATTCTGTCTGTTTTGGGAACTTTCCCAATACTTTGAAAAAAAATCTTTCTTTCTTTCTTGTGCAAATGAGTTAACAGGCTCTTCTAGTAATTATGCAATTTTACAATGTGATTTTATGTATGTAATATATATATATATAGATATATGGATGAGGATAGCGTGGCCGTTCACCAAATTTCAACGAGATCTACAGGGATATTTTGCTTGATGCTCTTAAACATATTTTTAACTGGGGTGGGGGGAATTGGTGGTGGATGAAGACTGTATCATGAGGAACTAATAGGTTACGTTGCACATCCAAGATGATTTTCTTCCCTCTCCTTTTGACTCCTTCCCCCTCATCCTCATGCCATTTTTTTATTTAAAGGAAGCTACTTTTGGTGGCAATGTATGCTTTATATGGACTAATTGGATCAGGTATGTTTTTTAAAACGTGAGAATTTGCTGCAGGTGCTGTCCTCCTTGGGACTTATTGCTGTTAAAAGGGTAGCAGAGCAGTCCCTGTCACCCCCAGTTTTAATGTCCTCCTTTCTCCCTTCAGCCTCCTGGTCATAGTGGTGGCAGGTGGTAGTCAAAGAAGCGTTTTTAGAAATGTGGGGAGTTAGTCTGCGACATCCCGGGAGTAGGCTGGTCTGTTGTCACTGTGGCCCACCAAGCTATGCGCGGCCCACCAGTTGCACACTGCCATGCCAGGTATGTGGACACCCGTCTTGTGTTTGTCCTGGCAGGGCAGCAAAAGCTCCTGGCGACTGCCTGGGCCACATTCATTTTAGGAGGCCACATGCTCTTGGGAGTCCCAGAGTAGGAGAATGTCTTAGCATGTGTTTAGAAAAAGTAAAGTGCCCAAGGATAACGAGAACTGAAGGTTGGCAAGCTGTTTAGCAGGATGTTCCAGCTGATGGCATGTTAAACTGTTCAGCAAAGGAGTTGCCCCATATTATATTAGTCCTGTCTGATGGGAATGTGAAGGCAGAATTTCTTTCCTGAACAGCATGGGTGGGATATATGGAATATCTGAAACAGTTGTGAGCTTCAGAGAAAGAGCTTTTCAGACATGCATACAGCTGTGGCTTGTTTGTTCGTTTTAGCTGGTGATTAGGAATTATTGACCAACTAGGCAGGGTTTTGTTTTTGTTTTACCAGTTGAGGGTTGCCAAAGCTAAAATTATGTCTCTCTTGCCCTAAGGTGTTTTAATTGCAAGGACTCTGAACCAGGAACTCATTCTTAAGATCTCCACAAAGCCGGTTGCATGCTAAAGCCCCTCTTCCAGGCAACTTCTTGTAATGGGCGCTTTTGAGAATTGGCAGCCTGCAAGATCAGCCTTTGAAAATGGTCTGTGAAGGGCAGCACACTTGCTCAAAACACTTGGTACAAGAATGCCCCTTAGATGCCTGTGTGTGCATGCAACTGTTTTCCTTGTATTTGGGAATGCAAACCAGCACTGAGCACTTTCTCAGGTATTTGGAACGAAGAGGCTGTCTCTGGGCTCAAGTGCAGAACATGCGGATTGAGGAAGCTTGCAGCTTGTCCTGACGTGGATGGCAGGGAACTAAAGCTCACGGATCCTTTTATTGTGGAGCAGATTTCAAGACTGCGGCCTCTAAATAATAGCCAGAATTTGCACATCACTTAATCCTTAAACTGGAGCAGGTCTAGACTTGAAATAGTTCTTCTCTACTTTACTCGTGTACTGTGGTTGCTCTGGAAATAAATGCACACACCAAAAGTTTTGCTTGTAAAAGGAGCTTATGTATACACTAATGCAGAGGTTGGAAATCTGCTCGTCGTGCTTCCAGGGACTGGCTTCAGGATTAACCTTGAGTAGAAGTGATATACTAGGAAACTGCAGAAGAAGGAATGCTTTCAATGGGCCTGCCTTTCCTGCAGCCCGTCTCTGGAAGGCCGTAGGAAAGCTCAGACCTCGTCCTCATGTAGATTGAAAAGGCAACATCAATTCCCACAGAGGCTAGCAATGGAAAATAAAAGTGCTGATGATGCCTATGTCCAGAGCTTCTCAGACCCTGATGTTTGGCATGCGGTCATGTAACTTGGATGCAAGAGCATTTTTGGGAATAGCGCTTACCGGTTGGATGTTGGAAGAGCCACCGTGGTAGTTAGGAGGAAGGTGTTCTTAGCAGGACTTCAGACCCCTCTCGTAAGAAACGGAACACAATCCTGGGGATGGGAAGAGAAGGAAGATGAGATTGTGAACCATCTTGTCCAATAGGCAGCACTGTACCTCTCTCTGGAGGAACACCAGTGGAAAGAGGGGTTTGCTTGGCATCCCACTTGGGTGTGGAAAGCGAAATGGGCTTGATCCTTGAGATTCAGAACATGGCAAACCGAGTGGAGCCTCTTCCACTCCCTCCCTTTGGATCCCACCAGAGAACACCTGTCCATATTTTCAGAATGCACTTGAGAGATTGAGGATTGGGCAGTCCTCCCATAGGTTGGTATTCAAATTTGTTTTACTTGGAGCAGACCTGTTTAAATTCATGGGTCTAACCTAGTTATGTTCTTTAATTTCAGTGGGTCTATTCTAAAACTTAGTTGAATGCTACCCATGGAGTCTTCCATGTGTGGACTTTTTCTACTGGGTCATGTGTATGTCTCCTGTTGCTGCTTTTTTTAAAAAAAGAGACCTTTTGCTCTAGTTAGGACTAGAGGAGACAGAGTTGGCTGCTGACGACTGGAGCGGAGGTCTAGAGGAATTTGTGATGTAGTAACTTTGAATGAAGTGTAGTTGAATTGTGCTGCAAACAAGCTGTAGACTGGTGGTTGTACTTCTCGGCTCCTTTCCAGAGTTGGGTTATCTTGGGTGTGAGTTCTCCCATCCAGACACTTCAATACATTTGGCATCTACCTCCTAAAAAGAGACCAGCTGCCACATTCTTCCTTCCCCAGCAGATTCCTCTGCTAAGACAGTTAGTGGCTGATCATCTCAGTCTAGCCAGTGGCAAAGAGCTAACTTCGGAGTTACCCATTGGGAGCGGTTCATGGGTAGACATCATTTCCCTTTATCCTGTATAATTGAAGGCAGTTCTTCCCCATCTAAACGGTTATTGCAAGAATCTATTATCTATTTGCCAAGCTTCTGACTTCTCTAATATTTCTGGGAGGGAGAGGGCAAGGTGTCGGAACAGCAGTGGCTCATGGGACAGAAGGGACCCTCCTAGTTTCTTGAGAAGCTGCTGTTTCGGCATGATCTCATCGTGGCAGTGGTTAATTCTCCCTGAGAGCCAAGTGAGGGATGGAATTGGCTGCAGAGCTCTCCCTCCCCTGAAATGAAGAGAGCAACTGTGGCCACCCCAAGAGTCTGTATGTAGTGAAGGACAAGCACTTTGAAAGTGGAAGATGAGCAAGCCTTCCCAGGGCTTGACATGAGAAGCATGTTAAGGCTTTCTGGTCTTCTGCTGGGAACCATTTGTGTGATTAGGGTCCTCCTTGGGGATACCTCTCTGCCAGGCTTGCCACTGCCAGCATTTTTGCTTCCCAGCTTTCATTCTCATCCTCCCTGCCTCACCACCACCACCACCTCCTCCTCCTGGGTTGCCCTGTCCTCACTACGGGACTCTGTCCAACTTCTACTTGGTAGCTGAGCCTTATCTGTCTAGTTCTGTGCTAGACGCCTAAAGATTGTAGCATGCTTATCCATGCCAGGGCCTGAAGGACTGGCAGACCACAAACCTCCTTACAGTATTCACTGTGGGTAATTTATTTAACTAGCGAATGTAGAATTAAAATAATTTAAAAGAAAACTAATGGTTTGTTTGCAAGATGGTATGTCCGTTGTACTTGGCCTGATTTTTCATTATTTGTGTTCCTGTTGATCTTTTCTTCTTCTTTTTTGTGGAGAAAGAGAGAGAGAGAGAGAGGGGGGTTCTCTGTTGGACCTTGGAATCCAGCTGGAAGCTCCGGCTTGAAACCAGAAGAAAGTGGGAAGGGCAGTGTCAGTCTCCAGGCGCTTGTATAACGGAAGGCTGCCACTTCTGTCATCACCCCCTCCATCTCTCCACCCTGCGGGCTGGCCAAGGAGATGTGGGGCAGGGGGCTGCAGCTGCCCCAGCATAACAGCTTTGGGGGCACCTGCCCATAAGCTTCTGCCGCTGCCGCCCGTCCCACCTTGTGTCTTCCCCATTTTTGCGAGCACTACACGTGATACCGAAATGGCTTTTTAAAAAATGAGGGACGGTTTTAAATGTTGTTGGGAATGATTTCTTTTGTTCCTTTATCTGGTCTGCGTTTGTTTGAAGTTTCTGTATGTAATGTAGTTTAAACGAAACAAAAACAAAAAAAGTATTGCCAACCCATGGCTGTCTGCGTATGTGTGTGTGCTTGACCCAAGCGTGGCTTCTTTACCAAGGCGGAACCGGACTCGGGACTGGGGTGAGCACGGTCCCTTCCAAAGGGTGAACAGGGGCCTGGGCTGATTGCATGTGGCGTGCAGCTCATATTCCGAAGCTGAACCACCATCGGGAAAAGCTCTCGCTATCTGGAAATAGATTTCTGCTCACTGAAAAGGCTGGTGGTGTAAGCAGAATGTTAGACCACGGTTGTCCACACCAAGTGGGCAGCAGTTTCTGCAGCAATTGCCCCTGAGACCTGTTTCCCAACCCCAAACGCTTCACCTTCAGCACCTCAATACTTCGTCTCAAGTATTTCAGCACAAAAGTAGCCAGCATCCTTTTACCCTCTTTTCATTCACAGCATTAAAATTTATAGAAGGAAGGGTTGTGTGCTATGCCAAATGCCCTGTTTCTGCCCTCTATAATGGAGGGTGCCTTCATGTAGAGAGGGATGCAGTAGTCTAGCCAGGAAGTTGCAAACCTGCTGCAGCAAGAGAGGTGGTATTCCAGGCATAGGCAAACTCAGCCCTCCAGATGTTTTGGGACTACAACTTCCATCATCCCTGACCACCGGTCCTGTTAGCTAGGGATGATGGGAGTTGTAGTCCCGAAACATCTGGAGGGCCGAGTTTGCCTATGCATGGGCAAGCAGGTGTTGGCTGGCCGCGGCCATGGCTGGCATGCAACCCACTGTCCATGTGAGTTCTTCTGTAAGTCTTGATCTTGCTATGGTCCCAAGGCTTCGGCTTGGGTTGTGTCAATGCTCTTCCACTTGTGATCGGGTCTGAAATTCCACTGTATGTGGCCACTTAGGAAAAACCTTCCCTGTGCAGCCTGCTGGGCAACTGTCCTGGCTGAAATAATAAAGTAATCTTGTGCTCTAGCTCAAGAGATGCAGTTAGCTGCTTTGCCAAACTTAATGGAGCAACAGGTTGTTTTAACTTTATTGGAAGGCGGTCACCCTGTTCAAAGCGACAGACTATTTATTTATTAAATTCATACACCGCCCTTCATCCGCAGATCTCGGGAGTGGTTCACAACATAAAAAGACAATACAAAAGCACAAAATACGTGATGAAACCAAGACCAAAAAACAAGGCCCCTCCCCCAGACTACTCCTGGGCACTGTAAATAGACTGCAAATGACACTCCTTCCTTTTTATCTTCAGTAGTTGAGTTGTTCCAGTCCCTAACTGGCCGAATTGTTTGGAGCACAGATTTCAAAGACGGAGAATCGAGCAAGGCAAGGAGGATAACCTTTTGAGAAAGTCCTTTGGGAGGTCAAAGTTGGCTCTTTGCTGCAGACGTTTTGTCCCGGCCAACATCACACCAGGAGTTCAGAGTGTTGAACATTGAGGGTGAATAAGAATTGTTAATTTTTTATTATTTTTAATAATAATTATTATATATGCATTCCTCTGCCTAAGCACACTTCCCCAGACGGATGCACTTGATCTCCTGCTGACAAGATCTTGCACATACCATATTGTAACATTCGACACGGGTTTCACTGGGACGAATGCTTAGAGCTGCTATACCTGCTCTTCAGCACATGAAGATTGAGTCCGCTCACTCCTGGACTCGCAGTGACACTATCCTGGACCTTCTGCCCAATATCTGTTTTAACTAGAGATGCCATGGGCTGACCTTGGGCTCCTCAGCATGCCAGGCAGATGATTTCCCCTCTACTCTTCCCTCCCTGCTTTGCTTTATGCTGCCTTTTTAGAAAAGGCAGCATGACAGATTCTGTCCTCAGTTGTGTCGTAAAAAATGAACTTCACTGCTGCAAGGTCACCCACGTATGGGGAAGGATCGGGGCCTGGATGGCGGAATGGAGGAGCTTCCCTTCTTGCCGTGTGCAATTCTTTCAAATAACAGGACAGTTTACAAGTGCGGTTGAAAGCTGCATGTTTGGGAGGAATTCTCACACTTGTGCATTTTCTCCTCTTAGAAAAATAGAACTGTAGAGTTGGAAGGGTCCCCAGGGGTCATCTAGTCCAACCCCTGCAATGCAGGAATTAATTCTGCATTAATTCAGGGTCTGTACATCCCCTGGCCTTGGACGCGGGTGGCGCTGTGGGTTAAACCACTGAGCCTCTTGGGCTTGCTGATCAGAAGGTCAACAGTTTGAATCCCCACGACGGGGTGAGCTCCCGTTGCTCGGTCCCTGCTCCTGCCAACCTAGCAGTTCGAAAGCACGTCAAAGTGCAAGTAGATAAATAGGTACTGCTCTGGCGGGAAGGTAAACGGGGTTTCCGTGCGCTGCTCTGGCTTAGTCATGCTGGCCACATGACCCGGAAGCTGTATGCCAGCTCCCTTGGCCAATAAAGCAAGATGAGCGCTGCAACCCCAGAGTTGGTCACAACTGGACCTAATGGCCACAACTGGACCCTTTACCTTTACCTTTACATCCCCTGGCCAATGTTCATCAATATTTTTTTTTAAGTGGCCCAGGCTCAAGGTGGGTGGTTTGAAATCTTGGGAAGGGAATGTATAAGGATGATGGGCAGCAAATATTTCTCTGTATTCAAACTTACTATTTCACACAAACAAGATGCCCTGTTAGAGGAAAGAACTATGCTTGGTTATCCCAAGCTCACTCAAATTGCTCACCTCCACCTTTTTGGAGGTTGAAAGCGAAGTGCAGGGAATAGACTCGCCTTGCAAGACTCTTCTCTCCCCCTTTGGGGGTAAGTGAGGCTCACTGAGCAGAAGTGCCCAGCCAGGATATTGGGAATAATGCATGGAGGGTTCTGAGGGGAGGTGCATCAGGAGAGCAAGCCTCTTAGGAGTGGGAATCAACTTGGAAGATTGGTGCCAGACAAGAAACAACATTGAGCTACTCAATAGACGGCTGCTGACTTGAGTCAAGGCAACTTCCTCTAGGACAGCGGTTCTCAACCTGTGGGCCCCCAGATATTGGACTACAACTCCCATCATCCCTGAGCTCTGGCCTTGCTAGCTAGGGGTGATGGGAGTTGTAGTTCAACAACATCTGGGGACCACAGGTTGAGAAAGGCTGCTCTGGGATGTATGGCACCTGGTGTAAATCACTTTCAAACACATGCAGAGAACAAGGGACCTGCAAAAACGGGGTTGGACTAGATGGTATTTTGGGTCCCTTCCAATGACTCCACAACACTGATCAAGAAGTGCCTTAAAACAGCCAATTCAACCTTTCCTGTGTTTTCTTTTCCATCTAGCAGTCTTCATTCTGTGGCTTCTGGGAACCACTAAGCAGGTTCTGTTCTAATTGAGCTTTTATTATTTTTTTAAAAAAGTGGGAAAGGGGTACCCCTCTTTTGTTTTTTTAAAGTGATTTGTCCTTCTGCATCCCTCACAATTCACCTGTGTGTGTTGATACCAACTGGGTGGCTTTTTTAGCAGCCCCACACTTGTTTGCACTCAGCCACCTGAGCTTGCCATTAGAGGGAACTATGATTGTGCCTGCTAGCTGCGAGACCTCAAGAGTCCCCAGAGGCAGTAGTACTTAGAGAGGTGATGGACAATTTGGAGAGGGAGGTTAAAAGTCTAAACAGTGCAATGGTTAGACCTGTTTGTATGTCTCCACACATTCAGCCCACCACAACCTTTGTTAACTAACCTTATGCTAAAACAGAACAGAGTTGCAATGGTCCAAGTTTTCCCTGCTGCCCTAACCTGACACGATCAGGTAACAGGTACGTGGCATTCATTGCTGCTCAGCTATTTCTGGAAATTCACCAGTTTCCACTAACTAATTCTGCATTAGGTGAAAGAGGCATTTCCTGAATCTGCTGCCTGTCAGTTTCATTGGATAACCTCTATTTTGAATTGCATGTGCATGACTGAATGAAAGGGAACAATCCTTTCTGTTTTGCAGAGAAGCCATTTTTGGCAAGAAGGTGGAATATAACTTAATACCAACATTCCCCCACCTTCATAATTTTAGCATCACAATCCTACACTTGTTCACTAGTCCATCCAAGTCCAGTAGGGCTTTTAAGCAGGTGGATATGTTCAGGTTTCTAACCTAGGTTCCCTTCTTTTCTCCAAACAAAATGCCCCAACCTCTGTAGCATTCTCCCTTAGGAAAGGGGCTTTATGCCCTTGATAAATGCAGGCTGTGATTGTATGCGCACTGATGTGGGAGTAATCTGAGCACAGTGGACTTCTGAATCTGAGCACAGTGGACTTCTTGACCATTAGGTCCAGTCGTGGCCAACTCTGGGGTTGCGGCGCTCATCTCGCTTTATTGGCCAAGGGAGCCGGCGTACAGCTTCCAGGTCATGTGGCCAGCATGACTAAGCCGCTTCTGGCGAACCAGAGCAGCGCACGGAAACGCCGTTTACCTTCCCGCTGGAACGGTACCTATTTATCTACTTTCAAACTGCTAGGTTGGCAGGAGCAGGGACCGAGCAACGGGAGCTCACCCCATCGCGGGGATTCGAACCGCCGACCTTCTGATCAGCAAGCCCTAGGCTCTGTGGTTTAACCCACAGCGCCACCCGCGTCCCTGCCACCAGCCTAGATGGCTATAAAAGAGGATTAGACAAATTTATGAAGTAGAAGGCCATCAGTGGCTACTGCCCAGGATTATTATTATTATTTATTACAGTTTATTACATTTGTAGACCATAATTTGTCTGCCTCAAACTCAGGGCAGTTCATAACAAAAATGCAATATGAAAACTCAAAATCCATAATAGAAATAAGAACGCAGACATGGCTGGGTTCTGCCTCCACAGCTGGAGGCAGCGATGCTTCTGAATCTGAAAGCCACAGGAGGAGAAAGGGCTCTTGAGCTTAGATCCTTCTTGAGGGTTTCTGATGGGCCACTGTGAGAACAGGATATTGGGTGGGCCAGTGGCCTGGTCTTCACTGGTCCGGTGAAGAAGAGGTTCAGAAACAGCTACAAATCTCCCTGCTCTGAATCTCACACCATAGCCTTAAGCCACACTCCTTGTCCTAAGCCTTGCAACACAATCAATACGAAGCACTTTTTGCAGTTGATGGCCCTGCGCAGCTTCCACGAGGACTGCCTGCTTTTTGTTGAAGGCGAGCTCATCAGGACGTGTGGCATCTCTCGCCCTCTCCATACCGAATGCACTAAATTCAGACCCCAAGTGTGGGCAGCCAAAGGGCTTCAGTTGCTGTCACTGAGCATGCCCCATTGTGCTTGCTCAGCAGTGCTTGATAGAAGAAACTGACCACTCTGTCTCTGTGGGGTGCCTACGCTTTAGCAGGACTACATGTCCCAGCATGCCCTTAAGAGGCTTCCAGCTGCAAAAGGGCAGCAGAGTAAGGCAGAAGCGGGGCAGCTGTCCCTGTAGAGCAGACTCGACCTGGTTCTGCCTTTGCTACTCATCTAACTCCACCTTTAGCAAAGTTAATAAAGGGGGGGGGTGTTTTCCCAGCTGTGCTCCATCACTCTCCCTGCTGCCTGCTGGAATTCCAAGGAAGGCGGATCAATCCCTTTGTTCCACCTTCATGCCGATCCTGCGAGGTAGACCAGTCTGAGAAACAAACCGGCTGCTCACCAGTCCACCCCCCTCCAGTGCTTTCTAGTTGGGCGGGGATCTAACCACTGGGCCCTTCTACCATGTTTGGAGTCTGCTTACTTGCTATGGAACCAGGCAGAGGGCCTTCTCGGTAGTGGCGCCCTCCCTGTGGAACGCCCTCCCACCAGATGTCAAAGAGAACAACAACTACCAGACTTTTAGAAGACATCTGAAGGCAGCCCTCTTTAGGGAAGCTTTTAATGTTTGATGCATTATAGTATTTTAATATTTTTTGGGGAAGCCGCCCAGAGTGGCTGGGGAAGCCCAGCCAGATGGGTGGGGTATAAATAATAAATTATTATTATCATTATTATTATTATTATTATTATTATTATTATTGAGATTTCTCCCCACAAGCCAAGTCCCGGAGGGCAGCTCAGTGTCGGATTGACGTATAAGCTAAACAAGCTATAGCTTAGGACGCCACTCTCTTGGGGGGCCCCCCCAAATTTTGTAAAGAAAAAACAAACACTGTACATTTCAAAAATGTAAGATAAAAAACAAATAAACTGAAACCTACATACAGCAACAGTGTTTTGTGTTCTGTAGGTTCCTATGATGTAAGTAATAAGCCCCACCTGCTAGCCTCCTCCCCAAAATATCACTGGTTTGCTCATTTTTATATATATAGGGTGCCTACATTCTGCATGGGCAAATGGCTTTAGGTCCATAAATTACTGTACAGTGGTACCTCGGGTTAAGAACTTAATTCATTCTGGAGGTCTGTTCTTAACCTGAAACTGTTCTTAACCTGAGATACCACTTTAGCTCATCCTGAAGCAAAGTTCTTAACCCAAGGTATTATTTTTGGGTTAGCGGAGTCTGCATCCTGAAATGTCTGTAACCTGAGGTACCACTGTATAGCACAGGCATAGGCAAACTGGGCCCTCTAGCTGTTTTGGGACTACAACTCCCATCATCCCTAGCTAACAGGACCAGTGGTCAGGGATGATGGGAATTGAAGTCCCAAAACATCTGGAGGGCCGAGTTTGGGGGTGCCTGATATAGAATATATTCAACACAAAAAACAGTGACCATTTGTTGTTGACAAAGGACAGCTGGACATACGGTCCGGGAATCAGTGTGTTTTTACATGAGTAGAATGTGTCCTTTTATTTAAAATGCATCTCTGGGTTATTTGTGGAGCATAGGAATTCGTTTATCCCCCCCCCCCAATAAAATATAGTGCGGCCCCCCATAAGGTCTGAGGAATAGTGGACCTGCCCCCTGCTGAAAAAGTTTGCTTGATCCCTGCCTTAGGGCCTCATCCAACCTCGATCCGGTCCTGGGGCAGCTCATCACCAGCAAAAAAACCCCCCACGCCCCCTTCTGGGAAATCAGGCAGGAGTCCCGCCGGAGAGCGAGGCGTCCGAGGAGCACCGGGGGGGCGGAGCCAGAAGCAGCAGCTGATCGGGCCCCGCCTCTTCGGGGCGTGGCCAAGAAGAGGAGGAAGCGGCGCGGGGTTGGGCGGCGCTCGGCCAATGGGAGCGCGCCAGGGCCCGGCCAATCAGGGGAGCCCTCCGGCGAGCGGGAGTTTGGCGCGGAAGGGAAGAGAGAGAGAGACGAGGAGGAGGAGGAGGAGGAGGAGGAGGAAGAGGCGGCGGCCATGGGGGGCCCGCGGGACCGAGAGATCCGCCGTGAGTGGGGGGGGGCAACTCGGGGGGGGTCTTCGCCCCCTCATAAAATATTCGGGGACCCCCAATTTGATGGGGTGTCACGTCATGTGGTCGATAATGCGGGGGCGGGGCTTAACTGAGGGGAATCCCCCCCATTTTATTCTAGTTGGCCCCCCCTGCCTGGAGGGGAGGGAGGGAGTTACCTGAAGGGGGAGGGGAGGGGCCAACTCAGGGGGCCCAGGAGGGTCTTCGCCCCCCCCCAATTATTCGAGACCCTCCCATTGATGGGCCTGGGGGGTCACGTCATGTGAGCAATTATGCGGGGCGGGGCTTAACTGAGGGAAACCCCCCCCCATTTTATTCAACTTGGTCCCCCTGCCTGAAGGAGTTGGGGGAAGGAGTTACCTGAAGGGGGGGAGGTCTTCGCCCCCCTCATAAATACTCGAGACCCCCCCAGTTGATGGGCATGGGGGGTGCGCCACCTCATGTGAGCAGTTATGCGGGGGGAGCTTAACTGAGGAGAACCCCCCATTTTATTCAAGTTGGCCCCCCCGTGCCTGGGGGGGAGGGAGGGAGTTACCTGAAGGGGGGAGGGGCCAACTCAGGGCGCCCATGGGGGTCTTCACCCCCTCATAAAATATTCGAGACCCCTACCCAGTTGATGGGCATGGGGGGGTGCGCCACCTCATGTGAGCAATTATGCGGGACGGGGCTTAACAGGAACCCCCCCAACTGCCTGAAGGGGAGGGAGGGAGTTACCTGAAAGGGGGAGGGGCCAACCAAGGGGGCCTGTGGGGGGTCTTCTCTTCCCCTCATAAAATATTCGGGACCCCCCGAATTTGATGGGGTGTCACGTCATGTGGTCAATTATGCGGGGCGGGGCTTAACTGAGGAAAACCCTCCCATTTTATTCAACTTGGCCCCCCTGCCTGAAGGGGTTGGGGGAGGGAGAGAGTTACCTGAAGGGGAGCGGGGGCCTGGGAGGGTCTTTGTCCCCTCATAAAATATTCGAGACCCCCCAGTTGATGGGAATGGGGGGGTGCCACGTCATGTGGTTGGTTATGCGGGGGGGGCAGGCTTAATTGGGGAAACCCCCCATTTTATTCAAGTTGGCACCTCTGCCTGGAGGGGTTGCGGGAGGGAGGGAGTTACCTGAAGGGGGAGGGGGAGATGCCCGGGGGCATCTTTGCCCCCCTCATAAAATATTCGAGAACCCCCTCCCCCAAGTTGATGGGCATGGGGGTGCTCCACATCATGTGATTGATTATGCGGGAGGGGGGCTTAACTGGGGAACCCCCCCATTTTATTCAAGTTGGCACCCTAAAGCGCAAGTGCTCTGGGCTTCCTATATCCCCCAATGAACAGGCGCAAAGTCTCTGAGCATATGGGACTTTTTAAAAGGATCCTTCCAGGACCGGTGAGGGCAGAGCTGAGCTTCTGGCGACTGTAAAAGCCCTTCTTGCATTTGATTAACACAGTAAATATCCATGTTTTCTGACCGTGAGGACGAGACTAATGGGCCTTCTGCTGCTGCTGTCCTTCAGAGCTCCAGAAGGACAAGGAGAAAGCCCAGCGGAAGGGGGACCTGAAGGAGGAAGCAGCCCTCTGTAACCAGCTGGGAGGGATCTTGGCCCGTCATGGTGAGTGCCCTCCTGTACAGGCTTCCAGACTTCAAAATAGCTTTCAACAGCTACTTTAAGTAGGTGGTGGTCCCTTAAGCTGCTCAGCTGAGGCACAGAAGACTCCCAGCGCTCAGTTGAGCAAGTCCCCAAGCTGCTCTGGCGCATCTAGGGGAGAAAAGCACTGGTGAAATACATTTTTCTCCCTCCACCCCCTTGGTGCAATAGCCTGCTCATGGCACTTGCTTTTCCTGCCGTCTAAGGCCCACCGCTGACCCTTCTGTCCTGGCAGGGCGCTTTGAGGAGGCGTTGGAGGAGCACCGGCAGGAGCTGGGTCTCTTGGAGAGTGTTGACGATGCCATCGGCTGCGCTGTGGCCCACCGGAAAATTGGGGAGTGCCTGGCTGAGCTGGAGAGTTATGAAGCTGCACTGAAGGTGTGAGGGCTGGAGGAGGCGGGAGTCTGGAGGGTGGAAGCTCTTTCCAGAGATCACGGCTTTAAGCCACCCGGTTTTGACAAATAAAATCCCTTAAAGTGGTGCTTACTTCAAGAACTGCTTTGAAACTGTTATTTATAATCAAACTGTGCCAAAGATTTTTCAAGTTACGGGTAGGTGGCCATGTTGGTCTGCCATAGTCGAAACAAACAAACAAACAAAAATTCCTTCCAGTAGCACCTTAAAGGTAAAGGGACCCCTGACCATTAGGTCCAGTCGCGGCCGACTCTGGGGTTGCAGCACTCATCTCGCTTTACTGGCCGAGGGAGCCGGCGTACAGCTTCCGGGTCATGTGGCCAGCAGCTTCTGGTGAAGCAGAGCAGCGCACGGAAACGCCGTTTACCTTCCCGCTGGAGCAGTACCTATTTATCTACTTGCACTTTGATGTGCTTTTGAACTGCTAGGTTGGCAGGAGCAGGGACCGAACAACGGGAGCTCACCCCGTTGCAGGGATTCGAACTGCCAACCTTCTGATCGGCATGTCCTAGGCTCTGTGGTTTAACCCACAGCGCCACCCGCGTCCCAGCACCTTAGAGAACAACTAAGTTTGTTATTGGTATGAGCTTTTGTTTGTTTGTTTTTAAAGTTTTTTCAGTTCAACAAACTACAAAGTATCCTAAATTTGAAGTCCTGTTGATCACAGTGATGCTATCTAGATGTCTGTATATCCAAACAAAGGACACAAATCAGATAAAGTTATGTATGTATTTTGTGTTCTTATACTGTGTTTTTATGTTGTGAACTACCCTGAGATTTACAGGTGAAGTTCAGTTTTAAAAATTAAAGCCCCAAATGATTTTGCTCCACAGTCACAGGACGTCTCATCTGTATTTCACCACAGGGACCTTGCTGTTGATAAGCCATAAACCATTGCAACAGTAAATCAATCCCTTTCTGCGTTCCTTTGAGCTTCTTGCTTCCTGGATGCAGGATAGAGAGGAACGCATGAGTGTGTGTAGCAATTAAGCTACAGTACAAAGGTAACATGAGCATGAATGACTCCACCCACTTTGGCCTCTGGCCCTGCCCACCTAGCACATGGCCCCCGGAAGGCTGTCCAGAAGGGGATGTGGCCCTTGGGTTGGAAAACATTCGTTTGCTGCTTTGGAGGTGGGGGCCTGGACCAGGAGAAGGAAAAGCAGAATCCTGAGGCCCGTCCAGTTCTCGTGGGACTGGGGATGGATGCTGCTGGGGGACCTGGCCTTGACCCTCCCCTCTGTGTTCCTCTCTCCAGCACCAGCGCCGCCACCTGGATCTGGCCCGCTCCCTCTGCAACCCCATTGAGCAGCAGAGGGCCTGGGCCACCATTGGCCGCACATACATGTTCATGGCGGAAAGTGAGCCCTCAAGCGAGGCCCTGCAGGAGGCGGAGGCGGCCTTCATGAAGAGCCTGCAGGTGTTGGAGGAGCACCTGGAAGGTACCTTTGGCGGAGGCGGGAAGGGAGCTGAGAGGGAGCCTGGTCCTGAGACTCTCTCTGCTGAGAATTCGGGACTTCACGTTGCCTTGGCGGATGCTGAAACAGCGGATGCTGTGAGCTGAATGGAGGGACACACTCTCGGCCCCTGGGAGGAGGATTGTGTGCGGGTTGCGACCTGCAGGGGTTAACGGCAGGCTGCGTCCTTCTCACAGGGGAAGTGCCACAGCGGGAGGCCAGCGAGATGAGGGCGCGACTCTACCTGAACCTGGGCTTGGTCTACGACAGCCTGAAGAAGCCGGCCAAGCATGCCTACTACATCAAAAAGAGCATCTACATCTCAGAGTAAGGGCTGGGCTGGGCCCTGTGGGACTCTAGGGCTCTCCTCCTCCCCCTGACCTTTATGTAGGGCCCTGTCATGTGGGCGTGTTGCAGAACCATGCAACATGTAGCTAAACTATGGAACTTTTGCAGTGTGGGTTGGATGGCTTTAAAAGCAGTTGGTCCCTTACCTTTCTCGCCCTGATCTGGCCACAGTGATCTACACGACGGTCACCTCCAGGCTTGATCATTGTAACTCGCTCTACGTGGGGCTGCCCTTGAAGCTGACCCAGAAACTCCAGCAGGTGCAGAATGCTGCAGCAAAGTTCTTTACGGGGTCTTTGCCGCAGGATCACATTCATCCAGTGCTTTACCAGCTGCACTGGCTCCCGGTGGAGTACAGGATCAGGTTTAAGGTGCTGGTTTTGACCTTTAAAGCCCTATGTGGCCTAGGACCCTCGTACCTACGGGACTGCCTCTCCTGGTATGCCCCGCGGAGGACCTTAAGGTCCACAAATAGCAACACTTTGGAGGTCCCAAGCCTCAAGGAGGTTAGATTGGTCTCAACTAGGGCCAGGGCCTTTTCAGTACTGGCCCCGACTTGGTGGAATGCTCTGTCACAAGAGACTAGGGCCGTGTGGGACTTGACATCTTTCCGCAGGGCCTGCAAAACAGAGCTGTTCCACCGGGCCTTTGGTTTGGACTCGGTCTGACCCTTATGTTTCCCTCCCTTATGGTCTTGATTTATCGGCTATTTTAAAATGAGGCTGCTTTTTAAATTGCATTTTAACCTGTACAGTGGTACCTCGGGTTGCATATCCCTTCAGGTTACATACGCTTCAGGTTACAGACTCCGCTAACCCAGAAATAGTACCTCAGGTTAAGAACTTTGCTTCAGGATGAGAAGAGAAATTGTGCTCCGGCAGTTTTTACTGTGATTTTATTTTATTGGTGTTAGCCGCCCTGAGCCCGGCTCTGGCCGGCGAGGGCGGGGTATAAATAAATTTTATTATTATTATTATTAAAAGAGGAATGGGCCAATTTATGGAGGAGAAAACTATCAAGTCAGCTCTGCTTCTGAGCACCAGCTGCTGACAGCTACAGGATGGGAGAGGGGTCTTGAGTTCAAATCTTGCCTGCAGGTTTCCCAAAGGCATCCGGTTGGCCCCTGCGAGAGCAGGATGCTGGACTAGATGGGACTTTGGCCTGCTCCAGCAGGCTCTTTATGTTCCTAATGCTGAATTGGAAAACTTTCCTCTCTGTGTGTATATTTATTGGACGTCCATTCTCTCTGCCAAACATCTGCCCTGCTAATTTCACAAGCAGTGAATGTCTTTCCTCCTAGCTAAGAGGAGTTGAACTCATCGGCTACACGCTGGTAATCTCCCACCCGCCCCCATTGGCATATGTGCTGTGCTTTCGGTAGCCCCCCCTGCATCATGTGACCGTGCTGTCTGGGCCTGATGGGAGCTGTAGTCCAAAGCAGCTGTCGGGCAGCTGTCAAAGGCTTCCTCTCCCTCCTCTCATAGGCAGACACAGCTGCATGAAGACCTCTACCGGGCCTACTTCAACCTAGGCAACATCCACCTGCGGGAAGGGGAGCACTCGAAGGCCATGCGCTGCCTGGAGAGGGCGCGGGAGTGCGCCTGCAAGATGAAGGAGAAGTACATGGAGAGCGAGTGTTGTGCGAGCATTGCCCAGGTGAGGGGGGGCAGAGGTGGGGCAGGCGCCTTTCCAGCTCCTCTGGCCTGGGGACAGGGACTGCGGTGGCCTGGATGGGGTGCGTGTGATGCCTGGGGAAGCGGCTGTGTGCAGCTTCTGTGCATGAGATGCTCCGACCTGGTTGAATCACATCAAATCCATTCTCCAAAGATGGTTCCCATTAATACTAGTGTTAGTGGGATGAGGTGTCCCCAGTCTGCTCCTGGCACCTGTTTGGAGCAGAGCTGTGCCCTCAATTTCTTCTTTTTTGCAAACACAGAATCTCCTCAGCCTCTTCTCTCCTCCGCCCTTCTAACATGGGTTGTGAATTATTGGTGCAGAAGCCACATTGCTTATGCCAGGAGTCAGCAAACTTTTTCAGCAGGGGGCCGGTCCACTCTCCCTCAGACCTTGTGGGGGGGCTGGACTATATTCTGAAAAATAATAATAGTGAATGAATTCCTATGTCCAACAAATAACCCAGAGATGCATTTTAAATTAAAAAAAACCACATTCTACTCATGTAAAAACACCAGGCAGGCCCCACAAATAACCTAGAGATGCATTTAAATGAAAGGACACATTCTACTCATGTGTAAACACGCTGATTCCCGGACTGTCCACAGGCCAGATTGAGAAGGCGATTGGGCCAGATCCGGCCCCCGGGCCTTAGTTTGCCTACCCATGGCTTATGCCTTCCATTTTATTATTATTATTATGAATTGAATTTATATAATGCCCTATACCCGGAGGTCTCAGGGTGGCACACAGCACAAAATCAAAATACAAAACCACATAATATATAGTCAAAATAAAAACAACCCAGTAACACCTTTCTGCCCCCCCCCCATCATATTTGTGAACTCCTGGCCCAGATCTATCTAAAGATTGACAAACTACATTAAAGTAACCTATGAACTTTATGTACTGAGGATGGCCAGTGAAACAACTGGCCTGTGCTTCAGAATGCTTTTACGTGCCTGTCAGGCGTAGAAAATGAACAGCAGAGAAAATGGCCAGAGATGGAGAGGCTTGTGGGATTTGATCAGAAATTATTGTCAATGAATCAAACCCAGACAACGCGACGCTTTCATGGCGGACACAATGGCTTGATGCATATTTTATAATTCCTCATAGTAATCCCATCTGATTTCTACACTCCCGGGTGACCTCTCTCAAGAGTGAGCTCGGCCGTCCCCAGCAGCTTCCCCGCTTGACCCTCCGTCTCCCCGCACAGGTCCTGCTGAGCCTCGGGGACTTTGTGGCAGCCAAGCGCTCCCTGAAGAAAGCCTATCGCCTGGGCTCCCAGCAGCCGCCGCAGCGGGAGAGCGTTTGCCGCAGCCTGCGCTACGGTGAGTGGCGGCGCCGCTCCCTTGGGGGCTTCCCCTGGGCCCAGGCACCCGGGCGCACATGACCTCACAGCTCGTGGCTCTCTTTCTCTCTGGCAGCCACAAAGGTGAGCCGCCTGCAGCAGGAGCTGGAAGAAGCAGAGGCCGCCGGCAGCCTGCGGGAAGCCCTGGGGCTTTGCGAGCAGCTGGGCGACCTGTTCTCCAAGGCGGGGGATTATCGGCGGTCTCTGGAGGCCTACGAGAAGCAGGTGAGGCACCTCCTGGGGCTAAGGGTGGCCTTGGGGTGAGGACCTGGAAGAGGAGGGGTTGTACAGCTGCCAGCTGAACGGACTTGGCATTTGAGGGCTCCCAGAGCTCTGGCATAGGCTTGCGATGATGGTGATGATGATAATTATGATAATTATTATTAATTATTATTATTATTAATTTATACCCCGCCCATCTGGCTGAGTTTCCTGTTAAAAACAATACAGTGGTACCTCGGGTTACATACACTTCAGGTTACATACACTTCAGGTTACAGACTCCGCTAACCCAGAAATAGTGCTTCAGGTTAAGAACTTTGCTTCAGGATGAGAACAGAAATTGTGTTCCGGCGGTGCGGCAGCAGCAGGAGGCCCAATTAGCTAAAGTGGTGCTTCAGGTTAAGAACAGTTTCAGGTTAAGTACGGACCTCCGGAACGAATTAAGTACTTAACCCAAGGTACCACTGTACAGCATTAAATATTAAATATTAAAAACTTCCCTAAACAGGGCTGCCTTCAGATGTCTTTTAAAGATAAGATAGCTGCTTATATCTTTCACATCTGAAGGGAGGGCATTCCACAGGGCGGGCGCCACCACTGAGAAGGCCCTCGGCGCTGGACCTCAGTGTCCGGGCAGAACGATGGGGGTGGAGACGCTCCTTCAGGTATACTGGACCAAAGCCGTTTAGGGCTTTAAAGGTCAGCGATGGGCTGCGGGGTGCCCTGGGCCTCTTTGCCACGGCAGTTTGGGCTTGTCTTTTTCCTTCCCAGCTGTGCCACGCTCAGTCTCTGAAGCGCCCAGACCAAGAGCTGGCTGTGATCCACGTTTCCTTGGCCGCTACCTTTGGGGACCTGAAGGACCATGCCCAGGCCATAAAGCACTATCAAGCCGAACTGGCCCTGCGGAAGGGGAACCCTCTGGAGGTAAGGGGGGCAGGCTAGGAGCAGGGCGAGGATGGGGCCAAGCGAGGCAGTTCAGGACTTCTCCTGCTTGGATGCCAAGCAAACATTCCCTGCTCCTGATCTGTGCCAGCTGGGCATTGTAGGAACAGCTGTTTAGAAACTGGCGCCTGAATTTTTGACTTTCATTTTTCCTCTTCCCACCCTGTCCCTTTCTCCTTGCGTGTCGTGTGAGGGTTTTTTTTAAAAAAAAGATTGTAAGCCTGTGGGTAGGGGCTAATTTGTTTTGATGGTGTGTGCGCTGTGGGTTACACCACAGAGCCTAGGACTTACTGATCAGAAGGTCGGCAGTTCGAATCCCCGCGACGGGGTGAGCTCCCGTTGCTCGGTCCCTGCTCCTGCCAACCTAGCAGTTCAAAAGCACGTCAAAGTGCAAGTAGATCAATAGGTACCACTCCAGCGGGAAGGTAAACGGCATTTACGTGCGCTGCTCTGGTTCGCCAGAAGCGGCTTAGTCATGCTGGCCACATGACCCCGAAGCTGTACGCCGGCTCCCTCGGCCAATAAAGCGAGATGAGCGCCGCAACCCCAGAGTCGGCCACGACTGGACCTAATGGTCAGGGGTCCCTTTACCTTTACTTTAAGCTGCTCTGGGAGCCTTTGTGGCTTAAGAGCGGGGTACAGATGCTCCAAAATAAATAGATAAACATGCTGAACTGGTGGGTGGATAAGCCAGACGGCTCCTGGAACTCAACTTGCTCTTTCCATGGCCAGGAGGGGAAGACATGGCTGAACATCGCCCTTTCCAAGGAGGAGGCCAAAGAGAGCTACGAAGAGCTGCAGAGATGTTTCCAGACGGCTCTCTCCTACGCAGAGGAGGCCTGTGACGCCAAGCTGCAGGTGAGGCCGGCAGTGGGGTTTGGATGACGCCACAATACTAAAGGTATTAGCGTGGATGCTTCGTAGTATTCATACACCGAGTTGTAATAGCATCCATGCAACAACTATGTGATAAACCAGTAGTTTATCATATCCTGCAACGTGGCAAGGACAATTTTGCCACGCATCCCCATCCAATCAGAAACCTGGGAATGCAGGAGAGTGCTGGCGTTCCCATCACAACTTTGTGTAAGGTAGCATCATAACATGAGGCTCAGCCATATGTTTCTACAGGCACTGGGTCAGCCTAACAGTTTTTGCATAAATTGAGGCAATACTTATTTATTTAGCTTAGCCTGTGTTTCCAATGTGGTTTGTGGACGGATTTAAATAGACGTCACTGTACAAAAGTAGAACACCAATCTGCAAAACTTCATAGGAGTGGTAGCAAGATAAGAAACAATTTCCAGTGAGAAGATTACAAGAGTGAAGATCACCCTTGTATTTACCCAGATTTTTAATTGCACTTTAAGCTAATCTTGGGTGTCTACGGCCGAGCATAGTTTAATCTTTTAAACCATTTATGCTAGTAAAGAGGGGGAAATTTGCAATTTTTAAAAATGCTTGTCATTTATTTTAAATACTACATACTGTATTATTTTTAAAAAATGGTTTCTTGTTTATAAGCTACCCAGAGAATATTTATTGTTCATTTCTATCTAAATTTTGTGCTTTTTTATGTTGTATCTTTATGTTGTTAACTGTCCTGAGATTTACAGATGAAGGGTGGTATACAAATTTAATAATAATTATTATTAATAGTATTTAATCATAGGCAGGGAGGACAGTGACAGAACTTATTCCACAGGGGAGAAGCAATTCAGTTTTCTGCAGGGTGGACCACTGGTGCCTATGAGAAGGAAGCAATCTCAATGTTTAGCTCTGGTCTTGTTGTCAGGAGCCTTCAGTGTGCAAGCCTAGTTGGGTCCCAGTTTGACCTAGGAGACCTTTTCCCCCTAAACCTTGCTCACCCGCTTTCCCCTGAAGCTAGCTCCCCTGTCTCACACCTGATGTGATATGTCAACGAACAGGAGGGAGCCTTAAAGTGTGTTCCCAATTGTTCTTGGGAAAGTAGAGTCCTGTGTCCAGTTCTGGGCTGCCTATTTTGAGAAGGGTATTGATAAACTGGAAGGTGTGCAGAGGAGGGGAGACCAAGATGGTCAAGGGTCTGGAAACCAAGCCTGATGAGGAACAGTTGAAGGAGCTGGGTATGTTTAGCCTAGAAAAGAGGAGAAGGAGAGGAGATAGGAGAGCCATCTTCAAATATCTGAGGGTCTGCCACACGGATGGTAGAGCAAGCTTATTTTCTCATGCTTCGGAGAGTAGGACCTGAACAAAGGGATTCAAATGATATAGGAGGTTCAGACTAACCATTAGGAAGAACTTTTTGATGGTAGCAGCTGTTTGACAGCAGAATGGACAACCCCTGGTGGTTGGTAGATGTACATTGGCTGTTTTTAAGAAGAGATTTGATGCCCATCTGTCAGGGTTTCTTTTTTATATTTTTTTTATATATATTTAAATTTTATTAACATACAAAACACATACATATACATTTACACAATTACACAATACACGTACATAACACACTACCTTATTTTCCATGTCCGTGTGGGTTAGGTGTGTAGGTACGTTGATAGGTACAGTATAGGTAGGTGTTATATAGAGTAATGTAGGTATGTTTTCTGTTATGAAAATAAGGTAATCTGTCAGGGTTTCTTGAGCTGAGATTCCTGCATTGCAGAGGGTTGGACTAGATGATCCTCAGGGCCCCTTCCAGCTGCAAATTTGATTTCCATACTGCCTCTCCACTGCCTCAAAGAGAGTCTATGAGGGGTGGTTAGAAATGGGTTGACTTCAAGCAACATCAGCAAGCCTGGACACAAACATTTGAATGCCTGTCATTGCTTCTTACCCTGAAAACTAAAAGTGAGCTTATAGGCTGGATCAAACTATGTTTCTAAACCCCAAACAAATGCTTCTCAGCGCCAGGTCCTGCGGCACTTCCATGCCTGCCAGCAGAGGTGCGGGCGCCCCGAGGCGTCGATCACACAAGCCAGGCTGCAGGACCTCTGTGGCTCCCGGGGCTGGCGCTCGAATGGGGAGATCAGTGAGGAAGAGGACGAAGAGGAGGAGGCGCAGGGCAGTGAGCCCTTGGAAGAGAGCGACCTGGAGCTCTCCGATAGCGGTGAGAGACGGGGAGATCGTGGGAGCAAAGGGCGCTTTCTGGGAGGGAGTGGGGGCAAGGCTTGGGGTTGCCCACGTGGCTTATGGGAGAATAATAATAATAATTTATTATTTGTATCCTGCTTATCTGGCTGGGTTTCCCCAGCCACTCTGGGCAGCTTCCAACAAAGATTAAAAATACAGTCATACCTCAGGTTAAAGTTGCTTCAGGTTGAGCGTTTTCGGGTTGCGCTCCGCGGTGACCTGGAAGTAACGGAACGTGTTACTTCCAGGTTTCGCCGTATGCACAGATACTCTTAAGCTGCCTTAAGATGTCTTCTAAAAGTCTTGTAGTTGTTGTTCTCTTTGACATCTAGTGGGAGGGAGTTCCACAGGGCGGGTGCCACTACCGAGAAGGCCCTCTGCCTGGTTCCCTGTAACTTGGCTTCTCGCAGGGAGGGAACGATGGGGGTGGAGACGCTCCTTCAGGTATACTGGGAGAAGGAGGCTTATGGGTGATGCTTGCATTTTTCTCCCTCGATGAACCCTGGGGAAGTTTGGGGCGGCTGTGTTGGGCCTCTCTGCTCCTAGCCTGCCTTCCTCAGAGCACAGGGTCTGGAGAAGGAGCCCCAGCTAAGCACTGTTCCTTTCTGTCAGGTTGCAAGCAGGGTGGAGCGACCAGGGGGTAATGGCATGTGTTGGTTACAGTATTGGACTACGGCTCGTGACACTGGGGTTCAAATCCCCGCTAAGCTACGAAACTCACTGGGTGATCTCGGGCCAGTACCTCCCTGTCAGCCAAACCTACCTCACAGGGTTGTCGTGAGGATAAAACGGGGGCGGGGGAGAGAACCATGTGGAGCTCCTTGGAGGGAAGGGTGGTCTATAAATACAGTGGTACCTCAGGTTAGGGACACGGGTGGCGCTGTGGTCTAAACCACAGAGCCTAGGACTTGCTGTTCAGAAGGTCAGCAGTTTGAATCCCTGCAATGGGGTGAGCTCCCGTTGCTCGGTCCCTGCTCCTGCCCACCTAGCAGTTCGAAAGCACCTCAAAGTGCAAGTAGATCAATAGGTTCCGCTCCGGCGGGAAGATAAACGGTGTTTCCGTGCGCTGCTCTGGTTCGCCAGAAGTGGCTTAGTCATGCTGGCCACACGACCTGGAAGCTGTACACCGGTTTCCTTGGCCAATAAAGCAAGATGAGCGCCGCAACCTCAGAACCGGCCACGACTGGACCTAATGGTCAGGGGTCCCTTTACCTTGGGTTATGTTACCTCGGGCAACATAATTTTGGGTTGCGAATGCAACAAACCCGGAAGTGTATACATGCACAGAAGCACTCTATTATGCCACGCATGTGAGCAGAAGCGGTGCCTCTGGATGCAGACTTCTCGGGGTAAGTACAGACAAATTAAGTTCGTATTTGGAGGGTCCACTCTACAATCAACAATCTCTCTCCTATGCCTTGAATGGGGAAGGACTTAAGGCAAATGGATGGAAGTGCTTAGCACATGCATCACAGCCTGTGGAACTCATTGCCAGTGGACTGGCTTGTTAAAAGGGTTGTTTTGTGTGTGTGAAATGGATAGATAGATGTTGCTGGTAGCTATGATAGCTGGGGTAGGGGACCTTTTGTCTGCTTGCTGTCTAGGGCAAACAGGAGACAGGTGTTGCTTTGGGGATGTACATTTCTTGGTGGACGGGATGGTTTGCTTCAGGGACGGTGACTCTGGGACTCTCCCCTCTCTTCCAGGCGGAGAGGACGACCTGGAGGGCTACAACAAGACGGTCCCTGGCCGGCGCAGGCTCAACAAGGTATACCAGGGCCCCAGTCCACTCGGCTCCTTGGAGCCAGCTAAGTCTGATGCCCAGAGGTCAGGGCATAGTTGAACTGTGGCGCTCGCTCCCACAGAAGACAGGGATGGCCACCAACTTGGGTGGGTTTTAGAAGAGGATTGGACCATTCCATAGGGGAGGAGAGAGGTAGCAATGGCCAGGGGCCTCTGCCCTGCCTCCAGAGTTGGAAGCAGCGATGCTTCTGCATGTCAGTTGCTGGACATCTACCGTATTTTTCGCTCCATAAGACGCACCTAGTTTTTAGAGGAGGAGAACAAGAAAAAAAATATTCTAAACAAAACAGTGGATGTATGATTTTTGTGGTTCATGCTGTGGCCTCAGACATGTGATTTGACGGTCAGTTTGGGGCAGCCCAATGCAAAATTCCTGAGGATCCATGTGGATCTGTGCTTTGTAACCATGTTTTTGCCCCATTGCGGCCCCATGAAACAGTGGCTGTGTGATTTTTTTGGTGCAGGCTGTAGCCATGGACATGCTATGTGATCTGATGGTGAATTTGGGGTGACACAATGCAAAAATCCTGAGGATATATGGGCTTTTACCTCCCCACTCCCAGGCAGCCTCCTTTATCGCTAGTGTCCCTTATCTCCCTCCCGATCGCTTGCCGATCAGCTGCTCAGGGGCTTTGTTTCAACGCCCCCTTCCCTCTTTCTTAAAATAAAAGCACAATCTGCTTTTCTCCCCTGGGCAATTCGGCTCCAGGGACCACGCATTCGCTCCATAAGACGCACAGACATTTCCCCTTACTTTTTAGGAGGAAAAAAGTGCGTCTTATGGAGCGAAAAATACGGTAAATCTAATATAAGCAATTGCACGGACGTCTGTTACTTTTTATTAGAAGCTGCTGCTATTATCGGCTGTAAATTTTTTTTGCAATTGTTAGTTTTTTTAAAATAATAGTTTTTAATGTTGTAATTTTAAATTGTTGTAACCCACCCGGGGACCCCAGGTTGAAGGGCAGGTAATAAATAACAGTCATAATCATAAAACAGAATATTTCAGGGCAGTAAGCTGGAAGCAGGCCTTTTTGCTGTTGCCTCTTCCCTGTGGGATTCCTTACCCTCTTGCCTTACCTGAAGCATCATCCATCAGTTGCTTCAGACGTCTTATGAAGACGCCTCTTTTTGCTTTCCCTGATCCCCTCAGACCGAAGCCTGTTGTAATGGGATTCTTGTTTTTATAATCCTGTTTCACCAGATACTGTGTACCTGCTTTCATCATTTCTGCATGCCGCTTAGAGATTTTTAAATATGAAGAGGTTTAGAAATGCTTAGGAATCAGCAAGTGAATAAACTAAGCAGGTGATCTTCCCGAGGGGATTGGTCTCAGCAAGCCAGTTATTGGAAATATTAGAATACTTGTTTCCAGCGAATCTGACTGTGTTGCCCCAGCTACTATGGGCGCCTTCCAGCAAAATATAAAAAGACAGTCAGACATATATCTTCTCCCTTTGGCTTCACTGTCTTGGAAATTGGGGTGGGTAGTTGGGGGAAAGTTACTGATTTCATTATTATTATTATTATTATTATTATTATTACCCTGCCCATCTGGCTGGGTTTCCCCAGCCACTCTGGGCGGCTCCCAACAGAATATTAAAATCATGATAAAACATCAAACATTAAAAACTTCCCTGAGCAGGGCTGCCTTCAGATGTCTTCTAAAAGTCAGATAGTTGTTTATTTCCTTGATATCTGATGGGAGGGTGCCACCACCGAGAAGGCCCTCTGCCTGGTTCCCTGTAACCTCGCAGGGAAGGAACCGCCAGAAGACCCTCGGGAGCTGGACCTCAGTGTCCGGGCAGAACTATGGGGGTGGAGATGCTCCTTCAGGTCTACTCCTTCAGGTATTCCTCTGTTGCATCTCCCTCCTCCCAGTGGAACCAGCGGAACGAGCGTGGGGAGACTTTGCTGCACCGCGCCTGCATAGACGGGAACCTGCGCCAGGTGCAGTTCTGTGTGAAGAAGGTGAGCTGCTGGGGCAGGTTGGCTGGACATTAAAAGAAAGGGGAAGCGGGCAGGGCCTGCGGTGGTGCTGTGTGGGATAGTGCGCACCCCAGAAATGATCTCTGCCTTCTGGAAGAAGGTACAGGCTTATAAAGACTAGGACTAGCCGCCTGAGAAACAGTTTCTGTCCAAATATGGTTTTAAACGCTGTGTAAGGTAGTGCAAGGGACGAGGGTGGCGCTGTGGGTTAAGCCACAGAGCCTAGGGCTTGCCGATCAGAAGGTCGGCGGTTCGAATCCCCGCGATGGGGTGAGCTCCCGTTGCTCGGTCCCTGCTCCTGCCCACCTAGCAGTTCGAAAGCACGTCAAAGTGCAAGTAGATAAATAGGTACCGCTCCGGCGGGAAGGTAAATGGCGTTTCCGTGCGCTGCTCTGGTTCGCCATAAGCGGCTTAGTCATGCTGGCCACACGACCCAGAAGCTGTACACCGGCTCCCTCAGCTAATAAAGCGAGATGAGCGCCCGCGACTGGACCTAATGGTCAGGGGTCCCTTTACCTTTAAGGTAGTCTCTATGGGAGTATATTGTATTTAATTATGGGGTATCAGAGTTTTTAGGGGGCTAACCAGGCTGGGATTGCTGGGATAGTAGGCTTGTTGGTTTTTAAATGTCTGATGTAGATTTTGTCAATTTCGTTGTTCTGTATGGCCAATGCCAATAAAGATTATCGTATCATATCGGGATGCCTTCAGACAGAATCAGGGCAAACTCTTGTGATCTGGTCCCTTCCCCTAGCTTTCCCCGGATCCTGGCTCAGGCCCATGGGGTTCAGCTCCTTTGTCCATAGAAACCTCTTCCCCCTCTTTCCCTGATGGCTGGTTTTGTCACATGGGGCATGCAAGGCTCCCCTCTTCCCCCCCCCCCCAATTTGGAGAGAGGGAAGTGGGGAGCAGGTGCCGGGTGCGATGAGAAGGACGAGGCCCCGGCCAAATTCTGACCCCCTGAGCATCCGTACGTTTCTGCGCTCTGCCTCAGGGTCACCCTCTCAACCCTCGGGATTACTGCGGCTGGACCCCCCTGCACGAGGCTTGCAACCACGGCCATCTGGGTAAGTGCTGGGACAGGGGAAGGGGCTTCCTGGGGGGCCTGAAAGTGGGTGCTCTGCACCCGGGAACCTTCCCCCTTGACGGCGGGGTTGGGGCTGCACTGGACGTGACCCACCCCCCTCGCCTCTTCCTCCAGAGATCGTGCGTTTTCTTCTGGACCACAATGCCGCCATTGACGACCCGGGGGGGCCTGGATGTGAGGGCATCACCCCCTTGCACGACGCCCTTAACTGCGGCCACTTCGACGTGGCTGAGCTCTTGATCCACAGGGGGGCGTCCGTGGTGCTGCGGAATGCCAAGGTGAGCCACCGGGGCTGGGACGGGCCAAGAGTTGCTGCTGGGGAGCAAGGCAGTTTATTCATTGCATGTATACCTGTCACTCTAACCACTGCGCCACACTGCCTCTCTTCCTTTTTTTTTATAAAAAAAATATATCTTTATTAGTTTAAAATACAATCATACAGTAAAGGTAAATATAACAAAATTAATCACAAAAAAAGAAAAAAAGGGATTTGTCACCTCAAAAAGGTTGAAAGAAGGTTTAAAAGTGACAAAAAAAAAGAAAGACAATTAAAAGAACCACAGAAAACTTTATTGGATAAGACATGATGTTGTATAAATATGTGGTTCACAATTTTATCTGCAAGTTTTTGGTTCTTTGCTTGCAACTCTCTGAGGGCTAGCAAAGCCAAACAGGATCTGTTGTCTTGATACACCTGTATAGGACATGTCACTTTGACCCTGATATCCTGAAACAGTTGCATCATGAGTGAATCCATGAGTGAAAATGACAGAGCATTGAGTTCTGCTTCACAGGAACTTAGACTTACTGCCGTCTGCTTCTTGCACAGCCAGTCAAATAGACAGTGGTTGTACATGTAGCACACTCCAGAAGTGCTTGTACCATCCGTGGTGTCACTTCCAAAACTAGCATCTGCAAAAATCTCAAGACCTCCAGTCTTCTGACTCGTGAACCTCAGTCTGTAGAGCTAAGTCCCCTTCAAATAGCGTCCTATGCACATCAGAGCTTTCCAGTCCTGAACAGTAGGATTGTTAGCATGTCTGCTAAGCAAGTTAGTGCTTACAGCTGTATCAGGTCTTGAACATCTAGCAATGAAATTCAGTTTGCCTAGAATGCATCTGTACAGTGTGGTGTCAGAAAACGCTTCATCAGTACCATTGCATGTATACCCGTCACTCTAACCACTGCACCATACTACCTCTCTTCCAGCGATGCACAAAGGGAATTGCAGCCCCTCCTGGTATTGTTTGGGGCGGGGCTCCAGCTCTTTCCTACTGGTGTCGTGGTTTCTGCCTTCAAGGTCTGGGGAGGGGGGCAGCATTTGACAAAATCCCAAGTTTTGAAATTGTGGGCATTGCCTTCTCAGGAAGGCCTATTGAACAGCCTCCCTGAGCTGCTTCCATCCCGCCCTCCCCTGCTTTTGTTCCTCCTCCTCCTCCCCACTTCATTGTCTCCTACTGGAGCTCTCTTCAGGGGATCCCCAATTCCTGTGGGGGTCAGGGAATCGAGGGCCCAAAGGCCCAAGTTGTAGACTACAACTCCCAGCAGCACCAGCACCAGGTTGAGGGGCGCAGGGTTAACCTGAAGTGCAAAGCCTATTATTATTATCTATTGAATTTATATACCGCCCTACTCCCGGAGGTCTCAGGGCAGTTCACAGAAAAGATCACAATATATATAATCAGAATAAAACCAACAACCAATAACACCCCCCCCAAAAAAACCCCCACATTTTAAAAGGGTATAGGATGTAAATTGGATCAACCAAAGGCCTGGTTAAAAGTTAGCCTGGTGCCTAAAGGTGTATAGTGAAGGCGCCAGGCAAACTTCTCTGGGGAGAGCATTCCACAGATGGGGAGCCACTGCAGAGAAGGCCCTGCTCTCGTGTTGCCACCCTCCGGACCTCTCAAGGAGGAGGCACACGAGGAAGGGCCTCAGAAGATGATTTCAGGGTCCGGGTAGGTTCATATCGGAAGAGGCGGTCCTTGAGGTATTGCGGTCCTGAGCCGTTTAAGGCTTTATAGGTCAAAACCAGCACTTTGAATTGGGCCCAGAAACTCATTGGTAACCAGTGCAGTCGGACCAGGATCGGTGTAATATGCTCAAACCGTCTTTCTCCAGTGAGCTACCTGGCTGCTGAATTCTGCACCAGCTGAAGTTTCCGAACCATCTTCAGAGGCAGCCCTATGTATAACGCATTGCAGTACAGTGGTACCTCTGGTTACATACTTAATTCGTTCTGGAGGTTCGTTCTTAACCTGAAGTACCACTTTAGCTAATGGGGCCTCCTGCTGCTGCCGCACGATTTCTGTTCTTATCCTGAAGCAAAGTTCTTAACCCGAGGTACTATTTCTGGGTTAGCAGAGTCTGTAACCTGAAGCATATGTAACCTGAAGCGTATGTGACCCAAGGTACCACTGTAATCTAACCTTGAGGTCACCAGAGCTTAGACAACAGTCGTTAGGGTATCCCTGCCCAGATAGGGGCACAGCTGTGTCACCAGCCAAAGCTGACAGAAGGCACTCCGGGCCACTGAGGCCACCTGAGCCTTGAGCGACAGCAAAGGACCCAGGAGTAACCCCAGGCTACCAATCTGCTCCTTCAGAGGAAGTGTGCAGACCCACGTTTGTAACAGGCTCCTATTCCTCACAGCTCCCCCCTTCCCCTTGGCTTAGGGACAGTGGCCTTGCATTGGCCGCTTGGCATCCTGGCAGCTTCAGGGTCTGCTCCCACTACAGGGAAGGGGGTGGCAGGCCCACCGGGCTTCTTGGGTGCAGCCCAGAGGCGGCGAGAGGTTTCTGGCTGGGCTCCTGTTTCTGCTGGGGCCAACCCTCCCTGCGTTTCTGTTGTCAGGGCCTGACCCCGCTGGGCACCCTCCAGGCATGGGTGCATCTCTACGGCAGGGACCTCGACCGAGAGACGCGCCAGCGCTGCCAGGCCATGGAGGGGCTGCTCAAGAGAGCCCTGGCAGACCGAGGTGAGTCTGTGTTTCGTTCCTGGGGCTCAAGGGGTGTGGGGCCTGCTCCTGGGGACACCCTCAAGGGGCCGTTTGCTTAATAATAATAATAATAATAATAATAGGTAATGGTAAAGGGACCCCTGACCATAAGGTCCAGTCGTGACCGACTCTGGGGTTGCGGCGCTCATCTCGCTTTACTGGCCGAGGGAGCCGGCATACAGCTTCCGGGTCATGTGGCCAGCAGGACTAAGCCGTTTCTGGCGAACCAGAGCAGCGCATGGAAACACCGTTTACCTTCCTGCCGGAGCGGTACCTATTTATCTACTTGCACTTTGATGTGCTTTCGAAATGCTAGGTTGGCAGGAGCAGGGACCGAGCAACGGGAGCTCACCCCATCGCGGGGATTCGAACTGCTGAACTTCTGATCAGCAAGCCTTAGGCTCTGTGGTTTTAACCCACAGCGCCAATAAAGTGAGATGAGCGCCGCAACCCCAGAGTCGTCCGCGACTGGACCTAATGGTCAGGGGTCCCTTTACCTTTTTATCTCTTCATAAATCATATTCCAAAATCTTTGTATCTCTAGACAGGACCACCACATACGGTAGTGTGTTCCTATCTGTTCCTTACATCTCCAGCCCTTGTTATTATATGATTTATTTATTTTTGCTAGTTTTACAGGGGTCAGGTACCATCTATAGTACATTTTCATAAGATTTTCCCTTATAGGGGTATGAACTTGACGCCTTTGCTTTTGCCCCTCCAGGCTCCAAGGCTCAGCCTCCCCAAGAGCCGCCGGCCAGCCAGCTGTTTGATGCAGAGCTCTCCGAGTCCCCGCAAGCCCTCTGCCCTCTGGATCCTGCCCCAAAGTCCCCCAGTCCCCGGAGGAGCTGGAGGGAGCCTGAGGAGGAGGATGCCATCAGTCCCTTGAGGCCGGTCAAGAAGAGGCAGCGGCTGTTTGGCCAGGACCCAGAGAGGGAGGCCAGGCTAGCAGCCCCGGCCGAGTACCGGGCTGCCATTCGCGGGGTGGGCAGAGCCAAGCCCTGCCCTATGCCCAGCTCCGAACGCCCCAAGTCTTCCGCTGGGCCCGCCCTGATCCCCCCAGAGGAGTACATAGGAGACGACTGGCTGGAAGACGACCTGGGGCAAAATATCGCCTCCCGCAAAAGGAGCCGCCAGAGCCCACAAAACGAGTCCGGGACCGAGTCGGAGGAGAGCCTGGGGGGCGAGAGTGACGGGGGCTTTCCCTGCCAGCCCCCCGAGGCCACCAAGAAGAGGAGGAGGAGGGTCCGGCAGAGTCGCCTCACCCATATTGTCGACAGGACTCCGCTGGGACGACTCCGAGGGGCCGGCGTGGTGGCGGCGGAGAACCCAGAGTGTGCGGCAGATCCCAGCATCCTCCAGGGGGCAGGAGGCAGCAGCCACGTCAATGGGGGGAGCCCTGGGCATGGGGAGAGCCCCCCCTCGGCACCAGCACATGTGAGTTTCCAGGGTTCGGGGAGAGAAGCGGGTCTGGCTTGGTTCCTTTCTGGCAGACGCTCTTTTTGCCATGGCACTGTGAGAAGAAGGCTGGCTTCCCTGGGCCGTGAGAGGCCAGCAGTCCTCTGGGATTGGGGCCATCCTCCTTCCCTCTCTATATGTTTTTAACTGCCGCTATATCTGAATTGTCTCTGTTATACCTAATTACAATTCAATGTATTCCTGTTGTGTTTTATGATTTTCCTGATACTGTAAGTGAGCCAGAACTGGTCTGTGACCGTAATAATATAATTCATTCCTCCTCACCCTCTTTCTCCTCCCCTGTTCATGCAGCTCCCTGCTCCCCCACCCCCGATCCGGGTGCGAGTTCGGGTGCAAGACAACGTCTTCCTCATCCCCGTGCCCCACAGGTGAGAGAACCGGGGCTTCCTCGGCCCCTTTGCCCTTTCCTCCCTCACTGAGCTGCCTCATCGGAGCTCTGGGTCTAAGCCAGACCTTGTCTTTGTAGAGGCAGCTTCAAAACTCTCCACATAAGCACCGTGGGAAGCGTCCAGTGCCGGATTTATGTATAAGCTAAACAAGCTGTAGCTTAGGGCCCCACTCTCTTGGGGGACCCCCAAAAAATTAAATGAAAAAATTAATAATAATATTAATATACTTTCTCTTAATTGTACAGTGGACGCTCAGGTTGCAAACGTGATCCGTGCGGGATGCACGTTCGCAACTTGCAGCATTCGCAACCCGCATCTGTGCACATGCGGGTTGCGATCGGTGCTTCTGCCCCCGCGGAAAGCGCGATTTAGCACTTCTGCGCATGCGCGACCGCCGAAACCCGGAAGTAACCCGTTCTGGTACTTCTGGATTTTGGCGGTCCGCAACCCAAAAAAACGCAACCTGAAGCGGCTGTAACCCGAGGTATGACTGTATATTCAGTTCAACAACTACTTTAATAAAATACATGTTTTGTGATGTGCAAATGGCTTTAGATACCTATTAAGTCCATAAATGTAGCATATATTCAACACAAAAAATAGCGACAATTTGTTGTTGACACAGGACAGCTGGACATATACAGGACCCCACTACCCTCAAGAGCTGAGGGCCTCATCAAACCTAAATCCGGCCCTGGAAACATCTATAACTGGGGAGGCAGGGGGTGGGATATTTCTGCTGTCCTCAAACCTCCCCCAAATAATATTTCCCTCTGCACTGTTTGGATGAGAGCTGCGTGGCAGGAGACTGAATCCTTGCTGGAGGTGGGGCTTTTCAGAGACCCCCACTGCATGCCCCCCAGGAATATAGGGAAGGGGGGGGTGTCTTCCTACTGCAGCCTCTCTCCTCCTTCCTTGCAGTGAGAGTCGCCCTGTGTCCTGGCTGGCGGATCAGGCCTCCCAGCGCTACTACCAGACCTGCGGGCTCCTGCCACGCCTGACCCTGAAGAAGGAGGGGGCCCTCCTGGCCCCCCAGGACTGCATCGTGGATGTTTTGCAGAGCAACGAAGAGGTGAGCGGTCGCTTCTCCCCAAAGCCCCATTCCTCAGCTGCTGGCAGGGGAGTCTGTCTGGGGGGTGACGGGGGAGCAGAGCACCCATTTTACAGGCACAATGTCCTCAGTTTAATCATCCACGGAGGACGAGGGGAGACTTCTGCCAGGAATCCTGGGGAGCAGCTGCTTGTCAGTGTGGGCAGCACTGAAGTGCATGGCCCAGTGGTCGGACTTTGCAGGAGCCAGATTCCTGTGCTCTTGTTAAGGGCTGTTTTGAGGCGTTTGTAGGTTCTGATGGCAAGGAAGCAGGTTAATATCTCCCCTGAGAAACTGAGATATGAAAGCCAGGAGCTAAATAGCATCTTAAACCGAGGTTACGGGCACAACAACGGAATGTTTGGAAAATGTTTATTGAATATATGGGAAATAATTGTGTACAGCTGAAAACGTTGGCAGCGCTGAGATACATTCAACAGTGTAAATAAGTTTTGATGGATGTAATAATGCAATACTGGATGGTATACTTTTTGTTAAAATATGCAGGGATTTATGATATGCAAAATGAACCATTGGAAAGAGAAGAAGAGAAGTCATTGATACCTTACGGATAAATAAGCACTTTAAATTGTAAAATATAAAATTTAATAAAGAAATTATATATGTGTGTGTGTATACATACACACATACATACATGGGGGACGTGGGTGGTGCTGTGGTCTAAACCACAGAGCCTAGGGCTTGCCGATCAGAAGGTCAGCGATTTGAATCCCTGCGACGGGGTGAGCTCCCATTGCTCGGTCCCTGCTCCTGCCCACCTAGCAGTTCGAAAGCACGTCAAAGTGCAAGTAGATAAATAGGTACCGCTCCGGCAGGAAGGTAAACAGTGTTTCCGTGCGCTGCTCTGGTTCGCCAGAAGCAGCTTAGTCATGCTGGCCACATGACCCAGAAGCTGTACACCGGCTCCCTCGGCCAGTAAAGCGAGATGAGCGCCGCAACCCCAGAGTCGGCCACGAAAGGACCTAATGGTCAGGGGTCCCTTTACCTTTATATATATATATATATATATATATGCTTTCGTAGATTTTCACGGGTACAGGAATGCAGGTTTTGGTGTCCTCGGGTGTCTTCCCGTGTAAAAGTTGGGGTGTCTAGGCGACGTTTCGACGAGGTCTCACTCGTCATCTTCAGGCTGGTGCTTTCGGCTTCTTGTTACTGGAACAGAGCAGGATCTCAGTGTTTGAGTTCCTATAAATACTGTTGAGGAGGTGTGGTGTATAGCCTCCAATGTTCTGGGCAGAGAGGAAGTTCCCAGGCTAGTGTGCCTTTTCTTCTTTTGTTCCTTAATTG
>JAXCMG010000020.1:34754146-34773029 GCA_034642415.1 Podarcis siculus | reverse complement strand
AAAATCTACGAAAGCATATATATATATATATATATATATATGGAAAGGTGTTCCCATTGGAGTTCCACCTTCCTTGGGCCCCAGCTGACCCCCTTGCTGACCTCTCTCTCTCTCCCCCCGGCAGGTCTTGGCAGAAGTGCAGTCCTGGGACCTGCCACCCCTTGTGGAGAGATACCGCAAGGCCTGCCAGAGCCTGGCTGTGGGTAAGCCCAAGTTCCCCTGCGGAGGGGCCTGGGTGTCTCAGAGCCCCCCTGCGTCCTTCAGAGCTTGCCTCTCTTGGCAGATGGGTTCCCGGGGGAGGGCTGTCCTCAGGAGGCTGCGGGCATCTTGCTGATGCTGCTCTGCCCCAGTTCAGATGCAGCGCCTTCTGTCCTGTTGGGCTCAGAGAAGGGGCTGCTTCCCAAAGGGGCTTCAAAGAGGAAACTTCCCCTTTTCCATAAGCCAGTTGCTGTGACGACTCTGCTGGCTTTTCCACAAAATTGTAGCGTTGGAAGGGACCCCAAGGGTCATCTAGTCCAACCCCCTGCAAGGCAGGAATCTTTTGCCCATCATGGGGCTCGAATCCACGACCCGCAGATTAAGAGTCCCACTAGCTATTCTGCATCTTTATTTATCTGTAAAAATATTTGCGTACTGCTATATCATTTTTTAAAAAAACCCTATCAAAGCCCCTTACAGCAATAGAAGCATAAAACCATACACTGAATTGAATTGTATTATTACGGTCACAGACCAGTTCCGAACCATACATTAAAACCATAAAGAAATCAGATGTCGGTTAACCATTGTGAAAGGCTGCATTCTGAATTGCCTTCACAGGCCTGGCAAAATAGAAATGATTTCAGCAGGCCTGCTGAATCCTTAGTGGTGGGGAGTTCCGCAGGACTGGCCCAGTGACACTCAAGGCTTGGTTTGTGAGTTTTTTTTTGCCTTGACTGAAGCCTGGTGCCCTGTGTGTGTCTCTCTCTCTCTCCCCACCCCGGCTGGCAGGGGAGCACCGCTTGCTCCTGCAGCTGCTGGAGTGCCAGGAGTCGGGTCCGTCCTTCAACATCCCGGGCCTGGCCCTGCGCCGCCTCCACCTGACGCCTCTCCTCCGCGCCCTCAAGCTGCAGACCTCCATCCGGCGCCTGTGCCTCCCCGGGGCAGGCCTGGGCGACGACTTGGCGGAAGAGCTGCTGGCCACCGTTGCCACCATCCCTGGCCTGGAGGCTCTGGACCTCTCGGCCAACCGGCTGGGGCCCCAGGGGCTGCGCAAGCTGACCGCAGGACTTCCCGGCTCCGTCACTTTCCAGGTAGGGGCAGCAGAGGAGCTGGGAAGCGGGAGAGTGCAATAATAATAATACAGTGGTACCTCGGGTTAAGTACTTAATTTGTTCCAGAGGTCCGTTCTTAACCTGAAACTGTTCTTAACCTGAAGCACCACTTTAGCTAATGGGGCCTCCTGCTGCTGCCACACCGCCAGAGCACTGTTTCTGTTCTCATCCTGAAGCAAAGTTCTTAACCCGAGGTACTATTTCTGGGTTAGCGGAGTCTGTAACCTGAAGCATATGTAACCTGAAGCGTATGTAACCTGAGGTACCACTGTAATAATAATAATTTATTATTTATACCCCGCCTATCTGGCTCCCAATCAAGTGTTAAAAACAATACAGCATTAAAAATTAAAAACTTCCCTAAACAGGGCTGCCTTCAGATGTCTTTTAAAGAGAAGATAGCTGCTTATTTCTTTCACATCTGGTGGGAGGGCATTCCACAGGGTTGGTGCCACCACTGAGAAGGCCCTCTGCCTGGTTCCCTGTAACTTGGCTCCTTGCAGGGAGGGAACAGCCAGAAGGCCCTCGGAGCTGGACCTCATTGTCTAGGCAGAACGATGGGGGTGGAGACACTCCTTCAGGTGTACTGGACCGAGGCCGTTTAGGGCTTTCAAGGTCAGCACCAACACTTTGAATTGTGCTTGGAAACATTCTGGGAGCCAATGTAGGTCTTTCAAGACCGGTGTTATGTAGTCTTGGTGGCCGCCCCCAGTCACCAGTCTGGCTGCTGCATTCTGGATTAATTGCAGTTTCCGGGTCACCTTCAAAGGTAGCCCCTCGTAGAGCGCATTGAAGTAGTCCAAGCGGGAGATAACCAGAGCATGCACCACTCTGGTTAGACAGTCTGTGGGCAGGGAGGGTCTCATCCTGTGTACCAGATGGAGCTGGTCAACAGCTGCCCTGGACACAGACTTGACCTGCACCTCCATGGAGAGCTGTGAGTCAAAAATGACCCCCAGGCTGCGCACCTGGTCCTTCAGGGGCACAGTTACCCCATTCAGGACCAGGGAGCCCCCCACACCTGCCTGCCTCCTGTCCCACCAAAACAGTACCTCTGTCCTGTCAGGATTCAACCTCAATCTGTTAGCTGCCATCCATCCTCCAACTGCCTCCAGGCAGTCACACATGTCTACCTGGAAGGGCTGTGGTTCTTGAGGGGTGGCGAGATGTCAAAGTGCGGCTGAGGATGGAGCCTAGACGACGATGGGAAGAGGGTGGGCAAAGGTTTTGGGGCTTGGGCATTCCACAAGGCTTCAGATCTTCACTCGATGAGCAGAGGAGCCGTCTCCGTGTGCAAACGCCACTCTTGCACCATGAGAACTAGAAGCCTGGTAAGATAAACGACTGTATGGCTTTTAGAAGACATCTCAAGGCAGCCCTGTGTAGGGAAGTTTTTAATGTGTGATGTCTTGTTGTGTTATTAGAAAGAATAAAAGTACGGTCGTACCTTGGTTCTCGAACAGAATGCATTGCAGGAGTCCGTTTGATTCCCGGAACCGTTTGAAAACCAAGGTGCGGCTTCCGCTTGGAGAGTCCTGCAGGCACTTGGAAGCCGCGCTGGACGTTCAGCTTCCAGAAAAAGTTCGGGAACACTCACTTCCTGGTTTCAATTGTTCAGGAGCATTTGAGATCCAAGGGACAACTGTATTATTATTATTATTGCTATTATTGCTATTGTTGTTGCTTTTTTAAAAATAGGAAGCTGAGATTCATGCAGACCTTTCAGGCCCTATGTAAGACATCCCATCTCGGGGTTCTGACTCCTCCTTTCTGCCCTCGATCTGATGGCAAGTGGCTTGTATTTTTGCAGTACAATAGGTTATTTTATTTTTCTATTCTGTTGGAAGCCGCCCAGAGTGGCTGGAGAAACCCAGCCAGATGGGCGGGGTATATATAATAAATTATTATTATTATTATTATTATTGGCCCTCCCTCTGCCACCGTCTCACTCGAACCCACACCCCTTGTTGTTTCAGAACCTGGAAGAGCTGGACCTCAGCCTGAACCCCTTGGGGGACGGCAGCACCCAGCCCCTTGCCTCCCTGGTCCAGGCCTGCCCGGTCCTGAGCACGCTCCGACTGCAAGCCTGCGGCTTCACCACCGCCTTCCTGCAGCACTACCGCCTCCTGCTGGCCAATGCCCTGAAAGGTAAGAGGAGCAGGAAATCGGCTGTCAGCAGGGATCAGGTCCAGTAGAGCTAGATTTCATAGAACGGTCAGGGACCACAAGGGAGATCAGGATGAGTTAAGCAAGTCTGATCTGCCTTGGCTTGGCCTGTAGGATTCAGCCCTTAAGAGTGTTGGACTAGGACCTGGGAGACCAGGGTTCTTTTTTTCATAATAATTTTTATTTGGTTTTACAAATATCAATTCATAACAATCCAAATTAAATAATAATAATAATAATAATAATAATAATAATAATAATTTATTTATACCCTGCCCTCCCCAGCCGAAGTCAGGCTCAGGGCGGCTAACAACAGTAAAAATAAACACAGCATTCTAAAATCAATTCAGAATCAAATTAATGGCAACCATTGGGCTAGAGTTCTATGAGGATTTCTACAAATCTCTGGACTTCCCACTGTACACCTTTTTAACTGCATATTTCCCCACATTTTATATCTTTCCGTCTTGTCCATAATATTTGTTACATTACAAGTGTTATAAAAATCCTGCTAGTGCTATCATGTGTTTATCTCCTAGATAAATTATAAAATTTCCCCATTCTTCATTGAAATTCAGGTCTCCTTGGTTCCTGGGTCTTCCAGTCAGTTTTGTAATTTCAGCATAATCCAACATCTTAATTTGACCATTCCTCTCTGCTAGGGACTTTTAACTTTTGGGAGACCAGAGTTCAAATCCCCACTTGGCCATCAAGCTCACCGGCTGACCCTGGGCCCTGGGGCATTCATGATCTCTTAGCCCTGACCTACTTCACAGGGTTGTTGTGAGGGTGAAATGGAGGTGGGGGCAGGGAATGCTGCTTTGAGCACCTTGGAGAAAAAAGTAGGATGTAAATGCAAAAATAAATAATAAATAAATATTGGAGATGGAGGGTGTGATGGGAATTTTATGGTATGGCAATATTCATAACCGCACGTACATAGATCAGCACAGGAAGGCCAACCTGGAACCATTTTGATTCCTAAACTGAGCAAATGTTTTCTCTGCGAGGTCAAACTGGAAAAAGCTTCCCCATTGTCTTTTCCTTCACAAATCCTGTCTTATGGGTATGTCTGTGTATGAATAAGTATTTATCACTACAAAAGAATGGCCAGGCTCCTCAGGAAATCCAATCAAGTAACCTGCCAGACAGGAGATAAACAAGGACAAGAGAAAAACAACATTTAAATTTCTGTGATGTTGGTGGGATGTATCTGAGGGGTGGTCTTAGATTACACCCCTTCTGTGATGTATGCATAATGTTTCTGGGGGTGGTCTTGATCTACAGGATGGGAATTTCAAAAGTCTTTATAAGACCTTGCACACCATTTTTCTGGGCCCTCCTCCTTTCCTGCGTGTGAGGGGAGCACCCTGTTGCAACAGATCAATAAAGATCGGGCTTACTAGCTGCTTTGCTTCTCAATATTCTCTGGTTGGCCTCTGTTATTCTCTCCTACCAATAGGGAACCTACGTAAGGGCTCTATATGGGCTCTTGGATACCCCATAAGGGAAAAGGGCAATTTTTTATTTACAACAAGGGGCAGACAGATTTGCAGGGAACTGAACATTACACTTACCCAAACAATATGATGCACACACACACACACACACACACGTGTCCCCCAAGATGTGGCTCAGAGCCTTTTTGTGCTTGAAGGCCTTTGCAGCCCTTATTTTATTTTTGATGAGCCGGTCACCTTACCGGTTATCTGTATTTTTATTTTTTAAGCGCTTTATGTTTTACCGTATTCTTCGCTCCATAAGACGCAATGTTTTCCTCCTAAAAAGTAAGGGGAAATGTGTGTGTGTCTTATGGAGAGAATGCAGGCGGGAGCCTCTCTCTTTAAAGAGCCGCGCTGAGCGTTTGTGCGGCTCTTGCTGGCTTTTCCGCGAGGTGGGAGAAGGGCTGACGGGCTGCCCTCTGTCCCTTCTCCCACCTCCTGGAAAAGCGAGTGGGGCTCCGTGTAAGGGCTCCCTTCTGTCCCTCATCCCACTTTGCTGGGAAGCCAGAAGAACCTGAGCCACCGCGTAGCTATCACTCTTGCTCTGCTGGTTTCCCAGCAAAGGAGGGACGGACGGAAGCAAGCAAAGCGAGAGCCACTTACATGCTCTGCGCAGAATATATTTTTTCCTTGCTTTCCCCCTCTAAAAACTAGGTGCGTCTTATGGTCAGGTGCGTCTTATGGAGTGAAAAATACGGTAGCATTGTACAGCAGTTGGAATATTCTGTGAAATGCTAGGACGGAAACACTTCTATACATAAGCAAACTGTGCTCAGCTGATTTGTGTGAGGGCATTTCTGAGTGTCTCTCTTCTGGGGACGGAACGTGACTATGTGTGGTGTTTTCCTGTCAAAATGAAGCCAGTGTGTCAGTGCAGACGCTTTTCTTCTTGCGGCCCTTGGAGGTTCCTTCCTGCTCCCTCCCACTTTGCTTCCTTGTGGTCCCTGCATCACGGTGCAATGGACCAGATGGCCGTGTGGGTCCCTTCCACCTGTATTGCTTTCTCCAGCTTCTGCCAACTCCTCCTGCGCTCTCTTCCCTCAGGAGCCGTGCACCTCAGGCGGCTGACCGTCTCCCACAACGCCCTGGGCTCCTCTGCCCTGGAGCTGCTCCTGAAGAGCCTGCCCTCCGAGAACCTCACCCACCTGGACATCAGCTCCGTGGGCGCCAGGCCAGGGGACCAGCAGCCTCTGCAGGATGCCCTGGCCAGGTACCTGGCGCAGGTACGGTCGATTGGGTGCCAGCAGTATCCTGGGGGACCTCGGGCCTTCAGCCCAGCCAGCTGACCTGTTGTGCTCTGGTGAAAGACAGGGGAGGAGGAAGGCCTGGCTCATGGGTAGGCAAACCAAGGCCGGGGGCTGGATCCGGCCCAATTGCCTTCTCAGTCCGGCCCACAGATGGTCTGGGAATCAGTGTGTTTTTACATGAGTAGAATGTGTGCTTTTATTTAAAATGCATCTCTGGGTTATTTGTGGGGCATAGGAATTGGTTCATTTTCCCCCTTCAAATTTGGTCCGGTCCACCACATGGTCTGAGGGACAGTGGACCAGCTCCCTGCTGTAAAAGTTTGCTGACCCCTGGTTTAGACCATGGACAGGCAAACTAAGGCCTGGGGGCCAGATCCGGCCCATTCGCCTTCTCAATCCGGCTCACGGATGGTCCGGGAATCAGCATGTTTTTACATGAGTAGACAGTGTGCTTTTATTTAAAATGCATCTCTGGGTTATTTGTGGGGCATAGGAATTCGTTCATATTTCCCCCCCCCCCCCCAAAAAAATATAGTCCAGCCCCTGATAAGGTCTGAGGGACAGTGGACCGGTCCCCTGCTGAAAATGTTTGCTGACCCCTGTCCTGGCTTCTCCGCTGTGTGAGGAAACGATGGGACACGGTCTGAGTTTCCCCACCTGTCTAGGTCTTGGAGAAGATCCCGACACTCGCACACCTTAATTCTCCGCATTCTGACTCTTCGTTCTTCTCTGTGCAGGAAGGCTGTGCTCTCAACCACCTGGCCCTCTCTGGGAATCACCTCAACGATGACGCTGTTGCGGAACTGGCTAGGTGGGTGGAGGGAATGTGGGTCCTGTGCTTTTTTTGAACCCTTTGGCAGGGGGTGGGTGTCTTCCACAGCGGGGAGGGTCAACCTTGGCCATATCTCTGGGCTTTCTTGACAGCGGCAAAGGGCTCCTCACCTCCATTTTTGGTACTCTGAGCAAAACCTTTCCCAGGTGTGGTTTGATTAATTGAGGAAGCTCTCGTTTCTGATGGGAGGAGCTGTTCTGACATTTTGGAAGGTGGTGGTTTTTAAGTGGTTTGGATGGCCAACCATCAAGAGATTCCTTAGCTGCGATTCTGTGGTCCTTGGAGGTTCCAGAGTTTGGCTTCCTACTCCTCTCCCACTTTTTCTCAGAGATAAGTGGTTCCTGCATTGCAGGGGGTTGGACTGGATGACCTTTGGGAGTCCCTTCCAATGCTGCAATTCTGTACTTATTCAGTGCAGATGAGCAGAATGCAACCAGATCCATCCATTCCTGACATTTCTTCTCTTTCTCCAGCCACCTCCCTACCTGCCTGCCTTTAGTCTCGCTGGATTTGTCAGCAAATCCTGAAATCGGCATTGTTGGTCTTCGGACGCTGCTACTTGCCCTCGAGGAAAGGAATCGGGGCCTCCAGTTCCTCAGCTTGGCTGGTGAGTGCTGGAGCCGTTTTTTATCGACCGCCCCCAACTGCCCCTCCCCTCCAGAACTGCTGAAGGGCAGTGGATTCTGGGTGGCCCAGCTGGATTAGCCTCAGTCTGTTGTTTTGCCCGCAAGCCTGTGGTTTTCTCATGCACCCCTCTTGCCATCAGTCCAATAAATCACAAGCAAAAATTATTTTATCTAAAGGGAATTAGGATGTGATCAGGGAAAAAGCAGGAGGATCTTTGTTTTGATGAAGGGCAGTCTAAGTAATCTAAGCTTCACCTCAGTGCATCCTAAAGCTAAAACTTCAGGAACCTGAGCCATAGTTGTGGGATGTGGCTGAGCTGTTGTAGTCGGAGAGCCTGGTTTTCAAAGTAGTAATAATAATAATAGTAATAAGAATAATAATAATATATTCTTTATACCCCGCCCATCTGGCTGGGCTTCCCCAGCCACTTTGGGCGGCTCCCAACAGAATATTAAAACATGATAAAACATCAAACATTAAAAACTTCCCTAAACAGTCAGAGAGTTGTTTATTTCCTTGACATCTGATGGGAGGGCGTTCCACAGGGCGGGTGCCACTACCGAGAAGGCCCTCTGCCTGGTTCCCTGTAGCTTGGCTTCTTGCAGGGAGGGAACCGCCAGAAGGCCCTCGGAGCTGGATCTTAGTGTCTGGGTAGAACAATGGGGGTGGAGATGCTCCTTCAGATATACTGGGGCCGAGGCTGTTTAGGGCTTTAAAGGTCAGCACCAACCTTTTGAATTGTGCTCGGAAACGTCCTGGGAGCCCATGTAGGTATCTCAGGACCAGGCTATGTGGTCTCGGCAGCCACTCCAAGTGACCTGTCTAGCTGCCACATTCTGGACAAAGGAGGCTCCTCCAGTCCTTCTCCTTCCTTCCTTCCCTCCCTAGGCTGCTCCGTGAGGGGGCCGCTGGACAGCGTGACATGGACAAAGCTCTCATCGAACGTCTCTCAGCTGCAGCTCTGCAGTCGCCACCTGAGCAGGAGTGACCAGCGGAGCGTGGCGGAGCTGTGGCGTGGCCCAGCGGGCACCTCCCTCCACTCAGTCACACGGCATCACAAACTCTTCTGCCACTGCCTGTAGGATGCGATGCTTCTCCCCTGCGTGCTGTAGGCCTCGCCCATGAAGCCGCTTCTGGAACACTTCGCAGGCGCTGGCTCCAGCAGTCTGGGAGTGCGCTGCTCAATGCGGCCGTGGACTTAAAAGGCAGCTCCTGGGCTCCTGTAAGCTGGCATGGTCCAGGGCCGCCGATGGACCAGATGAAAGCGACAGGTGTCTGTCCTCTCTCTCAAGGGATGTCAAGAAGGGAGATAACTTGGCATTGCGCTGCTTAGGGTGGGACTAGACACAGGTGCGTCCAGAGCTCCAACAGGACCAACTCAATACTGCCATTATGAATTATATTCTGCGTTTGGTGTGGTGGCTGAGAAAAAGGAATATTGGTATGGGAAAAGTGGCTGCCTTTGTCCTGCTCTAAGGGTCTTCTACTCTCTCCACACTTGTGCTGCCCAGCAGTTCTGTGATGTGATTTTCAATATTTATTGAATGCCTCGCAACACAAAGATGCTGTGTCGTCTTGTCTGTCCTGTGTCTTGGTTGCTGGTCTCGAATGGGCAGGTAGTGGAGCCACAGGGGTGGGGAAGCTGCACAGGCCTTGTGTGTTTTGAGCTTCGGGCTACAGAAAGAAGTCAGAAATAAGTCCCAAATTTTAGAGGCATATTGGAGTCACTTCTGGGTGGAAAAAACGAGATGTCTGAATCAAAGAAATAAGGCCACTGTTTGTCACTGTAGAAAGATTTTTTATTTGCTTCAGACCGGTAGAGTCTGCCTCTCTGAGGCAAAAGCAACACTCAAATAAATACAAGCACCACACAGGCATTACCTGCCCCACCACTGACCCCCTTCAGGTAGCAAAGAGAATTAGCTGTCAGTTGTTTGCCGCCTTCTGTGGTGCATTATTAGACTCCCTCCCCAACCCCTTAGAGAAATGGACACAAATACTATACAATGCAATGAGTGAGAAAACAGGAGAGCCATGGAACTTAAACATTAACAAGAGGGAGTTTCTTTTTTTCCCCCAAAGGAGGGGAAACTTGAGTCCTCGCATTCAGAGGGACAATGGGAGGAATGTACATTTTCATTCCTGGCACAATGGCTCTATAACCGTGTGATGTGGCCTCTGTCGATGAGGCCCAAAGCCCGTCCTCCTCCTCCTCACGAGTGCAGGAAGCGGTTGAAGGCATTGTAGGCGGACTCCAAGTCGAAGAGCATCTGCCGCACTTGAGAGTCGTCCAGTTCGTCCGATGCCGACATGCCGCTCAGGGTTTGCAGCCTGGAGGGAGAGCAAGAGGCATCAAGCGCTGGACTGGAATGAGGAAGGGAGAGAAGGGGCATCTTGTCTCTCCCCCTCTCATCCTGCCTTCCTCCTCGTGACTCCACAATATACTGGGGGGAAGAAAAAGAAGCCCCTCCTGGGAAATGCCTCTGTCGGGCCATAGGAGAGGCAGATGGCTCTGGCCTCTTCCCTGTTCCAAGCGGAAAAGTGAACGCAGGCTGGGGGAGGTTTGGAAGCCGCACAGAAAGACCTCAGGCGTCTCTGCCAACCCACCTGGGATGGAAAAGCTACAGCTTTGAGGCGCTGCCTTGGATTTGGATTTGATATCCCGCTTTATCACTCCCCTTCAGGAGTCTCAAAGCGGCTAACATTCTCCTTTCCCTTCCTCCCCTACAACAAACACTCTGTGAGGTGAGTGGGGCTGAGAGATTTCAAAGAAGTGTGACTGGCCCAAGGTCACCCAGCAGCTGCAGGTGGAGGAGCGGAGACGCGAACCCGGTTCACCAGATTACGAGTGTACCACTCTTAACCACTACACCACACTGGTTCTCTTTGCTGCAGTCTCCCCACCAGACAGGCGGGACGCGGGTGGCGCTGTGGGTTAAACCACAGAGCCTAGGACTTGCCGATCAGAAGGTCGGCGGTTTGAATCCCCGCCACAGGGTGAGCTCCCATTGTTCAGTCCCTGCTCCTGCCAACCTAGCAGTCCGAAAGCACGTCAAAGTGCAAGTAGATAAATAGGTACCGCTCTGGCGGGAAGGTAAATGGTGTTTCCGTGCGCTGCTCTGGTTCACCAGAAGCGGCTTAGTCATGCTGGCCACATGACCACATGAGCTGTACACCGGCTCCCTCGGCCAGTAAAGCGAGATGAGCGCCGCAACCCCAGAGTCGGCCACGACTAGACCTAATGGTCAGGGGTCCCTTTACCTTTTTTACCCCACTAGACAACCATTTCATTTTAGAATAATCAAAAAGGGTAAGACGAGAGAAACAAGAAAATGGGGGAAATGCTCACCACTGGTTCACTTTCTGCCGCCCCTCGAAGTCCGGGGGCAAGTGACTCATGCGGTTCATGGTCTCCATCAATTCCCGGAGGTCAGGCTGGATCTGAGGAGGAGGAGAAGGAGAGGGAAGGTCACTTGGCAGCCCTCCTTGGTCAACCTCCCGCCATCCCTCCCAAGCCACAAAGCACTCAAGGAAGTGTCTTGGCAGGCAGGTGCAGCTGCTGATCCCTGGACACAAGCAATTTTCATGCTGGCTAAGCATATAGGGAAATGGCGGGAAACGTGCTTCAAACCATTGAATCAGGATGGCAGAAGGGGCCCCAAGAGTCCTCTGGAATCATCTAGTGGAGCCCATGACAATGCAGGAATCTAAATTAAAGAATTGCTGACAGAGGGCCATCCAATGAAGGAGAGGATATAGACAGAGCCCTGCGGCTGGATCAGGCCAAAGACCTCTCTAATCCAGCATCCCTTAGGGACAGCAATGCTTCTGATCCTGCAACTGCCTTCTAGCATCATTTATATCATGACAATTTCTTCCCCTCCCTTCACCCCAAGGTGCCTTCTGTGCCAACTTTTAAACGCCTGAAAACTGTTCTATTCTGCCAGGTCAATGCAGCCAATTAAGAGTTCATCCTTCCACCATGGTTTATTGATGCTTTGGAAAAAAACACCACTTCATTATTATCATTATATATTTATACCCCAGTTTTTTCCATGATATGAACTCACTTTTTGTGCATGGTTTTTATCTTTTTAAAGTTGTCAACCGCCTCTGGATATATTTTTATTATTTAGCAGTATATAAATATTTTTATAAACAAAATGAAATAAATAAGCAAGGTCCTAAGGGTGGGTGAAAACAAAATTACAGAAATACGTTGGGTCCTAAAAACACTCATCTCAAGTGTCAAAAGGCAGGGTGATGATGGTACCAGACACTGATAGCTTTATCCCCCTGTGAACATGTAGGGAGTATGTATTTCGTAAGATTTATACACTGCTTTTGGGGACACCGTCATTGTGATTACACCTAGAGACAGGATCCTATCAACTGCTTGCCCATTTCACAACAAAATCTGCCCGTAGTTTGGCTGGAAAGCATGCAGTATCTAACACCCCACAACAAATGCAGAAGTCAATAATAATAATAATAATGAATTTTATTTCTATCCCGCCCTCCCCAGCCAAAGCCGGGCTCAGAGCGGCTAACAACAATAAAAGTGACACAGTTTACATAAAATCACAATCAATTAATTGAAATGCATTCTAAAATCAATTCATTCTAAAATCAATTCAAAATCAAATGGCAACCACTGGGCCAGAGTTCTGTGAGGATTACCAAAGGAGGGGGTCAGACTGTGCCTTGGCCAAAGGCCTGGTGGAACAGCTCCGTCTTGCAGGCCCTGCGGAAAGATGTCAAGTCCCGCAGGGCCCTGGTCTCTTGGGACAGAGCGTTCCACCAGATCGGGGCCACGGCCGAAAAAGCCCTGGCTCTGGCTGAGGCCAGCCTAACCTCTCTGTGGCCCGGGATCTCCAAGATGTTAAGGTGCTCACAGCAGCACCCTGACCAACCTTGGCCTGGGGAGGGCAGCGACTTTGGGTGGAAGCACCCCTCTCCTCTCACTCACCTCATCCATTGCCCGGATCTCCAAGCGCAGCTTGTCCATCACGGTGATAAAGAGCTGCAAGGGGGGGAAAAGACCTTCAGTTCAGGCCCAAGGAGCGTCAGGCAGAAGGACCCCCAAGAGACGCCCTTCTGGTCTAGGTCGTCCCTCCCTCCCCCTGCCCACCTACCGACACAATGTCCGCAATGCAGCGGTTGAGGTTGCCCTTGTCGTCCTTGATGGTAATCGGCCGGTCTTCCTTGATCCTCTCCATGGCCAGCGGGCAATCGAGCTACAAGAGACAGAGGAAACAGGGGCACTCAAAGGAGGGAAACAGATCAGCCACAACTTTCCCACAGGGATCCCCTCAGGCTCCCCCAGCCATGGTCTCGATCCCCTTGAGGACCGCAAGGCGGGTCAGGAGCTGGAAAAAGCCGCTTCATCTGCACTCTGGGGGGGAAGGAGCGGAGGTTTTGCACCCAGGGATGAGAATCTGGCTGCACAGCTGGGACCAGAGGACACCACTACCCGCTCAACGCCGCCCATGCAGACGTCCCCCTTCAGCATCAACTGCTTACCCGAAATTTACGGCAAAAGTCATCGATGGAGTTGATTTCCGGGCCTTGGACCTGCTTGAAGGCTGCCTTGTACTGGACTAGGAGGCGGGAGCAAGCTGCAGTGTACCTGGAAGGACAGGGGGCCACATGGAATCGGCTGCCCACACCTCTGCCCCCTTTTTCTCCACAGCTGCCCATGACGGACGCTGCCCTGCTCCACTCCTGAATTAAGCAATGCTGCCCTAGATCTCTCCTCTTTTACAGATCTCTTGAGGGAGCTGCATTGCAGGGGGTTGAATCAGGTGGCCCTCTGTGTCCCTGCCACCCCTGCAAGTCTATGAACCCAGAGTGGCACTGCCTCAGATCCCTCCAGGTGCCTGTCAACTCACTCGTTGGGGGTGACGCAGTCCTTGATGTAGGCTTTTTCCAGAGCCTGCATCGTCTTCACCACAGCAAACAGCTCAGCCATGTTGTCGTACCTGAAGCAAAGTTAAACGAGTCAATTAAGAAGGTCCAGCTGCACCCTGACCCGTTTACCTCTGAGCCTCGCTGTCAGCCAGTCAGAAGCTGCACCTCGGAGTTCGAACATTTCAGAAGTCAAACGTCCTTCCAGAAAGGATTATGTTCGACTTCTGAGCTTCCACTTTATATTTTGCCTGCCTTGTTTCACTGCTATTTTCTACCTGAATCGAGTCTGCAACTTTATGTCGGGAAACAATATTTATATACTCTTATACTACAGACTTCTGGGTTGTTATTTTATTCAGAGGAATAAACAAGGCAGGATGCCCAAGGCATCCTGGATAATTAGAGAAAGCTCCACAGCTCTCTCCAAAGTTTCCGTGCTAATGCAGCACAGAATGGCATATTTTAATTCTGCTAATCTAGACACCCAACTTCCTCAAGTGAGTAAGAGGAAGGATTATTAATAGATGATGCATTCCACCCTACTTTCCAAATCCATCCCAATAGCAATTAATGCACAATTTGATATCTTATGAACTGCTTTCCTAAAGAAGACAGAGCTCCTCAGACCACTCCCACGACTGCAGAATCCTCAAAAGTCGCTCCCCCTTCCTGTCAATCAAGCCCTTTCCCAGGCAGAGAGAGTTAAGAATAATAAATAATAATAATTTGTATTTATACCGCACCCTTCCCGGTTCAAAAATCAGCCTCAGGGCGGCTAACAACAAATTTAAAACACTTAATTGTAAAAACAGCATAAAATACAGTATAAAAACATGAATAACAATAAAATTCAAAAATCAATTTAGGGGAAATAAGCATTAGATAATCCCCAGGGCTGATGGGATGCGGGTGGCGCTGTGGGTTAAACCACAGAGCCTAGGACTTGCCGACCAGAAGGCTGGCGGTTTGAATCCCCACGACGGGGTCAGCTCCCGTTGCTCGGTCCCTGATCCTGCCAACCTAGCAATTCGAAAGCACGTCAAAGTGCAAGTAGATAAATAGGTACCGCTCTGGCGGGACGGTAAACGCCGTTTCGGTGCGCTACTCTGGTTCACCAGAAGCGGCTTAGTCATGCTGGCCACATGACCCGGAAGCTGTACACCGGCTCCCTCGGCCAGTAAAGCGAGATGAGCGCCGCAACCCCAGAGTCGGCCGCGACTAGATCTAATGGTCAGGGGTCCCTTTACCTTTACCTAATCCCCATGGCTAGCTGGTCCTACTTGGGCCAGCGAGGAGGCCAGGGGAGAATTAGCTGTGGGGACTCAGAGCAGGTAATCAGAGCAGGAGTTGAACAGAGGTGTGGCCTGAGCCATCACTGAGCATGTCCTTTGCAACGACACACACTAGAGCTGGGTATAATTGGGGAAGTACTCACTTCTCTCGCTCCCGGGCGTTCTTGTATAATTTCACTTCCTACAAGGGAAAGGAGAGTGACATTGGATCCACCAAATCTTTGCACCACACGAAAGGAGAGTTGGGGCATCGGGGACTTTCAAGTCTGGGCTATGGGAGGCCCCCAAATGCCCTTGTAAGGAGCAGCGAGGGTAGTTTCCCAGGGGAGTCCTGCCCAAATCAGGAGCGCTTTGGCTGGCAGTCCTGCAATCTGGGAGTGCCTGAAATTCCCCGCAATACTGCAGCTCCCCCTCCCCAACCCACTCCCTGTCCCTCATTTGAAAGGAGTTTCTGGCCACTAAGCCACAAGGGAAACAGCATCACTTGCCTCGTATAGTTCCGGCTTATTCGCTGGGGCTGAAAAACAAAAAGGCGGAAATACATGAGACCAACTTGCTCCCAAACTGCTGCCATGAACATGAGAAAAGCCTCCCTAAGAAAACAAGAAGGGCTTCCCTCCAACCAGATGCTTGTAGGAAACCCACAAGCGGGATTTGAGCACAAGAGCCTCTGCCCTCCTGTGGTTTCAGAAGCATTGCCACCTCTGACTTTGGAGGCAGAGTATAACCATTGTGGCTAATAGCCATGGATTGCCCTCTCCTCCTTGCCTTATGCCAGAACACAAAAGAATTTAAAAGAGGAGCCCAAGATCAGTGGGGGTTTGGAGACACCATGCCTAGCACACAGGTTAGATACACAGCATCCTTGCCATTTATTTTTAGGCATCTCTTCAAGATCTTATGCCAACACACCTATTCAGCTGTTTATAAATTCTTTCTGCAGATGTCTCTTTTAGGATTACAGTGGTACCTCGGGTTAAGAACTTAATTCGTTCTGGAGGTCCGTTCTTAACCTGAAACTGTTCTTAACCTGAGGTACCACTTTAGCTAATGGGGTCTCCTGCTGCCGCCGCACAATTTCTGTTCTCATCCTGAAGCAAAGTTCTTAACCCAAGGTACTATTTCTGTGTTAGCGGAATCTGTAACCTAAAGTGTATGTAACCCGAAGTACCACTGTACAGTCATACCTCGGGTTACAGACGCTTCAGGTTACAATTTTTCGGGTTACGGACCTGCCAAAACTCGGAAGTACCAGAATGGGTTACTTCCGGGTTTCGGTGGTCATGCATGTGCAGCAGCACTAAATCGCGCTTTGTGCATGTGTAGAAGCGCCAAGTCGCAACCTGCCCGTGCACAGACACAGCACTGCAGGTTGTGAACGCTGTGGATTGTGAACGTGCCTCCCGCATGCATCACGTTCACAACCCGAGCGTCCACTGTATCTCGTACTGATGGTATTTAACATTTTATCACATTAACATATTTTGCTTTACACTGCCTTGATATTTTATGTGAAGGGGCAATCGATACGTATTTTTATAAAGAAATATATAAAAACACTTCACACACAAAAAACCCCCCTGCATATCAAGAACTCAAGGTCTAAGAAGTCCCTGCATTTGCTCTGGCCACCCCAGAATTAGCTCAAAAGCAGCACTGGACTCACCTCCCATTCCAGGGGCTGCTGGGATTCCATGAAACATTCTTCCTCCGAGGTCCGCAGCTGAGATCCAAAGTACCAACAACACGCAAGGTGCCTGAGATAAGAGCAGGTAAGAAGACACAGCTAAACCTCACGCCGCATTTGTTCACTTGCTGATTTTGTATTCCAAGTACTTAATATTCAGAATTTCCAAGTAGTTTACATAAAATGTTTTTTTAAAAAATAAGGGAAAGAATAAGAACCATTAAAATTAATCCTAGGACAGAGAACTCCCTTAAAGTGCTGAAATATGAAAGTCCTTGCCAAGCACCTGAAGTTGACCAGGGAGGAAAACCGGTCTAATCTCGGTCGGGAGGCTGCTCTCATAATATTGAATGCCCTACTTCTGAAATTTACACATTACACCTTAGATGGCAACCCTGCAAGCTCTTCTTGGCTAAATAGCCCTGAAACAACAACTTCTTCTTTGGCGATCACTTATAGCCTTTCCGTAATCAGTCACCTTTTTTAAAAAAGAAATTGATAATTTTGGCATCCCTAAAGCCTGCTGTGATCTCTTCGCTCGCCCAGATTTTTTCAATGAACTTGTGCAGTTGTTGTGTAAGTTCTATTCCACCCACTTTGAAGACTTTGGCAGGTATTCCATCAGGTCCGCTGGCTTTGTTGTTTTTCATTTGGTTAATAGCTGTACACAACTCTCCCAGAATTGGAGATACTGCAAGCTCATCTCTAACTTGGTTTTGCAGAATTTGTGAGACTCCTACAGGGGAGTTGCTGTTAAGGAGATGTTGGTAATGTTCTTTCCAGCACACAAACAAAAAAACAAAAGGGGGAGTGTTTCTCAATAATAAATGGAGCCTTTCCCCAGTGCCAGATTTATGTATAAGCTTAACAAGCTATAGCTTAGGACCCCACTCTCTTGGGGGCCCCAAAAAAAATTTAAAGGAAAAAAACAAACTGGATGTACATTTTCAAAATATAAGATGAAAAACAAATAAAATAAAACCTACATACAGCAACAGTGTTTTGTGTTATGTAGGTTCCTACGATGTAAGTAATGAGCCCCGCCTGCTAGCCTGCTCCCTAAAATATCACTGATTTGCTCATTTCTGTATCAATTACTTTGATAAAATACATAGTTTGTTAAGTGCAAATGCCTTTAGATACCTCTTAGGTCCATAAATGACCATATAGCTGCTATTCAACACAAAAAACCGCAACAATTTGTTGTTGACAAAGGACAGCTGGACATAGAAAGGGCCCCATTACCTTCAGTAGCTTAGGGCCTCGTCAAACCTCAATCTGGCCCTGATTTCCCCCCAAACTGGGAATAAGTGTGGTCTAGAGCAGGCATAGGCAACCTTGGCCCTCCAGATGTTTTGGGACTACAATTCCCACCATCCCTGACCACTGGTCCTGTTAGCAAGGGATGATGGGAGTTGTAGTCCCCAAAACATCTGGAGGGCTGAGTTTGGGGATGCCTGGTTTAGAGGTCCCTGCCCTGAGGAGCTTCCTCTGGGGAAAGAGAGGGGTCAGCGGACGTCGTACTTGTCGACGTATTTTCTCCTTGCTTTGAGGACGTTTACTGTTTAGGGAAGCTTTTCATATTTGATGAATTATTGTATGTTAATATTTTGCTGGAAGCAGCCACCCAGAGAGGCAGGGGAAACCCAACCAGATGGGCAGGGTATAAATATATTATTATTATTATTATTATTATTATTATTATTATTATTATTATTATATATTATTATATCTATGGGCTACTTTTAAAATAAGCCTGCATTTTAAATTGCATTTTAACTTTTATTTTAAATTGGGTCCCCCCCCATTATGTTTCTACTGTCATTTTACTGGTGTTAGCTGCCCTGAGCCCGGCTCTGGCCGGGGAGGGGAGGGCGGGGTATAAATAAGATTTTTATTATTATTATTATTATTATTATTATTATTATTATTATTATTATTAATTGCGGTGATTCAGACCAGGCCAGCTCTGCCCCCCCCCCCCCAGCAGCAACAACAACAACCCTGTGAGGGAGGCAGGAGGGAAGAGAGAGGAGAAGGGATGGCGGGGGGGGGGGGAATCCTGACTGACGGACGACGGACCCACGGAGAGCCAAGGGGCGTCCTGGCGGTGGGGGAAGCAGCCCCAGCTGAGGGGGGGGCGTCCACGGGCCCCACTCCCCCCCCCCCCAGGTCTGAGAGAGCAATGGCGCCCCCCTCCCCAAAATGAGAGAGAGAGAAGGCGGGCGGGGGCCGCATCCCCACAAGAGCCCCCCGAGGACCAGGCCCCCCCACCGTCCCCTTTCTCAAACCTCGCCCCCCCCCCCG
>JAXCMG010000020.1:34696968-34753746 GCA_034642415.1 Podarcis siculus | reverse complement strand
CGCCCCCCCCCCCCCCGGTCTAGGGCTGCCCCCCACAGAAGCTCAAGGCCTTACCCGGCTCCGGCTGCTTTGTTTCCTTCCCCACTTCCGGGAAAATGGCGCCCCGCCTCCGATCGATAGCTCGGCGCGCTCCCTTCCTTCCCCCTGCGGGGCTCGGCGATCGTTTAGTCAGGCCTGGCGTCCCCAGAGCGCCTTTCGGGATATAGATCTACGATGCAGAGCTCTCGCACGCACGTGGAGATTCCGGGTTCGCTGCGGGCGAGGCTCGTCTCTAGAATCGATATGACACCCAGCTCTACCTCTCTTTCAGATCAGAGCCAGTCAAGGCGGTGAAGGTCCTGTGTGAGTGTCTGGAGGCGGTTGGAGGATGGATGGCGGCTAACAGATTGAGGTTGAATCCTGACAAGACAGAAGGACTGTTTTGGGGGGACAGGAGGCGGGAGGGTGTGGAGGTCTCCCTGGTCCTGAATGGGGTAACTGTGCCCCTGAAGGACCAGGTGTGCAGCCTGGGAGTCATTTTGGACTCACAGCTGTCCATGGAGGCACAGGTCCACTCTGTGTCCAGGGCAGCTGCTTAACAGCTCCATCTGGTGTGCAGGATGAGACCCTCCCTGCCTGCGGACTGTCTCGCCAGAGTGGTGCATGCTCTAGTTATGTCCCGCTTGGACTACTGCAATGCGCTCTACGTGGGGCTACCTTTGAAGGTGAGCCGGAAACCACAACTAATCCAGAATGCGGCAGCTAGACTGGTGACTGGGAGCAGCCGCCGAGACCACATAACACCGGCCTTGAAAGACCTACACTGGCTCCCAGTATGTTTCCGAGCACAATTCAAAGTGCTGGTGATGACCTTGAAAGCCCTAAACGGCCTCGGTCCAGTAGATTTTAAGGAGCGTCTCCACCCCCATCATTCAGCCTGGACACTGAGGTCCAGCGCCGAGGGCCTTCTGGCGGTTCCCTCCCTGCGAGAAGCCAAGTTACAGGGAACCAGGCAGAGGGCCTTCTCGGTAGTGGCACCCTCCCTGTGGAACGCCCTCCCACCAGATGTCAAAGAGAACAACAACTACCAGACTTTTAGAAGACATCTGAAGGCAGCCCTGTTTAGGGAAGCTTTTAATGTTTGATGTATTACAGTATTTTAATATTTTTTTGGAAGCCGCCCAGAGTGGCTGGGGAAGCCCAGCCAGATGGGCAGGGTATAAATAATAAATTATTATTATTATTATATTATTATTAGGGATGGCGGGGAAGGAAGCTGACTGCGTCGCCAACCCCCATTCCATGCCAAGGGCAGCTTTTGGGGGTACGGTTCTGAACGCCTCGCTCTAAAGGGATGTTGCAATGCAGAGGCGGAAGAGGTTCAAGGGGGGAAAGGGTCGCCCCAATGACCCAGGGGGCAGGTTGCCATGCGTCTGGATTTTCCCGGGAATACAGGATCCCGGATGGAAATCTGTTAAATGTGATCAAGCATTCCAAAAAGCCTGGAGTAAATTTATACGACATTTTAAAGATTATTGTAAGCAATCGAGGTCACTAGCAGGGTTGTCTGAAGACTTGTAACGAGAAATTTTCTACCTTTCTGTTTTTATTTAAACTTTGAGCCATTTTGTAATGGGTGTAATTAGAATTGGAAAATGTACGAAATGCAATGATATAAAAGGTAATTTTGAAAGCCATGAGGCAAGAGGGAAGGAAGTCAGCAGGCGGTAAAGTGGATAATGATATGATCGATTTTCCATGTTATAAAAAAAATACCGCTCCATTTCCTATATGGGCATAGCTGTCAACGGTTCCCTTTTTTTAAGGGAAATTCCCTTATTCCAAATAGGATTCCTCGCAAGAAAAGGGAAAAGTTGCCAGCTATGCTTATGGGGCATTCCAGAGCCCGTATAGAGTCCTTAAGTGGGTTCCCTATCAGTAGGAGAAAATAACAGAGGCCAGCCAGAGAATATTGAGAAGCAAAGTGGCAAGCATGCCTGATCTTTATTAACTTGCAACAGGGTTCTCTCACCACACGCAGGAGGGAGAGCCCTGAACATTGGTGCGCAAGCCCTTATGTAGACTTTTGAAACTGCCCACCCTGTAGCTCAAGACCACCCCCCAAAACATCATACATACATCACTGAAAGAGGCGATCTACAGCAGAAATCCTATCTGCCAGGATACCTGATAATGGTGACTGATTGCTTTACCTGGGCAGCCTGGCCATTCCTTTTGAGATGCTAAATACTTACTTCCAGAATCCAGGTCACAGGCTCACCCTACTCATACACAATACACCCTTAAGACAGGATTTGTGAGCAAATAAGACAATGGGGAGCTTTTCCTTCCTCACGGCAGAAAATTTTTGAGGTGGCTGGAAGAGTCAAAATGTCTTCAGGTTTGTTCTCCCGTACTATTTCAGACATGTGGTTTATATACTTATGTTCATAAATCTACAAGGCAAATACATACATATGATTTATATATGAGACCTTAGAATTCCTATAACACGTACAAATAGCTCAAAAACGGCATTAGTTTGCCCAAAAAAACTCACCAACTTTGGGCAAAAAACCCCAGCTCAATAACTTTTGGCCTCTACTCCGGGGGATGGAATGACTGCCCCATAAAGAAAGGCTACAGCATTTGGCACTGCATGACAGCAGTTCTTAAAACTATGCCTGATATGTAGAAAGTGACTAGAAAAAGTTGCCCACAACTCACGGACACTGACAAGGCTGAATGTTGGAAGATTCAAGACTGATACAAGGAAGAAGTGTGCATGCACATGAAAGCTCATTCCAATAACAAACTTAGTTGGTCTCTATAAGGTGCTACTGGAAGGAATTTTTGTTTGTTTCGGATAAAAGGAAGTCCTTCATGCAGCACAGAATTAAACTCTGGAACTCCCTCCCACAAGATTGGGCAAATTCATGGAGGAGGAAAGGGCTATTATTATGTTCCCTGCCCTTCAGCTACAGTCCTTTCAAGGCTTCCAGAATTGTTTTTTTGCCTCATATGCTTTTGAGGCAGTTGTTTCACCTTATTGCCTCCATGTAAGACAGGGACATGGGTAGCACTGTAGGTTAAACCACGGAGCCTTGGATTTGCCGATCAGAAGGTCGGCGGTTCGAATACTGCCAACGGGGTGAGCTCCTGTTGCTCGGTCCCTGCTCCTGCCAACCTAGCATTTCGAAAGCATGTCAAAGTGCAAGTAGATAAACAGGTACCGCTCCGGCAGGACGGTAAACGGCATTTCCGTGCGCTGCTCTGGTTTGTCAGAAGCGGCTTAGTCATCGGCTTCCTCGGCCAATAAAGCGAGATGAGCGCCGCAACCCCAGAGTCGGTCACGACTGGATCTAATGGTCAGGGGTCCCTTTACCTTTACCTTAAGTTTATTGCACTTTGTGATACATGCAAAAGAGCTTATATTTGCTCCCCAAAGTGAACCCAATTATCCACCAACCAATTAAACACCTGGGAAAGAAAAATAAAGCCTTGCTTGCACTTACTTGGTTTATTTTATTGCTTACATGTGGATTGCACAGTATTATCACAGTGTTCTTACATTTAGTCAAATGGCTCATTACAGAGTGCACAGAATATATATCCAAGCATCAGTAAAATAGACAATTCGGTTGTTCTCTTGACCGTCCTCCGTTATAACAGCTTTCGTTTACGCCTTAAATCTAAACTGCTATGAAAAGCTAAACATTCTTTTATGTTTTACATCAGCTGAAATGCCAAGGTGCAAGGTAGAATACGAACAAATGCCAGCAGTGGCAAACATCTGAACAGCGCCAAACTGTTCCCACAAGCACGGCTGGTCAAGCACATCATGGCCTTTGTGTCTTACGCTGTCCAAAGTTCATTGACTTAAAGGAACCGTTACAAAATTAGCGATAGTTGTCTTAACCATCCGTCCCGTCTCAGTGACCAAGGCACTTCAATGCCTCCAGGCCTGTACAATTCACAGTGGAATGAACATTTTGGACCCAGCATGGCAGCTGTTCTGCATCTGCAGCTAGCCCAGCCTCAAAAGATCAACGTTCTTGCTTGCTTCTCCCCCTCCCCTGTTAAATGCTGATGAAGAACAACATTGCTTTGGGGAATGCAGACGCCCACTAGGCAACACACCAAAGGCAGGCAGGTGAAAATAACTCAGGTGAGACTTCAAAGCAAATACGACATGAAGTGCAAGGCATCTGTTGCATGCAGAGCTGATAGGAGAAGCGGCTGGGTGTGTTTAGCACCACGGTCCACCGACTGCATGAGTGCAAATCAAAACAGCATTCTTTTATTTTTATATATTTTTATATATATTGTACAAAAGCAGTCACACGATAGGAAAAAAAAGAGCAGCAGGGTGCATGATCTCAGTGTGCGCACTGACCTCAGATTAACTTTCGTCTTCGAATAAGACACCACTCTGATGACATCAGACGCCAAGACATCTTACCTTCCAAAACCAAAAAGTGGAAGCTAAGGGCGTCAAGAAAACGGCACCACGTGCTATGAGGGGCGCTGGCGCCTGTGGTCTGAGCAGGGCAGAAGGGCGGAGCAGCTGCAATCACAGGGGAATGCTGTACGAAAGAGGCTGTTTCGTCATCCGCTAAGTGCTGTGATTGCGCTGTCAAACTGAAAAGAAGTGCTTGGTTACCAGCCTGAGCCTGGCGAGTGCTTCCCAACGTTGACAAACTAAAAAAGCTGGTAGGGAAGACCCTGCCCTCTCCTACTTGATTTAAAGCAAAACGAAAACAGAAGGCTGAGCGTTTGGTACACCGTCAAGCTAACCTCTCTCCACACCCTCCCAATTTTATGCTCAAATGTTGATCTGGCCAAGCCCCAAGCTGATGTTTTCACACTGAGCGGCGCAATCGGGCAGCGCAGATGTCTTTCAGCTTTTTCCAACAAAACTGAAATTGTGAGTTGGACATAAGAAAAACTGGCTTGTTTCTTTTGCGATGGGTGTTAAGTGCTCCTCCCTGCATGCAGGGATACACAGGCCAAAGGAGCCAAATGTCTCACACTTTTTATCCTTAGAGGAAAACGTAGCAATGAAGTTAAAGCAGATGGAAGTTGGTGCATTTTTAAAATGCAACGACTTCTCATGGAGGGGAGGGGAAGCACACAATAAAAATTCTAACCTCTCCAGGAAGCTCCATCCATGCGTTTTGTTTTTTCTCTTTCAGTTGACAAAATATCACTAAAAGGCTAGACCACTATACTACAGAAATATTTCAAGGAATAACCAGCTTCTCTTTTTCAATTTCAAACAGAATGAGTTAAAAAACAAAAAAAAAACTATTTACCATTTGAAAATGCCCTTAATCTCTTATGCTATATACCAAATATATATATCTATGTATCTATTTGTCTCGTTTAGGTACTCTAAAAGCAACACAGAAAAATACGTTTCCCCCAAAAAAGCACAGGGCATGAACTAGACACATTTAAGACATCAAAAATATTTCAAGGTTTTGGTGCTTGTACAGAAAGAGGCATTTCTTTGCCACAGCAAGGCTTGTGATGTGGGAAATCACATGTGCAAAGAACCACAAGGAAGCATGGTACATTCAGATTTGCCGCTGTGATTGGAGAAGGGGCAAGGGGTGACCCCCCCCCCCAGGCCTGTGGTTTAGTATTATGGGATTATGACTAGCAACGTGTCTACCCAGCATTGCTTAAGGTGCCGAGGTTCTTGTGCTGAAAGAAGCCGAAGAGTACACAAGCCAGCAGAGAGTTTGCTAGTTAATCCTACGACATCGAGACAGTGTGGATGCCACAGAGCCTGTAGCTCCTAGTCTAAAATTCTCCGAAACACAAAACGATTTGGCAAAAGAGACCGTATTACACTTGTAAACATTTTTTTTTTTTAACGCCGAAGAGAGAAAAAAAGAGAGCGTGAAATACTCTGAAAAGGAGAGATTTAACTTCAAGAGCAGAATGATCTGGGTAAGAAACCTGTGATGTGGGCACCAGCCCAACGGCCCCCAGTCCAGGGCTATGTCTGAAAGCTCTATTAAAATGTGACAGAGGGAAGAGGCAAGGCTGAGCTCGAGACTTGTCTGGAACTCTACACAACATGCTCTGAATGCGAAATAATGCCCAGCAGAGGCCAGAAGACTCTTTAATACACACAAAGATCTGGGAACTTCATCTCATAGACCGGAACAGATTGATAGTGGGTGTGTCCAGCCGTGATGGTCAGCGTTCCAGAAGGGCTGGGAGGAGGGCTGCAAAAGAGACATTAAAAGAGGGTTAAGATCTCACAGCACGTTTTGTCTCTTCTCAGCTATCGGAATCGGTTTCGTGACTGTCAGTCAGACTGTCTCTCCAAGATTTACCATCTGAATACAGTTATCTGGGGGGAAATTGACTTACTAAGTACATTCATCGATAGTGGGAAGTCAAGATATGAATTAAGGAGCCAAGCTGAAACTGTTTAAAAAATGGCTTGAAATGAAAATATTTATATTTATTTATTTTATTTTTTGAAATTTGTTATTTACTTTTCTATTTTTGATTCTTCTGTTTCTTTTTTCTTTTTATATTCTCTATTTCTCTTTTTAGTTTTATTTATGTATATCTGATGTATTTATGTGTTTGCAAATAATAATAATAATAATAATAATAATAATAATAATAATAATAATAATAGAATCAGTTTAGTGGTGAACACAGCCTTCTCAGGACACCCCAGCCAACCTGTGACCACAAGAGAATGGCTCTCTTGTGACTCCCTTCCCCACCTCCAGCCCCTGGCCATTTCCCTTACCGAATGGTGAGCTCCAAGATCTGAGCAAGCCGGTCGTGGAGGAGGTTCGCCTGTAGGGAGAAAACAGACATTTATTGGAAAGTATTCCAAGGTGCGGTTCGATGCAGGAGTGTTGCACCATCTGCTTCCCTTTCCGGAGTCTGGGATTTTCCAGGGGAGAAAACGGGGTTTTGTGTCATTCCAGGCCTTGGAGCCCAGGAAAAGAAGAGCTCAGGCAGACATGTAAGCACTTGGCCAAGCAGGGGCCAAACTGCCTCGCAATGCGTTCGTTGAACTTTTAATGGGGAGTTTGCGTTCTGCCCTCTGGATGCTTCCAGTTTAGCCAACTGTAGGGGTGCAAATATCCAGAGTGTGGGGGCCAGGTAGGATTGCTATGAGGAATTATGAAATATGCACCAAGCCATTGTGTCTGTGATGAAAGCACTGCGTTGACTGGGTTTGATTCCTTGACAATAGTTTCTGATCGAATCCCACAGGCCTCTCCACCTCTGCCATTTGCTTTCTCTATGCCTGACAGGCACGTATCAGCATTCTGAAACACAGGCCAGTTGCTTCATCAGGCATCCTCAGTACATAAATATAGTAGGTTACTTTGACGTAGTTTAATCTTTAGATAGATCTTAAGGGCCAGGAAGAGAGTTCACAAGGAGATGGTACATACTCTTTCCTTGCCTGTCTATGACCTCCAGGGTTTCCTAAAAGCATTCCTCCTTGCTTCCTCTTTTATTTACTCTGAACTACATATGCATGCTCAAGTAGGAAATTAGCTCTTTGTAGTTTGAATCTTTAACTTTGTCCCCACGTGGTCAGAGGAAAATCTGATGCTCAGAGGAAATCTGATTGGTTCTTAGGAACACTGTGTAAAAAGTTCTTTTGTGAATAAAACGACCTGGGCTGAGGGGTGGACAGGGATTATTATTATTGGCACTGCCTCCCAGAGTCTTGCTGGTCAAGCCTCCTGTGTATTCTATTAATCAGAGTCCAATCCTTCCTTGCTTTGGGAACGCTACAGCCAGCCAGAAAGGAAACCAGCATAGAGCCCCACCCTCCCCTCATGTACTGCAGGCCACAAATTCTCTTGCAGGGACCAGACACCCTGCTTCGATGACAGGTGAGATGGTGCAGAGTGGATTTTGGTCCAGGCCACCTCTCGAAGCCCTCCTCCCCCAGATCTTACAGCATCACAGAAAAGCCTGGTGTCAGGGACTGGACTGAGGAGGAATGGTGGGGGCTGCCACCCTCTCTTCCTGAACCTTCCCGAGAAGAGGTGGACAGTATAGATTTAGAGCAGTGGTTTGCAGAAGGTCATAGTTCCGAGGCTGCAGAGGGGAGAAGCTGGGAAATATTGGGAGAGCAGCAGGACGAAGAAGCACCAGGGGAGAGACAGTTGACAGACTCAGTGTCTTTAGAAAGTATTCCTACCCGTCCCCAAGGACCCAGCATGCATTGAGGGTAGTAGAACAGAAAGCTCAAGAGGCAGAAAAACTTTAACGTTTGATTTTTTTTATCGTGTTTTTAATGTTCTGTTGGGAGCCGCCCAGAGTGGCTGGGGAGACCCAGCCAGATGGGCAGGGTATAAATAATAAATTTATTATTATTATTAATGAACTCTTAATGAAAGAGTTTTCCTGCTGCTGTTTTCTGCAGATGCGATAGAGGCGGTGAAGAAGGTACTCGTCGCCGTTGCTGTCGCCACTTGGTAGGCTCGACATTGAGCTCTAACCCATGTTCGGTCAGATTCAGAATGAGTTTTCCGCCACCAGCGCTCTAGCCGTCTCAGCGATTGTTTCATCACCCTCAGCTCCGCGGAAAACCCACGGGGCTGTCCGGACTCCATGCAATCGGAGAGGGCACTTTGGAGCCAGACAGTCAATAGCCTTGGTTAACTCCGCATTCCAACGGGTCACCAGGGAATCAGCTGAAAGGCCATCAGCATGGGATAAAACATCCCCTACCACTCTCTGGAAACCATTTGGTTTCCAGCCGGCACAGGGATGACGTAGAATAGGAGGGACTGAGAGGGTGGGACTTTACTTGGAGCAACGCCATTATCTAAGAGAGACCACATTCCTTCTTCTCTCTCTGTGAATATTGAATAAACCACTTGGTAAGAACTCTTCTTGTTTATCTGCTTCTTGGCTGCCCCCGTGGGAGGGATCAGATTGCCTGAAGCCTGACACCTGGTGTAATAGCCAAGGTCATCTAGCAGATTTTAGGCAGGAAGTCTGTTCCAAGCTCCTAAAAGGTTGTCGTACTCCAAGATAATCCCCTTGCTCCTCTTCTGCAGATTTCCTTACAGTGAGATTCCGATCCCTGGGCTCACCTTGGTTTCACACTGGGCTGCAATCTCTTCAAAGGGAGCTTTCTGGAACTTTTCAATCACCAGGCGCCTCTTCTCCTTCTCTTGCTCTTCAAGACCAGTGTTGTCTTTGGCAAGGGAAAGAAAGAGAGAGAGAGAAATGGAGTAACTGCCAGAGACTCTTTAGGGAAGACTAGCACAACACACAAGCAATTATTATTGTTTATTAAATTTGTATACCGCCCTTCATCCAAAGATCTCAAGGTGGTTCACAACCGGAAAATATGTACAAAATACATAGCAATCCAGCTGAGCACAGCCCATCAGGGATTCCTGAACCTCTTAGTTCTCCTGCTTGGCTAGGACTGCAAAACCAGGGCTTCTGCCAAGCACTTGCTGGGCCACAGTGTGTGGCAAGTCATGGGCTGCATTTGACAGGGTGGGCAACAAACTGTGCAGGCTTCCTTTAGGGCAGCCTTTCTCAACCTGTGGGTTCCCAGATGTTGTTGAACTACAACTCCCATCAACCCTAGCTAGCAAGGCCAGAGCTCAGGGGTGATGGGAGTTGTAGTCCAAAAACACCTGGGGACCCACAGCTTGAGAACCGCTGCTTTAGGGGTAAGCTTATCAGCACCTGCCAAAAGGCTTTTGGCACTCAAGTTCAATTCTGTGATTCTTCTCTTAAGCTCAGGGGACACCTAGAATTCCATCCTTGAATACATTTTGTGGTTTTGAGGCACTTGCATGCATGTATTTACTAGGAAAGTTTTAAGTAAAGAGGTTTATTATAAGAGATGAACGTGGTCCAAGTCAGAATCTAAGATATTGGTCTTTCCAAAGCAATTTCATACTGTCTTATTTCGCAAAACCCAACAGGGTTGCCTAATGAAGCTGAAGGTTCAGGACAGGTATGGCCGCCTTGGTAGCTCAGTCAGTAGAGCGAGACACTCTTCAGCTTAGGGTTGTGAGTTCGGGTCCTGTGTTGAGGCAAAAAGATTCCTGCATTGCAGAGACCCTGGTGGTCCCTTACAATTCTATGATTCTAAATAGAAATACTTCTTCACCCAGCAGTAGTTAAGGAATGGAATGTGATAACTGCCAACTCAGGACAGTTTTAAACAGGGATCAGGAAATTCATGGAGGTTAAAGGCAAGAATGGCTGCCAGTATATACTAGCTCCAGTCTTAGAGGCACAATGACTCTGAATGCCAGTTCTGGGTGACCTGAGTGGGGCAAGCTCTGCTGGGCTCAGGTCTGTGGGACACAATATGCTGCACTAGAGAGATCCTTGGTCTCATCTAGCAGGACTCTCCTTATGGTATCAAATGTGTAGTGATATTTTCACACCTTCACGTTGCCTGACATGATTCAAAAGGAATCCATAACACCGAAAGCACTCAAGTAATTGCAACAGGAGACTGTTGCAATCAGAGAATCTTCCTTACAAAATGCTGGGTGAAGATCTTTTCTTAATTTCAAATCACAGGCTGTCTGGTAAGGGCCAGTGCCCGCTAGAGGGGAATGCAGGGAGAAAGCTAGCTTCACAGGGAACTGAGGGCAATCTCACCTATAGCTTTCTTCAGGGCTTCAAAGGTAATTTCCTCTGTGTTAACCTGGAGAAAAGATCAGATATTTGTTTAAACCACATGAGCAACTGAACCATTTGGGGGGGGGTGCAATTCTTTGTTCTTATTTACTCGTGACTGTCTGCAAAATTTGGAACAGATCAGCTTGTTTATAGGTAGTCATTATTTGGTGGCAAGTCTGGGTGTTGGGGGGGTGACAGAGAATAGGAAGTTGAGCAGCTGAGATTAAAAATTAAAAACTGGATATCACCAGAACAAGAATTTTACCTGTCAGGGGTCTAAAATTCTGAAGTAGAGGGTTGTTCAAACAGTTGTGAGGTCAAAGAAATTAAATGTAAGACTGACACCAACCACAGAACATTTGCATTGTCAACATAGCCTCAGGAGCAAGACTCTAAATCACGGACAGCACAGTTATTCTGCCCTCTCTCTAAAATGAGAGAAGCAAGGGAGAAGTTCCTTTAACACTCATTGCATGACCTGACAGAGAATAAACTCACCTTGTCTTCTGTGCCATTGCCAGGGAGGATGTCCACCTGAATAGATACAGTATCCACAATACTCTTCCTTCGGGACAGCCGGTCTTCATCTGCAGACACGGACAACCCAAAATAAAATTTAGAAAGAGCCTTTATTTCGTTGTGGAGGAGGAGGAAGGGCCACTTCTGAGACAGTAGCCAACTAAGTTCTACTGAGAGTACTCATTAAAATTAATGGACCTACTTTAGCTAAAGCCATTCATTTCAATGGGTCAACTCTGGGCAGAACTAACATTGAAGACAACGCATTGAGCTTACTGACTTCTTTGCCATTTTCTACATTCTGACAAAGCTAATGTTTATATGTTTTAATTAGTGACCATTTAGTGGCAGTTAAGGTGCATCTCTCTTTTTTTATAATAATTTTTATTAATGTTTTCCTTTTACAAATTCGCCCTCTCAAACAATTTTCACAAATTTCAACTTTTTGGACTTCCACCAGCTTCTCCACCAACTTTAGTGGCAGTTAAGGTGTATCTCAAGGTCAAGTTTTCAAATAATTTGAGTGGCAGCCACGGATGTGACAGATGGCTGGGACAGGAAGGGTGGTGGTCACAAGAGGCCAAAGAGTTACTGCTCTGGCCTGCATGGCATCCTACGGAAGAGAATCTCATGCCCATCTATCTCAGAGGACCCCTTGAAAAGTTCACGCCACTGACCTAGATGGGAGGCAGACCTCCTTGTCCATTGTCAAGCAGCCCATCTAAATCACAATCTGGGCACCTGCAATTACTAATCCAAGGGGACAAGTTGTGCAGGACAGAGGAAAGGAAAGGCCCCTGGAACAAGGAAGGAGGAGGGGGAGAAGATTCTGACAGCATGACTCCCAGTACGTTTCTGAGCACAATTCAAAGTGTTGGTGCTGGCCTTTAAAGCCCTAAACGGCCTCAGTCCTTTAGACTTGAAGGAGCGTCTCCACTCCCATTGTTCAGCCCGGACAGTGAGGTCCAGTTCCGAGGGCCTTCTGCTGGTTCCCTTACTGCGAGAAGTGAGGTTACAGGGAACCAGGCAGAGGGCCTTCTCGGTGGTGGCACCCTCCCTGTGGAACGCTTTCCCATCAGATGTCAAGGAAATAAATAAACAACTATCTGACTTTTAGAAGACATCTGACAGCAGCCCTGTTTAGGGAAATATTTAATGTTTGATCTTTTATCATGTTTTTAATTTTGTTGGCGAGCCATCCAGAGTGGCTGGGGAAACCCAGCCAGATGGGTGGGGTATAAATAATAATTGTTGTTGTTGTTTTATTGCATTTCTATTCCACCTTTTCCTCCAAAGAGCTCCAGGTGGCATGTAGATGGTTCTCCACCTCCTCATTTAATCCTCACGGCAACCCTGTGAAGCAGGTTGGGCTAAGAGGCAGTGATTGACCCCAAAGGCCACCCAGTGAGTTTCACGGCCGAGTGGGGATTCGAACCCTGGCCTCCCAGGTCCTAGTCCGGCACTTCTGCACCACACTGGCTCCTCATGACATTATCCCACAAGTGGAGAATGGCAGCCTTGCAGTAGATGTAACTTCATATTTATTAACTATCACTTTGAAAAGAGAAGGCAGCTGCACCAGGTTTCAAGTAAGGGCTGGAAGCAGAAGGTCCCAGGCATCTCTGGGTAAAGGTAGGGGGGAACCTGCCTGAAACCCTGGAAAGCTGCTGCCAGTCAGTGTAGGGACACTGAGTCTTATGGACCATAGATCTGACTCTGTACAACACTCTGTGATCGTTAGATTGTGAAAACCTCCAGAAGCAAAAAAACAAAACAAACCACATTTACTCCTCCAGAAATCGGAGCTCTGCCTGCACCCCTATTTGATGCTCACGGGAAGAGGCCGGTGACCAGCCGGACGTGAGACACAAGCACGATGAACGAGCGAGCGCCACGATCAGAACCGCGCAACCGCTCACCTGTCACCTGGGGCACGTAAGGCACAGAGAGCCTCTCCACGCTGTATCCGCTGCCACCCAAGGATTCCGCAATCTTGTGAGTCAGGAAAAACAAGTTCTTGTCGTCCTTGTCTAAGGCTTTGGGGAGACTGTCGAGAGCAAAAGTGCAGGAGTTCAGGCAAGAAGTCAAGAAGGCGCAAGTGGGACGTGCAGCACAGGGGGGCGGGAGGAGGGGGACGCTCAGAGTGCCAGCCAGCCAGCCAGCCATGCCCTCCTCCAACTGCCCCATTCCTCTCTCCACAATATTCTGTCCCTTCCCCCTCCGATCAATCAGCATTGTCATAAACCAATTTAACAAATTTGTCATAAGCAAATTTTAAACCACTTCACACTGTATGCTTTTCAAGCTATCACTTCATTTGAATGTAGCAAGAGAGAAGAAATGTATTAGGAAACCACTCATCTGAAGCAAGCCCTGTTTAGGGAAGTTTTTAATGTCTGATGTTCTATTGTGCTTTTAATTCTGTTGGGAGCCGCCCAGAGTGGCTGGGGAAACCCAGCCAGGTGGGCAGGGTGTAAAGACTATATTATTATTATTATTATTATTATTATTACTATTATTACTCAGGCACTGGAAACAGCAAAATAACATGGAGACTCAGTGTTCGCTTTAGGTATTAAATTTCCCCCATCTTGTTGCAAAAATCAACCAACTGGCCACCATGCAAACTTTCCACTACTAACAAAACATGCAACATTTACCTGCACTTGTCTCTGAATATGGTTTCTGGCAAAAAGTACGGTGCTTCCACAGTTCTGGTTTCAATGACCTAAAAAGCACCAAAAAATAAAATTAAACCATCCGCAGAACAGAACAAAATCTGAATTGCAGAGGCAGATCCGTTTCTCTCTGCAGGGAGATCATGAACAGTTCGCAAAAAGCTGATTTTGCTGGATACACTGGAAGACTCACGGGTTACAGGACTATCAACAAGCAGGATCATGATCCTTCAGGGGGAAGAAAAATCATCAAACATGCAAATTTGTCAAGGTTCAATTTTCAATTAACAGCTTGATGGGCTTTCTTCCCTGTGAAGGATTTAAAAGGTTTGATGAGGTGGGAACCTAAAGAGAAAGACAGAAAGGTCCTGCGGTGTCTGCTGACAGTAATGGAGGAAATTGTCTTGCAGTGTTGCAAGAGACTAAGGGAGCAGGCAAGCTTCTACATGTGAATGTGATCCACAGCAATGTGATCATCACTTGATGGGGCCAACTCTCTTACAGAGCTTTATGCAGTATTATGACGGGGCTGTATTATGCAGCAAGCATATTAATATTCGTTCATTCAAAATATCTATATACTTCCTGTCCTTCATCAGATTAATTCCAGGGAGGTTTACACAATTAAAACTCCAAAAAACAAGAAAAGACACATTTTCTGCTGCCCCTTCTCCCAGAAATAAGATGCCCCCCAAGAATGCAGAAACTGGTCACCCCTGGGTAGGAAGACGGAAGGAAGGCACAACTGCGCACCTTGCTGATGTGCTGGCAGAAGGCAGGCACTGCAATCATCTGACTCAGGAAGTTGAGGTACGCGGCGACCAGCGCCATGATGCTGCAGCGGTGAGACATTGGCAGGTTATCCTCGTTCAGGATGGCAGTATCCTTTAAGGCGGGGGGAAGAAAAGGGAGAACATTGAAAGGCACCAACACACCTGCTTGAAGACATTTCTGGATTGTGCACAACTCGTGTTTCCAGCCAAAGTACACCCCCCCCCCCGGATTTTAGAAGACATCTGAAGGCAGCCCTGTTCAGGGAAGTTTTTAATGTGTGACGTTTTAATGTATTTTTAATCTTTGTTGGAAGCAGCCCAGAGTGGCTGGAGAAACCCAGCCAGATGGGCAGGGTACAAATAATAATTATTATTTGTACCCCACCCATTTGGCTGGGTTTATTATTTGTACCCCGCCCATCTGGCTGGTAAATAATAATAATAATAATAATAATAATAATAATAATAATAATTACAGTGGTACCTCAGGTTACATACGCTTCAGGTTACGTACGCTTCAGGTTACAGACTCCGCTAACCCAGAAATAGTGTTTCAGGTTAAGAACTTTGCTTCAGGATAGGATGAGAATAGAAATCGTGCTCCGGTGGTGCGGCGGCAGCGGGAGGCCCCACTAGCTAAAGTGGTGCTTCAGGTTAAGAACAGTTTCAGGTTAAGTACGGACCTCCGGAACGAATTAAGTATTTAACCTGAGGTACCACTGTATTATTATTATTATTATTATTATTATTATTATTATTATTATCTCTTCCTGCTGCACATACCTGCAAGGCAATGGCCAGGCGGATGAGGTCGGTCACCACCTCTTCGTTGGCGAGTTCAATTGTTACCAGAGCAAGAGACGTGTAGAGCAGCTCAAAGTTCTTATGCACGTTGTCGACTTCTTTGCAGCCCATGTAAACGTGCCTGTACAGCTGCTGGCCGTGCTGCGAAGGAGAGGGAAATCTTAGGAAACGCAGCAGGTAGAGAGGATTTTTCGAAGGTAAGAGCAAATCAGTGGAGAATGACAACGTGTTTTAAGGGATGCAGAAGGAACTCAGCAAAGGAAAAGATTCCTACTTCTTGCAATTACCTTCTTCATGAAGCTCACATCTTGCCGCGAAATTTTGTCTCGCTTTATCTTCAGATCAGACACATCAGGTATTATTCTAGATATGAAACAAATGCACAATTCTTGATTTAAAAAACCCTAAACATATTACAATCGTTGTGTGCTGAGAGGAAGATGCAAGTTATAATTCCCCCCATCTTTTCCAAGTTTGTGTTCAGTTCCAGAGAATTCACAATTTAGCATCATCAACTTATTATTTCCATTTCTTACCTGCTCTGAACCATAAGGACCCAGGTTACAGCAATTTAAATTTTAATATTAAATACAGTTTAAAACAAATTATAGTCACGGGAATAGGGTGGGTCATGAACAACTCTGGTCATCTCTCTTTTGTCACATACTCAAGTGTTCATTTTAAAAAATACCTATATGAAAAATTCCGGCACAACTGCAGAATTTGTCCTCTTCAAAGGAAGAATCCAGAAGAAACTATCTTTACCAAAAGCAATACAGAATAGAACACAGATTGCTAATACAATATGACACTTAGTGAGATTGCAGGCATTTATGTTGCTGCTATTATTATTAGTCCCCTTAAACCAAAAATGTCTCAAAGTGACTTATCATTCAAAAACAAAAATGCACAGAAGTTAAAACAAAGAACCACAAAAGTAGTCATACAATTACTGGAAAAGTTAGAAACATCGCATCATCATGAGCATAATCACCGTAAAGTTAGCCAGCTGAAAAATGCTCCAGCAGAAGAGGTGAAGTATCGACACTCAATAGCCTGAGCAAAAAAAAAAGTCTTTGCAAGGAGCTGAAAATATGCTAATTGCAATTGCCTGTCAAGTTCCCCTGGGGAAGCACTCCTGAAATGCCCCTCTTGTTGTGACTCTCCATATTTTTTCTGGAAGGAGCACAAGAGAAAGCAAGGCAGTGGGAACCCCCTGTTAGGTCTAACACCTAATTAAAAGAAATCTTAACTGATTAACTGTGTAAGCATCAGCTGATTAAATAATTAAATCTGAACACATCTGCATATGAGAAGGAACAAGTTCTAAAGATAATTACTTGCCTTCTGACGATACGTGCAAACAGGGAAATAACTCTCAAGGTAGGATTTGCAATCTCAGAGGCACCTTTTTGTCTAAATACTGCAGCCCTAGTTTATCTACAGCAAAACCATTTCACAGGTTAATTTTGAGGCAACTGCGCCGATCGTCACTGCATTTTCCTGAGGCCGTTTAACGCAAAGTGGCATTTCTGCTTGGTTTCACCCCCCTGGTGTCCTACCTTATCCCTCTGAGCTTTGCTCTGTTGTCGTGCCGGTCAATAAGATTGTGTAGTATTTCTAGAACGAGCTGCCGGAGCTCGCTGTCTTCCGTGAGCGAAGAGGACAGCAGGGGATCCAGGAACGGGGCTGAGAGAACAGTCATGATGCTTTTGGCATTGTACCCCGAGGTGACCTGCCAAGGGGTTCAAGACACAGAAAGTGTTACTGATGCAGTAGTTCTTGCTCATCCACAATATTCAGAATGGCAGCAGCAGTTCAAATATACCCAAGTAGTTTGCACAGTGAATCCAGATACCTAAGGCTGGATCATATTTTGCTGTTTACACATAGCATGACTTTTGCTGCAATTATGCTGTTGGAGTTTGTTGTTGTTGTTTTGTTAATAGTGTTTTATAGATTGCAATTGCTTTACTGATTGTTTGCTAATTACAGTGGTACCTCGGGTTAAGTACTTAATTCATTCCGGAGGTCCGTACTTAACCTGAAACTGTTCTTAACCTGAAGCACTACTTTAGCTAATGGGGTTTCCTGCTGCTGCCGCCGCGCTGCCGGAGCACAATTTCTGTTCTCATCCTGAAGCAAAGTTCTTAACCTGAAGCACTATTTCTGGGTTAGTGGAGTCTGTAACCTGAAGCGTATGTAACCCGAGGTACCACTGTATTTGATATGATTTTCTATTATGTTATTGTTATGTATTGCTTGCGAGCTGCTTTGTGATTCATGCGAACAAAAAAGCGGCATAGAAATATAATCCGGCAATCCGGCAAACAGCAGCAGGGCAGAGGCCGCTAACCTGCGACACTCTTGCAACTGCTCTTGGATTCCTATTCCCAACAGCTCCATCTAGCGTGGCCCACAGTCAGGGCTGATGGGATCTGGGCTCCAACAAGAGCAGAAGGCCCACAGGGGAGCTGCCCTTGCGGAAGAGTATGGGAGCACAACTAGCAGGTGCCTTCTCGCCACCTGTTCAACGCCATGCATGACCTGGAAATCTGCCCTGTGTGACCCAGCCCTCCGTTTCGGTGACTGACTGGCCACGTGGACAAGCTTCCTCATGTGGGTCCAAGATGCCCCACAAGAGGGTGAATTTAGCTGTTGGGCAGTTGGTGGGAGAGATTCTACTCTTACCTAAAAAGGTAAAGGACCCCTGACAGTTAAGTCCAGTCACAGACGACTCTGGGGTTGCGGCGCTCATCTCGCTTTACAGGCCGAGGGAGCCGGCGTTTGTCCGCAGGCAGTTTTTCCGGGTCATGTGACCAGCATGACTAAGACGCTTCTGGCGCAACGGAACACCGAAACCACAGCAGTGCACGGAAACGCCGTTTACCTTCCCGCCGGAGCAGTACCTATTTATCTACTTGCACTTTTTGGTGTGATTTCGAACTGCTAGGTTGGCAGGAGCTGGGACCGAGCAACAGAAGCTCACCCCGTTGTGCGGAATCGAACCGCCGACCTTCTGATCAGCAAGCCCAAGAGGCTCAGTGGTTTAGATCACAGCGTCACCTGCTGTTTTTAGGACCCACCTCATTTTAAAGTTGTCTTTAATGTTGTGTTTCGGTACTGCAACCCACCCTGGGACCTCTGTGTGAAGGGAGGGTAATAGATAAATAATAAAAACAAGAGTTCTCACCCACAGCTGAAATGAAACCGAAATATTTAAACTTATCCATGCATCCTACTCCATGACAAAAACCTAGAGACCGTGTGTCCCACTGAAAACAGACACATCACACACACACCCATACTCCTCTGCGGAGCCATTATCAGACTTACCATAAGCAAAGACCGCAGCAACATGATCTGAATCCTCCTGGTTCCCAAATCCCTGGAGGGGAGCAGAAAAGAGCTGTACTTTAGATCAATATGGCTCCGTGATCCAGTTCACTCACTAGAGCTGTGCATGTTTTGAGTGCAAGCTGCACTTCTGCTGTGGTTTCCAGCCAGAGCCACGGCCGGCTACTTAGTTTGGGCAAGTCCCCATCGCTCTGTGGCAAACACCCTACCAGACCCATCTCTCAAGCCACACACGCCACACCCAGATGCATACGGAACAGACTGGCAAGGAACATTGTGAGCAGCAACGTTTTTTGTAATTCCCTGCCAGATGGCATTCCAGGAGTCAACTCCAAGAGAGGAGAGGCATGTCTGCTTACATTCCAGCTAAGTTCATTACGGCAGGTGTAATATCCCATTTTTAATCTCTTGCGATGATTCATTACTGGCAACCACTTCCTGCCCACTGATACCTGGAGTGACAGAACGCCCTGAAGGGCCATTCCTGCCATACTAGCGCTGAGATACACACGGACCACCTGATAAGTCACATGTGCAAACTCAGGGCTGCTGCTGACACATGTCGTGGGAAGGAGTCAGAAAATGACCAGAGGCAAGAAGTAAGGGCAAGAATGACTTATAGGCATGCATCTTGCAAACTCCCTAAGACCTCCTTCACCACTCCTGCATGACTGTTCTGGTTCTCGGGGCAATTCTGCAGGAAGCCTATAGGGAAAGGCAGGACCAGAGACAATCCTCAGTGAACTAAGACCTCATGGGCTTGAGCGTCATGCTCATCCGATTCTGTCACCCTCAGATCACCTCCTCTCTTAAGCAATCTCACACATTCTCTTTCTGCAGGCAGCCACCCCTTGAGTCTGGAACTCCCAGACCTGTCGGCTACACAGTGCCACCTCTCTCCCTGATTTCAGAATTATTTTTTCCTGGGGGGCCTTTGGATCAACCGTAATCCTCATTCCCACACCTGAAGCAAATACTTAGTATGTGCAGACTGGGGAAAACGATCAATTGCAGATGCTTAATTGTTTTTTATTTATAGCTAACCGTATCCCTAAGGGTTCACCAAAGGATCATCTTCCCTCAAAGCCAGTGGAATTGCAAAGACAGCAGGAAGCGCAAAAGGCAGGCCACAGTTTTAAGAACATCAGCTCTGCCACCAGAGTTCTGGAACAGGCAAGAGGAAAAGTACAAACCCCAACTGGCTGGTGTCCACAGTCTGAGATGCTGACCCAAACACAGGGACTTTCCCCATAACGAACATCATTATTTCGGAGCGCTGGTAATCTGGGAGGTTGCTGCCAAAGAAACCTACGGAACGGAAAAGGGAAGGATGAGACAACGCTGGGCCATCTGTTCATAAATCAGAGAAGGCCTGAGAATTCAAGGATTAAATTGAGTCCACATCACTGTCTTCCTCCCACCAGATCTTCTGAAATAACGGCTGCCTTGTGTTAACAAATCTGAGTCACTGGTCTGGCCCAAGCATTCCTCCTCTCCCATGTGGGCTTCAGAGCACTTCATTCCAGTGTTCCCTGATGTCCAAACTGAGAAATTCTGCTTTAAATGTTAGTTAATCTTGACATTAAGACAGTCATTAGGCCTGAGTTTCCTGGTTTGGATGTAGCAGGCAGCTCTGGCTTTAAAAACCCCCAGAAATGAAGCGTTGAAGCCAGCACACGGCTGGGGAGGAGGAGAGGAGCCGGTTTAATAAGCTGAGAAAGACCACCCAGACAGGCCAGCTCCCCTTGTGGTTTTCTTCTGAGAGGTCTCTTAGAAAGGCTAGGTTTATTCTGAGCCCCACAAATGTCTGTCATTCCCAAGGTGAAATGACCCAATTTCTCAAAACTGAACAGAAGCACTGAACTGCGTCCCATCTTGGTAGAAAGTCCTTCTAAGCACTTTGCAAGATGAAACCAGTGTGGTGGCTGGTGTCGCAGCTACAGTCCTTGTGGTGAGGACCTGGGTTCAAAAGCTCAGCTCCATTATGAAGCTCCCCCTCAAAAAAAAAAAAAAATGCAACACAGGATTTCAATTTTTTGCTAACATACACCCACCTAAGGGGGAATATCTGACTGACTCACCAATAGTTTGAATGATGGCATTCTGGACAATCTTCTCATCGCTCTCCTTCGTGCGGCTGTTGAGGCTGCCTTTGCCATCAGCGTCTTGGCCCAGTTCAAAATCCACACTCAAGCTCAGGTGCTTCAGCAGCGTGTTAAACACCTCGAGGACAGTTGGGCCTGTGCAAAAGACGGCAAACACATCAGTTTTTCAAGGACAGGGAACTTTCACAAAACTGGAAGTCAGAAGCAAAGGCTATTTAGTTATTATCCAAGTATCCAAGGGCAGTTAACAATAAAATAACCACAAATAAGATAATAAAAACTGAGAAATACAGAATATGATGTCCATATACAGAATATGATGATGATGATACCCCGGCCACTCTTGGTCGCTTCCAGTGAAATATAAGAACTGTATGACTGTATGACAGGCTCCCAAACGTCAGGTAAATGTTTTGATGTTTTTCCTGACATCAATATCTATGTGCAGCTTCCCTATCAGAGCATAGAATCGTAGCTGGAAGGGACCCTGAAGGTCCTCTAGTCCAACCCCGTTGGACTAGATTCCTGCAATGCAGGAATCTCAATGAAAGCATCCATGACAGTATAAAATCTTGTCTGCAGCAGTATTTGAAAAACACCCTTTATCATGTTCTAACAGGTGTCTGTGAGCCCCTCTACACATGCCTGTATACCCACAGCGTTCCGCTTCGTGTGTGAGGCCAGCGCTCTCTTCTTAACTGGGCCAGGATGCAGACAGTTGTGATCGGGGAGCACAAACAGTATCCAGCCTCAAGGTGCATCCAACACATTTCCCTCTGCTGCAGACCAGGCCAGGCTCCTTATCTACACAGCTCAGTGTTGGCCAGCCTAGGCTAGGCTTTTGGTTTGAGGGGGGGGGGGGGGGGTTGAGAGGTGGCCTGAAAGTGTGTGTTTTCCCCTGCTCTCCTAATCTTTTTGCAACTGGAAATGCCACTGAAGACTGAACCTGGGACCTTCTGCATAATAATAATAATAACTTATTATTTATACCCCGCCCATCTGGCTGAGTCTCCCCAGCCACTCTGGGCGGCTCCCAATCAAGTATTAAAAACAATACAGCGTTAAATATTAAAAACTTCCCTGAACAGGGCTGCCTTCAGATGCAAAGCCAGAGGGCCCCCCTTTACTACTGAGCTATGATGGGGCTATAAAGGGACGCGGGTGGCGCTGTGGGTTAAACCACAGAGCCTAAGACTTGCCGATCAAAAGGTCAGCGGTTTGAATCCCCACGACAGGGTGAGCTCCTGTTGCTCAGTCCCTGCTCCTGCCAACCTAGCAGTTTGAAAGGACTTCAAAGTGCAAGTAGATAAGTAGGTACTGTTCTGGCGTGAAGGTAAACAGCATTTCCGTGCGCTGCTCTGGTTTGCCAGAAGCGGCTTAGTCATGCTGGCCACATGACCCGGAAGCTGTACGCCGGCTCCCTCAGCCAATAAAGCGAGATGAGCACCGCAACCCCAGAGTCGGCCACGACTGGACCTAATGGTCAGGGGTCCCTTTACCTTTTATGATTGGGCTATGAGGCAAACCCAACTGCCAGGAGGAACTGCCTCCAGATTTGGTGAGGGTTTCTAAAATGCACGCATGCAGCGTCAGACTTGGGTAATGTGGTGTCCTGTGCAAGGCCAAAATCTGACTCCTTCCTCCAGCCAAGCCTGCCCTCCCAAATCGAGGTAAACAAGTTGCAGGGGCTTTGGGAAAGAGGCACGAGGCTCTGACGAGGTCCTAGAGATCTCTCATCTCCTCCCCAAAAGCTGGGAAAGCACTAACAAGGTTTGGGAAGGAGGTGGGAGGACTTCAGGACCCTGTCACAGCCTCGCGCCCCCTTCCCAAAACCCTGCGCCCTTGGCTCAGTGCCCAGCGTGTGCGCACCGCTTGCACATCCCTAAATCCGCCCCATGCATGTTTCAAAGTACAAATTCCATGATACAAGATGCCAGCGCCCACATGTGGAGCAAAGCATGATGTCTGGCCAAGAGGTTCCAAGGCTTTAGGACAAGGACACTCTGCACCTCTTACTCCTCATTAAGTTCAGACAAGCAAAAAAAAATATCAAACAACAAAAGCAGTTTGTCGCAACAAGCGAGCACCAGAGTCAAAAGAAGACCAACAAACCAGCAATCTGTCACGCCAAGTTTCCGTTTTGGAAAAAGCTGAATTAAAAACACACACCAGCTGGGGGAAAAACAACGTGTAGAAGTCAACAACGGAAAGACAACGAGGAGAATCCACAGGGTGCCTCTTCTGCAACATGGGCATCCTTACCATCTGGGTATCCTGTGCCCCTCACATCTTCCACGTGGTGAGTTTGACACCAGGCTCCATCGCAAGGACTCCCTTCCTGAGACTCCATTTATCGCACACAAAAATATCCTGGCATTCGCTCACCCTCTTCCCCAAGGACCACTCGTCTCTCCTGCTTCACAATCGCACTGAGACTCCTGCCTTTGCTCTGAGAGCCTGAGGCTTCCTGACAGGTCTACTTGCCTTCTCTCTCTCTCTCTCTCTCTCTCTCTCTCTCTCTCTCTCTCTCTCTCTGCACCTACAGATCCTGCATTTTATCTGCAGACCAATTAGCAGTAATTAGTCCTTGCACGCTGGGTCACACCTCTGTTTACTGGAGCTACTTCCGGTCACAGCTCTTTGAAAGGGATAAATTAACTTTAGCACACATGCCCCAAGGCTGTCAAAAGGAGATTCTGAGCATATGGTTTTTAATATAACAAAATAATAAAAATAAATTAATAAAATTAATAAAATTATTATTAATAGCAGTAGTAGTATACCACCCTTCATCTATAGATCTCAGGGCAGTGGACAGCATTAAAATACAAGTCAAAAATGCAAAATACATAATAAAAACAAGGGAAAAAACCAGTCACTCCAATAATCTACTGTTCTTCTACCGGGGGGAAAGTAGATATATGAGGAGGGAAACCAGAATTAGACATGGCACTATCTATTCCACATTTCCATAACCAACCAGCCCTTCCAAAAACTCCCAGGTTTTTAAGCCATCCTGAATTAGCCGGTCTCACCAATGGATCCTTTAGCAGCAATGGCCACTGCCTCCAAAAGGACCTGGATGATCCCGGCCCGAACTCGGGGAGAGTCTCGTTTGCAGCAATCAAGGTGCCCCAGGATTTCCTGTATCACATGATGAGAATACTGCGCCTGGGAAGGAGAAGGAAACAGCAAAAGCTCGTTATAGCCCTTCAAAATTACAGCTATGGCTCCAGAGTTGACCGTTCTAACTGATAATACCAAGGCACATTCGCACGCCACCAGAGCTGGGTGCTTCAGAGAACCCGGTGGATAAGCCAGGCTGTATTACACTCTAAAGAGGCGTTTGAATAAAAGTGAGTTTGAATAAAAAAGAGTTTGAAGAATAAAGAGCACAAAGGGGGGAGGGTACACAAAATATTCATTGGAGGTCCAGAAAAGGCGCTGTGGGTTTTGAAGACGAATTTGATAGAACAGAAAGAACGAAATTAAATTTCACAGTAAACGGAGCTTGAATTTCAAAACAGATGGAAGGAATTCCTCCTCACAGCAAACTCTACTACCGTATTTTTCGCTCCACAGGGCACACCTAGTTTTTAGGGGGGGGAATAAAGGGGGGGAATTATTTTTCCCCCCCAGCCCCAAAGAGCAAAGAAGCCGAGATAGCGAGCGGGATCCATCCCGCTGGCTGTCTTGGCTTCCTCTTTAGCCACGCGCAACCTCTCCAGCCAGAAGAGGCTGCGCACGGCTTTGGCAAAAGCCAAGATAGCAAGCAGGATGGATCCCTCTCACTGTCTTGGCTTCATTTTTAGCCGCGGGGCTGGGGCGGGGGAAGCCCGAGGTTCCCCCGACCCCAGCCCCCAGAACAGGTCCAGAGCGGCAGCAAGGTATTGCGCAGCGGGAGAGTTTCGCTCTCCAGGCTTCAGCGAAAGCAACGCGAAGCCTCCGGAGCGCGGAGGGAGTGCTATCACTGAAGCCAAGGAGCCTGCATTCGCTCCATAGGACGCACACACATTTCCCCTTCATTTTTGGAGGGGGGAAAGTGCGTCCTATAGAGCGAAAAATACGGTGATTTCCAGTCCAGCAGAGAAGAAGTATATTTAGAATGTTTTCATCTATCCTTCTGTTTTCCAACAGTATTTCCCTAAAACCTGGCACCTACAGTGAGTTCAGTTTTGTCAACATTTAATACATTTTATCCCAGCTCTCCACCCCAGTATGAGGCACTTAAAGTAGCTCACAATCAACCTATAAATTAAAAAATAACTGAAAACAGATATAAGCAAAACAGATATATCTAGCAAACTAAAAAGCAGAGAGGGCAGGGGAGGTGTGCGGGTGTGTAATTTATGTATGTGTGTAATTTTTCCAAATGTTGGGAAAAATGGAGGGCACAAGGAGAAGGGGACGACAGAGGAGGAGATGGTTGGACAGTGTTCTCAAAGCGACCAACATGAGTTTGACCAAACTTCGGGAGGCAGTGGACGACAGGAGGGCCTGACGTGCTCTGGTCCAGGGGGTCACAAAGAGGTGGACACGACTAAATGACTAAACAACAACAAATACTATGTAAACTGCTTAAGAGATTTTGATGATTAAGATAAATACTGTTAAATAAAACTAAACATACAGGTAGACGGATAGAAAAAACAGTCAACAGAAAACCCTGCTAGAACAGAAACGGTTTTTCAACCTGCCACACCATGAGAGGATATTCAAGACATATTACCTTCAACAACACTATAAACAAATATATCAGGAACTTGAGAGAAGAGAGTTAAATGGCAGAAGCCAGAAGCTAATGATAAATTCTCCAGCATGAACACCCCTGAAAGAATTATGATGGACCCTCCAATGTTGCAGAAGTCTGACCCTGCAAACATCCAGAGGGGTGTCTGCTGGTTCCAGCCCTAACTTCCTCCTTTATCTTAATGGGTTATTGTTGACTGACTATGAAATAGGTACAGGGTAAACATACCTGTATGGAGTACATGATGATTTTGAAGCAGTGGACAGCAAATTCATTGGGGTCCCACAGTCTGTGGTGGTCTAAATGTCTGTTAAAAACAAACCATTATTAAGGACCTGTAGCAATTTCAACATTTAACAATGGGCTCATTTGGATGTCAAATCCTAGTTTGGCTGTCGCATTACTCTGAGAAGAAGAAGCTGGCATGAATAAGCAAACTCTGTATTTAAAGGAATTGAGGCGTTCTGGAATGAGGGGTGAACTTTTAGGGATGTTTCTCCAGGTGCATTTTTTAAAAAAGGTAAAAGGGACCTCTGACTAGTAGGTCCAGTCGTGGCTGACTCTGAGGTTGTGGCACTCATCTCACTTTATTGGCCGAGGGAGCCGGCGTACAGCTTCCGGGTCATGTGGCCAGCATGACTAAGCCGCTTCTGGCGAACCAGAGCAGCACACAGAAACGCCGTTTACCTTCCCGCCAGAGTGGTACCTATTTATCTACTTGCACTCTGACGTGCTTTGGAACTGCCAGGTTGGCAGGAGCAGGGACCGAGCAACGGGAGCTCACCCCGTCGCGGGGATTCGAACCGCCGACCTTCTGATCAGCAAGTCCTAGGCTCTGTGGTTTAACCCACAGTGCCACCCGCGTCCCAGCATTTTTGTACAGATGTCCATGTGCTAAGTTTAAGAGCTATGAGGGGTGCATGATTATGTAAACTGCCGGTTCCCCCTTCAAAATATTCCTACAAAGTGACCAAGAAAGGATTGAGGCTGCACATTAAAGGGGCAAATCACAAACTATTTGCCCTTTGTAACTGATGTGAGCAAAGAAGATTGCTGAATGTCAAACTATGTAAAGACTCCTGGCTGATGAGTAACCTCCAGATCATTACTTGCATGCCAGGGATTTTAAAGATGGTGACTTGGAAGGCAGGCTCCTGCTTCAACCACAAAGCTTTCTCCTCCAGGGATTATCTCCGCCCTCTTCCCTCTCTTTGCTGTTTCTTCCCCATTCTATCCAGGAGGAAAGGGCTCCTGCCGCATAGTCCTCAGCCCAAGAAAATCACGGAAGCGCAACAGCCACTGGCTGTTCCAGAGCATCCTCCGTCCTCCGCTGTGCGGATGCAAGGAGTATTAAGCAGCAAATGGCTGTACCAAATGTCGCTGCACCATCTGGCTTGCTGGCTGGAATTTCAACCAGCAAGGATGATGAGCAAGGAAAACTTGATGTATTCAAATGAGGAGCATAGGCAGGTGTGTATATGAGGAAGGGGGGGATCCCATCACATCACATACAGCAGGGGTCAGCAAAATTTTTCAGCAGGGTACCGGTCCATTGTCCCTCAGAACTTGTGGGGGGGCCGGACTATATTGGGGGGGGGATGAACGAATTCCTATGCCCCACAAATAACCCAGAGATGCATTTTAAATAAAAGGACACATTCTACTCATGTAAAAACACCCTGATTCCCGGACCGCCTGCGGGCCGGATTTAGATGGTGATTGGGCCGGATCCGGCCCCCGGGGCTTAGTTTGCCTACCCATGGCATAAAGCATTGCTTATTGAAGCTGAAGGTGGGGAGATTTTATGTATTGTATTGTATCCTGCACACACAAGGCCATCCTATTTTTATCCTTATATTAATCCAGAAAGGAAGGTTAAGCAACCTGCTCAGAGCCACCCTGAATGAGGACTGGACACAATCAAAGTCCGTACTCTGTCCACTACACCAAGCTGCTTTTTGTTCTTTTGGATAAGTACATCTTCAGGATTGGCTTTTGGCTCATGGGACACAGACAGTTATATAAAGTGCTTGTTTTCTTTAAAAAAATGTTTAGGGATACTCTCATTTTCCTACCCATATTGAAATACTGCCCCTCAATGAGGACAAACTTAGATTCACAAAATGTTTAGGGGTATTATCAGGGAACTGCCATCAGCTCAGAGGCAAGAGATGGAAGGGCAGTTGTGTTACAGGGAGCCTCCGAAAATCTTGCGAAGCAGTTCCTCCTCTGGCCCGGAGGAAAGCCCCACCTCCAGTGGGAAGGAGGTGGTGGGACCAGGGGATGCTAGGGAGAGCTTCAACACCGACCCTGAGCAAGCTGGATGGGAGGGAGGTACCCCTTTGCCAACGCCCACGCTGCACAGTAGGTTTTGGCACAGGGAGGGGAGGAGAAGGTTGGGGGTCAAGCGACTGTTATGCTGGGGGAGGTACAAGGACCGTCCACTCCCAGATTCTGCTAGCGACTGAGCCAGACATGAACTTGCGACGCTCTTCCCTGTAAATAGTTTGCACCAAGAATAAAGCCTGGAAAAGACAGGTTGGAGTCCTGCCTGTTTACTCTCGAGCAACCACACCAGCATCTGACAGGTGTGGATACCCCTGCGTACCCCTAGAAAAAAAGCACTGGTTTTATAGCAATATGGAAGATCAGAACAGCTGAGGGAAACATAGTGTTCTTGGCACTTTTCAGCAGCCACAGCCAACCTTGAGGGAGTTTTGCCAACTATTTCAAAGGCATTTCCTGCCCCAGGAAACTCTTAGAGGATTCTGGAGATTTCCAGCACAACCCTCTCAGGCCCTAAGATCGGCAGGAGAGACCCTGTTGGTGCTGGTGCTACTGCCATTGGATTTTGCCCAGTTGGCACTGACCCATAACAGGGCCTTCTCAGTGATGGTTCCTCATCTGTGAAAAAGTCCTCCCTGGTGTGGTGCTCCTGTTGTCCTCATCATTAACATTCAAGGGAAAGGTAAAAACATTTCTCTTTACTCAGGCATTTGATGGCTGAAAGATACTGTTCCTGCCAACCTTGAAATTACAAGCTGCAGGGGTATGTGGTTGCTTTTAATTGTTTTTGAATATGTTTTGATTGTTGCTGTATTGCTTTAACATTACATTATTACTTTACATTTAACATTAGCATTGCCGCCCTGGGCTCCTTAGGGAGGAAGGGCAGGGTAAAAATGCAGTGAAGTACATAAGTAAACAGATGCTTACGCAAAGACTGGTCTCACAGCATTATTCATGTTCCCATAGGTGGCGCGGCCCAGCAGCTCCCTGAAGCAATTCTCAGCCAGCACAGCTGGGTTCTCCTCTTTATCGCCTCCTGTTGGAGAGGAGGGTGGCCCAATCCGGCTGCAAAAACAGGCGCACACACACTTGGACAGGGTTGCCAGGCTTTGACGGTGTGCTACACTGCCATGACAAAAGACACAGCCACAGCACCTCCTGCCCACACCCAACCCCTCTCCTCCTCCTCCTCAGGGCCATCAAAGTGCCCAGCCCCCCCGAGAGACAGGCATACCTGTCGACATCTTCAATCTTCTGCATATTATAAAGCAGCGAGGGAACAATCTTGTCCATATGCTGAGGCTCCCATATGGTGGCTCGGAGTTCGTCGTTTACGGTTTTGCGAACCACCCCCTGGATGCCCCTGATTCCAGCAATTCGGATCCTGGCACAAGAAACAATGGCATTTTCATAGAAGGGAAAGCTGCAGGATCCCTGCATTTTAGCTGTGATCCCTGGACTGCAGGGGGTTTGAGTAGGGGAGCCTTGGGCGTCCCTTCCAACTCTACAGTTGAAGATGGAAAGCGCAGAGCTTAAGCCCAAAGGCAGCAGGGCTAGCCAATCTGATTACTGAGACCCGGGAGCAAAAATATCTATGCAGGCATGTATATTTGATGAAGACACATGAGGAGGACATCAAGGTCCAGACTCAAGCATATAAAGACAGGAGCCAGCATGACTTTTTCTTTTCTTCTGCCCAGTTTCACCCTAACCTCATTCAACGAATGATGGGCATACCTGCCCCTGGCAAGGAAAGCAGTTTTCTATGTCAGTTTTATCCTTCCTGCCCTTCTTCTAGTGCCCCAGCCACCTTATGTGTTTCTTTAAAGTGCTGGTTTATGAATATGCATTTAAACAATCAAACAGCATTTGTTCTTACAAAAAAGCAACAACCCCCCAGTCCACCAGCACTCTCAACATCCCATTTTGCTTCCAACTGGCAGAATGTTCTCTCCAACAGCTCAAAGAGACAAAAATATGATGAATACATTTTCCAGAGCAAAGTGGCTCAGGTTATTATTTACTTATGTTTGCCCCCACCCCTAGGGTAACAGCTCATCTTAGATGACTATCATTTGGGTATTGAGATTCATGGACTCTTGGATACTTGGTTTAAGCTACAAGAGCTTTTTGGTTTGGCAGAGGCTTCCCCGGCAAGCCTCAGCAGAAAGACTCAATACTCTCTGTAAAGGGCACATGAATTAAACTCCATTGACGGTGCTTGGCAGAGCATGAATGAAGATGCTGGGCTTTGACATCGCAGAGATTCTTAATAGCTTGGTAATTTAGGGAGCAGATACCGGAAAGTGCTCCCATCCCGTCGTCGCAATTGTTACTTACTCGTTCCTTATTTCCGGGTCATTGTGGCAGGAGTGACACATGCCACTGAAGCGAGACACAAAGAAGTCATAGCGGCGGTGATAGGAAGGCGTGTCCTCCTCAATGTTTGCAAATTTGACAAACTGCAGAAGAGGAAGGAGAAATGGAGAGGATTCAGTACAGATTCAAAGCAATCAGAAAGTTGGCATCACCCAGCCCCAAAATGCTGCAATCCCCGGCTACAGGTGAAATTATCCAGAAAGCAGCACCATTTGTACTTTATTGCATGCAGTGGGTGGAAACACAGCAAAATCATTTCTGTTATTCATCCGTCTTTTTTCTAAGCATTTCTGACTTGCTATGCCTACACTATCATCATCATCCCTTTCTTTGGTGGGGAAAGAGGTCGGGTGCAAGGCTTTCCAGGAGGGCAACCCTCTCTTCATACATCCCATCCCTTCAGGGCACCGGAAGCAAAAGGCACAGATCTCAATCCCACAGAGCAAGGCAGCCAGCCGCTTGTCTTTAAAAATCCCCAGGCCTTTTCCCTCTTGCAAACCTTTCTTCCAATGTGGCCAGACCTGGTATTTTTACCACATCAGGACAACTCTCTAAAAACGCTCCAGGACCTGGTAAATAGCATGCAACAGGGAGTGTGTCTTGCAAGCTTCACTTTCTAAAAAAACCACCAGGTTAGTAACTTGATAGCCTGCTGCTGCTGCTGCTGCTGAATCTAGTATTCTAGGGCAAATGTTGGGATGTTACCCAGTAGTTCCTCTCCTTTTTGGGAACCCTTCTCTAGTTGCCTCACCTCTGGAGCTCAGGCACTTAGCAATGGGGCAATTCCTGTGGTTGCACCTCCAACTATGAAGTAGCCTCTTCAGACACATTCCCTGGGCACATTTTAGAAGCAAATCACTTCTGTGCACCCAGGCTTTAAATAAGTAGTGTGGTCTATTTTTTAAAAGCTACTGGTTTGTTTGTAGCACCTTTGCTGTTTTAGGCTCTATTCTGCTGTGTTATCTATTTGATATGTTGGTTTTATTGGATTTTAAATGAGGTTTTGTGCTGTTTTGGAAGCTCCTTGTACATTTTTTTGAATTTGAAAGAGGATGTAAATATTTTAAATACATAAAAGTAACCCAAGGCAGACCTGGAGCATCCCTGATACAGCACTTGAGCTGAACCAACCTGGGCTCACAAGACCCTTATCCTCACATCGGTCCTGTTTACTTTGCTGTCGGGTGTCCCTATCCTCGGACCAGGCCTGACTCTCAAAACTTTCTTAACTTTGTTTCAGCTACTCCTAGGCTCGCTGCGATACACTCCTACACTTTGGAGACTGGATTCTGTTACTGTGAAACGGTATCACAGGCAGGACAGTCGAGAGTGCAAAAGCAGAAGGCACTCAGGGCTCATCACTAATGCAGCAGTGATGACGAGGGAATGGAATACCTTTCACTTGGAAGATAAAGGGCAAGCTAAGCTTCTATTTAAAGGCTTGCACAGATCTGCTGGAGAAATATAAAGAGTGGATTTCTAGCCCTGTCAGGTGGCACAGAAACATCTCAAAGACAAGCAAGCAAAGAATATTAATGGAGAATCAGATGGGCAGGAGGAAAAGGGTCTTCTTCTCAGTCCTCTAGGTGCCAGGCTAGTCAAAAGGAAACCTACATCTCCTGCAGGCTTTCTCAGTAGCCAACTCACACCTTCCACAAGAACCATGGCCAGAGGTTCCTAACATGTGTCTCTGAGGGAGTCATTGATCAGGGTCTGCCTTAATCCACCTGATGTTTGGGAGGTTTCATATTCCCCCTTCTATGCTTAAGAGCCCGCCAATATCCCACCAATATTTTAAAATTTATATCCCATACCTTCAGCACAGATTTATGTTCCCAGGGTAGTAGAGTAGTAATAGGAAACCAAAAGGAACATTGAAAATAGCAACAACAACCATGTATACAAACTGTACGGCAAATCAAAACAAAACTAAATAGCCTGATTAAAACTGAGGGCGAAAGCAATCCACCCCTAAATTAAAGGATGCTTACGTTAGCAGTTCTTTAAAGTTGGAGGAAACAGAAATGTTTTTGCCTGGTGCCTAAATGAGAGAGGGGGACTCGAAGGGGATATCTGCCAAAAGTGAGGAGCCACCACAGAAAAGGCTCTGTCTCCGGTACTCACCCACTTCATTTTTAAGAGGGGCACAATCCATTTCATGGTATGCAGTCAGGGGAGGCTCAGGGACGACATTTGGCTAGTCAGAATCATAACCAGGGAAGAAGGTATGCAGCTTGGTCACACAACCAGGGGTTTGGAAGTAACTGCATTCCTCTCTGCTTCTTCCTAGCCATATCCTCTGTGCAGCTCCCCAAAGGCCATGCCAGGGCAACTAAACTGACTCCAGACAGTAGGAGAGCCAAGTGGAGGACCCAAGGAGTGTTCACTCACCGAGTTGGTTCCCAGGACTTGCAGCCTCGGCTCTCCAGACTCCAGAAGCTTGGCCACCATGTGAAGGAAGCTCTCCACAAACGGCTTGATGCTTTGAGAATGGCAAGCCATGAGCAGCTGGTCTAGGGCTTCCATGGCAATGAAGACATACCTGCATGTAGAAAGGTGAGCACAGGCCTGCTAGGAAAGCTCCCTGGCACGGTAGCCCACAGACTTTTCTACCAGCTGGCCTGCACAGATATTATCTGCTATTGATATTCTGTGGCACACTGAAAGCCCAAAAGTGGGGAGGGGGAAAGAACCCACCCTCTTCCCATTTACAAACATCACACAGCCTCCTTGCTTGGGTGATTCTCATTTGCCACAGGAAAGGAGGCCCGTACTGGCAGGGCGGGGTGGGAATGAGAAGCAAGATTTGAAGTGGGTGTCAGCAGAAGTCTTACCCACAGCGGTGTCTGACAACATCTCTGCTCAGCCTCTCTGCTAAATAGGCACCGATCCGATCAAGCTTCTCAGGAGCAGAGACGGCATAGAAGGTCAGTTTCTCCATATCTGCTTTGACAAGGCCATCCTGCACAGGTGAGAGAGCGTTCAAGGAAACAACTTTGAAGATAAATTTAAGTGGCTTGTATTGTACAAGCTGATATTTGCTGCAGTTGATTTTATGAGACTTACGAGGCTAGTCTCAGCAAAGCATACACTTTAAACTATCGCATTTTTCGCTCTATAAGACGTACTTTTTCCCTCTTAAAAAGTAAGGGGAAATGTTGTGTGCGTCTTATGGAGCGAATGCAGGCTGTGCAGCTATCCCAGAAGCCAGAACAGCAAGAGGGATCGCTGCACAGCGGTCCCTCTTGTTGTTCTGGCTTCTGGCTTAGCCGCGCAAAGCCTCTTCAGGGCATGGGGAGCCTTCATCCCGGTGCCCTGAAGAGGCTTCACACGGCTATCCCAGAAGCCAGAACAGCTGCGCAGCGATCCCTCTTGCTGTTCTGGCTTCTGGGATTCAGAATATTTTTGTTCTTGTTTTCCTCCTCCAAAAACTAGGTGCGTCTTATGGTCTGGTGCGTCTTATAGAGCGAAAAATATGGTGTATTGTGTGAAACTCATACAACGTGTGCAGCTATATCCATACCCACAACTAGGGCTATCTTACTTAGCATCACAACCTGGGTGATTTCACAACGTTGAAGTGGCCAGCTGGCCAACCTTACCAAGATAACATCTTTAAACAAAAGCTAAATAAAAAATAAATAATGCCTGAACAGGAAAACCTCAAAACTCCCTACAACCCCTCCCCCCCCCACCCCAAATTAAAACACGGACTGCAAGGGCTCACTTACTTTTGGATCTTCGGGGAATATGTTATCTACCAGGCGCTTGTAACGGGGGCGCAAGGCCGCACAGCAGCAGCAGACTCCTGCAAAAAACAAGAACTGCAATGAGAACCAAACTCTGTGGAGGTGAAGCCCCTTTTTTTCAGAATGGAATCTCCACTCGCAATGACACCCATATCCACAGTTCGCAGGTTCAGGTACATGCGCACTTTTGTGAGAAAGTGTCCCACAGGTGTAGGTAGGTTCAAGAATTTAAACAATGGTTTTAATAGTGGGGAAAGCGGCAACTGGATGCACAAGCTGAATGAAGGGCATCAGTGAAAACTGGCTCCTCTCCAGAGTCATCCTAGATCAGGCGTAGGCAAACTCGGCCCTCCAGATGTTTTGAGACTACAATTCCCATCATCCCTGACCACTGGTCCTGTTAGCTAGGGATGAGTTGTAGTCTCAAAACATCTGGAGGGCCGAGTTTGCCTATGCCTGTTTTCAGATCATGACCACTAGGGGGGGAAGCTGTGCAGCTTTAAACCAGTTTTAGATCACAAGATACAGCTTGGCACACAATGGACTTTAAGATGCTTATAGATGTGGTGACTTTTAAGCCCACACATAATTATGTGCGTGTTTCAATTATCAAGTCTCTGCTGTAAAAAAAGCAACGTGTGTGTGTTGTTGGTTTGCAAGCCCCCTCCATAGAGGCTGGCCCCTCTCACTGTCCTCGGAGCTTGCTTACTGGTAACCTCCTCTGGCTGATATCTCGGACAGACCAGAGAGATTTTGATAGGCGACATTTTCCCAAGCGTGGGTAAAATGCACAACCCCTCTCTCCTGCTTCCGCAGGGGAAAGAAAAATAAGTCAGAAATCTATTTAACATGATGTTTATTTCTGACATTACAGCACTAGAGAAAAACACGTCCTTTCAGTTCAGTTCTTCTAGCACGTCTGACAAACTTCCTGAACATGCGCAGTCGGAAGGTTTCAAGTTACACTCTTCACAAAGACTTATCCGGCCTGTGAACGTCCTGGGAAATTCTTCTTTCCCACAGATAGGCGCATCATGTGATGTCAACAATCTGGCTGTCTGCAGCTGTGATGTTTCCATATACTGACATGTGTACCCCCACATACAGAAGTTATTAGCTTGTGCACAGAATTTATTTATTTATTTATTCTTTTAAAATTTGCGTTCTGCCACTTCCTCTGTGGATCTCAGGGTGGTTCACAGCATAGAAGTACAAGATAAAAACACAAAATCAAAGCACAGCAAGGAGCTCTGAAGCATACACAAAATTTAGGGACATCCTTTGAAATCAAAGGAGTGGTTTCACATGCTCCCAAAACCACACTCAGTTTGGAAAGATAGGTAGAAAGTGTATCCAATTCACCAGCAGAAAAAAATGCAAGATATTCATTTCCTCTTTTTATATGAATATGCAAGGGAAAGATCTGCACAAAGAAAAAGCAGCTGAATTGAACTTAAGGCTGCAGCAACTAAGAGTAAGCTCTGCTGAACTCTGAGGGTCTGACATCATTATTATGTTAATATATCGACATCCCTCCTTTCTCCCAAGTTGGAATCCATCTGCATAGAGCCTGCTCAGGACTCATCTGTAAAGGGGACTTTCCCTGGAAAGCTACATTCAAAGCCTGGAGACAGAGCCAGACTCTAGTCTGTGATCCCTTGAACTGATTGTGGAGATTCTTGAATATATGGGTGGACTTGCATGAAATACACGCTTGGTCGCAAGGTAACAGCATTTTAATATCTAACTTCTGGGTTCTTCAAACTGATCACCAATGCCACAGTGGTCACTTCTGAAGTGCAGGAGCTCATCACGGAAGTGGCCACAGCCACATTCCCAAAGAGAGTCCAAAAACATAGCAGCTACATTGACCCGGAGCAGCAGCCGAATCTAGCAGAGGTACCCAACGTGGTACCTTCCTGATGGTGGTGGACTACAGTTCCCATCATCCCCAGCCAACACTAGTTATCTCCCACTTGGACTACTGCAATGTGCTCTACGTGGGGCTACCTTTGAAGGTGACCCAGAAACTGCAATTAATCCAGAATGCGGCAGCTAGACTGGTGACTGGGAGTGGCTGCCGGGACCACATTACACCGGTCCTGAGAGATCTGCATTGGCTCCCAGTACATTTCCGAGCACAATTCAAAGTGTTGGTGCTGACCTTTAAAGCCCTAAATGGCCTCAGTCCAGTATATCTGAAGGAGCGTCTCCACACCCATCGTTCAGCCCGGACACTGGGATCCAGCGCCGAGGGCCTTCTGGTGGTTCCCTCCCTGCAAGAAGTGAGGTTACAGGGAACCAGACAGAGGGCCTTCTTGGTAGTGGCACCCGCCCTGTCGAATGCCCTCCCTTCAGATGTGAAGGAAATAAGCAGCTATCTTATCTTTAAAAGACATCTGAAGGCAGCACTGTTTAGGGAAGTTTTTAATATTTAATACTGTATTGTTTTTAACACTCAATTGGAAGCCGCCCAGAGTGGCTGGGAAAACTCAGCCAGATGGGCGGGGTATAAATAATAAATTATTATTATTATTATTATTATTATTAGGAGAGATGATAGGAGCTGTAGTCCAAGAACATGTGGAGGGACACTCTGTTGGTTGTCCTTGCAAAATACCAATTCATTAGGATCAGTACGGCTGCAACCCAAGGCACAGTTTCTTGAGAAGAAGCTGCACTGAGCTCAGTCATGCTCACTTCTGACTGCAGAGGTTCAGCTTGCAAAATCCACCAAAGAAGCTCAGGATCTGTTTGATTTGGCAGGGAGGCAGGACAGGGCCTTCTCTGTGGCAGACCCTAAGTTATGGAGCTTGGTTCCTGCACACCAGCAGGCTATGTAAATTATGTTGAATATTGCTTTCGGAAATGGGAAAGAGTGGGGTATACCCGAACAAACTAGAGACATAGCTGTTTCCATGGGTCTAGCACAAGGGTGGGGAACCCATTTTCCATCTGAGGGCCACATTCCTTTTTGGGCAACCTTTTGGGGGCCACATGCCTTTGATGGGCGGGGCTGGAGACAAAAGTGGGTACAGCAGTGCATAGAAGTTTCACTTCCATTCTGCAGGCAAGTGTCTACTATGCTCCCTCAACCACCCCTCTCCATCCTGACAAGAGAGGAGCATTGTGGGAGTTCAAGGACACAACCAGCCCAGCAAAAGCACTGGGGAGCATTCCAAGGGCCAGTCAGAAAGGTTAGGAGGGCCACCTCTAGCCTGAGGTTCCCTGATCTAGAACACCCCACTCAAGAATTCAGAAATGTTAAAATTAAGTGCACATTTGTCCTTTCCCTCTCCCCCTTTGCAAATTCCTTCCTTCGGTCTAATATGGGGCAAGCAACATTAGCTTCCAACTGGTCAAATTTCCAAGATTTCAGCACACAGTTACACTCGATCAAACCAAGAAAACCACTATGCTACCATGCAAGGAGGCAGCAGTTATACAGTTATGGTACATGCCAGCAACTGGTCCACACAGTAAGAACAGACTTATATACCTGGAGAATATGTGTCTGGGGAGACATGTGTAGGGAAGCAAGCAAAAAGCAGCTTGAAATTATATCTGCAGTAAAATCAACAGCACAGTTTACTCCACGTTTGAACAAGAGGCTCATGTTAACATCTCTTTTCACGCTGCCCCCCTTTCAACTAAGAAATAATCCAGTGGGTTTGCTCAAATTCTGAACTGCATGCATTGAAGATATTAAGAAAGAGGACAGTTTGAGTATACAGATGTTTTTCAAACTTTCAAGAGAAAGCAATGCTCCTTTCTCAGCAAAATAACGGAACGGGGGTGAGGGAGGGAGGGGGGAGAGAAGGCACTCTGAAGAATTCACCTACCAAGGCACACGCATGGGCCTGGTTCCCAGTCAGGATTGTAGTCATAGGACTTATCTTGCTCAGCCACAGGAACTGCCACATACGTCTTCATCCTGTTCCCTCCTGGCAGTTCCACCTTTCTTTAGCTGCCCCTCTACACCTTCCCGGCTCTCTCCTGCCCGGGCTCGGCAATGTCAAATTCAGGTACAGGCAGCACACACTTATCTAGTTAGCCCTGCACGTGACAGAAGCGCCAAGGGACCCTGCACATGAGAACGCCGCGTATCCAATTGCACCGACAATGCCAAGCTCTGGAAATGAAAGAGAGCGCCTGGCCCCACACGGCCAGGGTCAGTGCACCTGACATGCATGTAACTAAGCCTGGCCACCTTGTAATGAGACGCACAAATGGAGAAAGGACATTTCTCCATTGTCCTTTGGAAGGACATTGTCCTAATAAGAAGCTTAGCCTACTATTTACAGCCGAATAAGCGTAGGGTAAAAGGAGAAAGGAAACAAACTCTCTCAAAATACTGCCCATAAAAAACGTCATTAATATTTGCAGAAATAGAGGTAATACAGTTCTGTGCAGAAATATATGTACACACTGTAACCCAGCCACCCACACTGGTACAGAGGGCTGGCTGTTTAATGCTGCTAGCAGGACAGGCATCAAATAGTGCTCTGGGCTATATAGCAACCTGCTGCTGCAGCAGCTTCTGTACGATAACCTTTCAGATACCTGAGATTGCTCTCTTGATGAACGTAAGATTAAGGGATGGCATGATAGAAACCTTCAGGTATCTGAAGGGAGCAGACTTGCTCTCTGCTGCTCCAGAGAACAAGTCTAGAACCAATGAATAAAAACTATGGGGAAGCTGAACATTAAGAGAGACTTTTAAATGCTAAGACCTATATAGCAGAAGAATGGACTATCTGGGGCAGTGTGAGGCTCTGAAGACTCATAGAATTGTAGAGTTTGAATGGACCCAAGAGTCATCTAGTCCAACCCCCTTTGCTGGCAGTATTTAAACAGAAGCTGGGCAGCCATGGGTCATAGAATCATAGAATCATAGAGTTGGAATAGACCACAAGGGCCATCGAGTCCAACCCCCTGCCAAGCAGGGATGCTATAGTTGCATTCTGCATTGCAGACCTAGCTTTGAGCAGGGAGTTGGACTAGACAAAGCCCCAGGTCTCTTCCAAAACAATGACTCTATGAAAAGTTGTAACAACTGAGTAGCCTTGCAGAATAGCGCAGCCAGTAAAAACATGATTAAAATATACTGGCATTTGGGGATGTTTTTGAACTGTGGGGCCTCAGACACCCACTAAGAATCATGAGTTGGGGCCACAGTGTCTTAAAAAGCAGAGACATCACCTTGCCAACAAAGGTCCGTATAGTTCAAGCTATGGTTTCCCCAGTAGTGATGTATGGAAGTGAGAGCTGGACCATAAAGAAGGCTGATCGCCGAAGAATTGATGCTTTTGAATTCTGGTGCTGGAGGAGACTCTTGAGAGTCCCATGGACTGCAAGAAGATCCAACCTCTCCATTCTGAAGGAAATGAGCCCTGAGTGCTCACTGGAAGGACAGATCCTGAAGCTGAGGCTCCAAGACTTTGGCCACCTCAGGAGAAGAGAAGACTCCCTGGAAAAGACCCTGATGTTGGGAAAGATGGAGGGCACAAGGAGAAGGGAACAATGGAGGATGAGATGGTGGGACAGTGTTCTCAAAGCTACCAGCATGAATTTGACCAAACTGCGGGAGGCAGTGGGAGACAGGAGTGCCTGGCGTGCTCTGGTCCAGGGGGTCACGAAGAGTCGGACACGACTAAACAACAACAACAACCTTTCTCCTCCTCTGGTTCCATCATGATTATTACTACAACCTATTGTAGTCGAGACCAGTAACGTACTGCTTTGTTGCATTCACAGGCTTTCAATACTCCTGAAACAAGAGACCTAGACGGAATGCTCATCTTACACATGTTTTTTAAAATGGACTACTGCAATGTACTACACATGGGGTTGCCCTTGAAGATGGTCCAGAGGCTGCAATAAGTGCAAAATGCTGATGCACTGAACTCTGCACTGTCTGCCTATTGGCCATCAGAACCAATTCAAGGTATTGGTTCCAGGATACTAAATCCTATTTGACCGCGGTACTTAAAGGAGGTTCTCCCTTACTGTTCCCCAGCCTAGGTTTGGAGATCTGCTGGGAAGGCTCTGCTCAGTGTCACCAATGGCCAAGGTTTACCGGGAGGTGGTGCCGAGCAGGGCCTTCTCAGTTAAGGCCCCTTCTTATGGAACAAAGCTGTGATCAGATTCTCTCCCTTATTGGTGACATCGCCTAAAACCACATTTAATTTTGCTAGCATTTGGTGCCTAACTGTACAGTGTATCAAGAGAGGGTACTTTATGAACCGATGCTGTCTTCAGTGTTTGAATTGTTTAATTATTATATATATATATATACACACACATGAGAGAGAGAGAGAGAGAAAATGGTTTTGAATGGTTTAAATTGCTGTTAGCCTCCCTGGCTCCATTTGGAGGAAGGCAAGAGTATAAACATAAGCAGCAAATAAATAACTAAAGATCATTTTGAAGATCATTTTTGATACAATTTCAGTGAAAGCAAAAGAGCTCACCACATCCATGCAAGCAACCTCCAAATGCTATTAGCCTTAAGCTTGACATTCACTTTAGCAGCCCGCCAACGCTCCAGAAGTACAGAACATTTCTTCTGCAATGTTGCATCTGCTTTATAGCCAATGTCATGTTGCTGTTTGTTATGTTGAAAGAGCTCCTTCTCTTCCTAGCCTGAGTGATGCTGATCAACTGCTGCACTCAATAAAAGGAATACATTGTTCACACTTGAAAAGCGTACTTTAAAAGGATCTCTCTCTCTCTCTCTCTTTCTAATCCATTGTCAAAGACAGCCAAGGCACAATGACAGCTACAGAAGGAAAGGTTGTGGTACTCATGTGCACACACAAAAGTATGAAAAAATATTGAAATCAAAGGCCATTGTATTTCACTAGTTCTGCAAGAAGGATCAAGGCTTCTCATACACAAAGCATCTTAGAAATACCTGAATAGAAAAGTATTGATGTTTCTAAGTCACTGAACTAGGTGTTTTTAAAAAGGGGCACCACACTTGAAAATGAACGGTCTGTCTTTTAAAGAGAGGTAACCCTTTCTCCCCCTAGACCAGAGCTTCTGAACAACTTAGAAATTTTAAAATGTTTTTCTAAACAGGGATAAAGACTGATTTTTTAAAAATTATTTTTAAAGGGACATATACCCAGGCATACAAGAAAATAAAGAAGCACAAGAATACCAGTAGCTGAGCTACTTGCCCATTTGGCCAGTAATTACTACAAGGGATTTCCCATTTCTGTGCATGTTTTAATTATAGCAGCCACATCTAAAGACTGCATGATTGTGAACCTCAGCACTAACTGCACCCGTTATTTCCTTCATCAAGCTTTCATTTCAATTGTGGAAATATTTATTTCTTGACCTGTCTATTATGAATGTCTTGATCAAATAAAAGTTAGCCAGATTTTACCGATAAGTGACCATTTTATTTTCTGCTAAGTATTTAAATAGCAGTTTTAGCTCTGCACTGGAGGGAACTCCACTTTGACCGGTACATTTGCCTAGCAGCTTAAGACTCAAGCCCTCTAGCTGCTAGGAGTATTCACAATAGCAGTTAATACATTTCTGGATGGCAATGAGCACATCTGCTACAACGTCTGAAGCCAGAGCTCCACGTTCAAAGATGCATCACACTTGCCACATTTTGTTTCTGCTTTTCTTTTTCAGAAGAGATTTCCTCCGAAGGACCGAATCTCAAATTCTCAGTGCAAGCGCCTTACATTTCCAACAGGTTGCCATACTTACTGCCAGGCATTGTTGATGTGAAGCTTGGCTTCTATTTTCCACCATGTGATAAACTGCAAGAGAAAAAAGAAAGTCGTCACGTCAGTGCCATTGACTTGGTACAGCTGATGCTATTAACAGGCTTACAACTTACTCCAACTGAACAGTGAAGAGAGAAGATCCCATTGAAGACATGGAGCTTAAGCGCTCAGCACCCAGAGACAACCCATCCAGTCCCAAGTCCTGTTCACAAGCAGTGCCAGATTTACGTATAAGCTAAAAAAGCTATAGCTTAGGGCCCCACTCTCTTGGGGGCCCCCCAAAAAATCACTATTAATATACTTAATTGTATTTCAGTTCCACAATTACTTTGATAAAATACATCAATCAGAATTCACATTCGGAAACAAGGCAGATCTTTCAAAGCAGCATGAAGATATAAAATGAAGGCCAGAACCAAACAAATTAGCAAGAGCTAAAAACCTGGGAAAATGTAAGTCTTTGCCCAGCTCCAGAAAGACATCAGAGTAGGCACTGGAGAAATCCTCCATTGGGAGAGCATTTCAAAATTTGGGTGTCACTGCTAAAAATGCCCTTTTCCCAGACAACTAACCACTGCCCCCACGTGATGGGGAACCTGGAGAAGAGGCCCTCTCTGATCATCCAGGAGTTAATATTCAGATCTTACACTGATGCCCCTTTCTGTCTTGGAGGAGCTCAGAGCAGCTCCCCTCGGGCTGCCAGGCTGTTCGCAGGGCCAAATCTGCTTAGCTTCTAAACGAAGCTGTGCCATGTGCCTCCAGACCTTTCGAAAGGCGGAGTCCGATACACAATTACATGAGAGCAACTCCCACTGGATTTAACAGCATTCTCTCCCCAAGTAAACATGTCCAAGATCACAGGGTAGGCGGCAGAAGTCTTAAACAGGCTCCACTCTATTAGAAAAGAGAAACTGCCCGTGTTTAGGGTACCACCGTCCAACTCCTAGATATAAGGCCAAATAATGCTAGTTATGGGATGCAGGTGGCGCTGTGGGTTAAACCACAGAGCCTAGGGCTTGCCGATCAGAAGGTCGGTGGTTTGAATCCCGGCGACGGGGTGAGCTCCCGTTGCTTGGTCCCTGCTCCTGCCCACCTAGCAGTTTGAAAGCACGTCAAAGTGCAAGTAGATAAATAGGTACGGCTCCGGCGGGATGGTAAACGGCGTTTCCGTGCGCTGCTCTGGTTCGCCAGAAGCGGCTTAGTCATGCTGGCCACATGACCTGGAAACTGTCTGCAGATATATGCCGGCTCCCTTGGCCAGTAAAGCGAGATGAGCGCCGCAACTCCAAAGTTGTCCGCAACTGGATCTAATGGTTAGGGGTACCTTTACCTTTTTAATGTTAGTTATTAAGCTTAACGCTATTAAATTTGGTTATTAATACATTTTAGTTTCGGGTTTGGAGCAACTGCATACATGCCAGAGTTCAGTGGTGCAAACCTTTCTAAATCTTGCCTCGGGGAAGCTTTCAAGTAGAGAAATAGGATGCACTTCAACTGGATGCTTCCCTTCTCTGCACAATGAAATGGAAAAGAGCTGAGCTTTTCTGAAGCTCCTGATAGCCGCAGGGGAGTTTGCGCAGAACTCCAAGGTGAATTATGCCTTGGTTTTCTACACAGGAACTATGTTTTCTGCATCCCTCACAATCAACATGCAGCCCCTCTGACATTCCTTTCTTAATGTGATCTTGTACAGAGCTCAAGAAGGCAGGGGATGGAAGGACTGAGAGATGCCCACCTGCATTTTCCATCTGTCAGAGCAGCAATATTTTAAAGAAATGTTTTAACTCTGCCTTTATGACTGGGGCAATCAGCAACAGCACATGGTCATGATAGCTAGCTCATTTTATGTATGTTCATGGCTTTTTTGCCCTTTGAGGCAAAACAGAAAAGATAAATGCCTCTTTGCACAACTGTGGGAAGAAGGCACGTGTACAGAAGCAAAGGAACACAACAGAGGAAGCGAAACTATGTCTGTGGGTGGTGTCAATTATGTAACAGCTTCCCTGGCTTTTGTGGGTACACTTCTGCTGTCTTGTCTATGAGCAGCATGGCTTTAATTAATGCCTCTGATTTCGTGATCGGCCATACCATAATCAAAATTCAATCTTAATGACTGCCACACCTCAAAGGCCAAAAAAAAAAAAGCCATGAAAGGGCAAAAAAGGCATGAAGGTACATAAAATGAGCTAGCTATCATGACCATGTGCTGTTGCTGATTGCCCCAAACATAAAAGGCAGAGTTAAAACATTTCTTTTAAAATATTGCTGCTCTGAAAGAGGTTACAAACAATGGAAAATGCAGGTGGGTATCTCTCAGGACACATCTTGCCTTGCACAAAAATAAGTGGGATGGAGCAATGTGGAAATGAGCAGACTGTGAAGGACAGACGACGCACTAAGGCGCATTAAACAAAAACTGCCTTACAACAAGTTCTATTACTAGTAGCAAAATAACATTATCAAATGCCTGTCGTCTTTTTCCATGGATCTGACAGGGCAGCATACACTGGATTGTATAATTTTATCCTCACAACAACCCTGCTAAGTAAGTTAGGCTGAGACATAAAGAAACCGGATGGGGAGTATTTCGTGGTGTTTCATCTACTGCTGGCCTTTCAAAGATTTATTTTGCAGGCAAAAAGAAACGAAAACGTGTGAGGAGGACATGCAACCACATGGGTAGGAAGCAGAAGATTTAAATATTCACGCAACAGCTAATAACTTGAGCTGTTAATTTCTGGGAGCTTCTGCTTGAGAATCCTAGAACTGATACTCAGATGGACTGAAGTAGATTAGGGATTTTATGGCTCAGCAGCATCTAGGCCATAGGGCACCTTGTACTAGAGTATGTTACAAGCAGTTGTTCTGATGATCTAAAATCCAGTCAAATGCTCCACTACCTGGGGCTCATGTTTCCCACCACATGGGTGCGATGCAGCAGACTCCCTCGTCAGGTACAGTGGTACCTCGGGTTATATACGCTTCAGGTTACAGACGCTTCAGGTTACAGACTCTGCTAACCCAGAAATATACCTCGGGTTAAGAACTTTGCTTCAGAATGAGAACAGAAATTGTGCTCTGGCGGTGTGGCGGCTGCAGAAAGCCCCATTAGCTAAAGTGGTGCTTCAGGTTAAGAACAGTTTCAGGTTAAGAACGGACCTCCGGAAAGAATTAAGTACTTAACCCGAGGTACCACTATACTCATGTTCTGGAGCATTTAAACTACATCTGCATTCAAGCTACACCTGCTCTCCTTTAGTCTACAAATGTTTCTTACAGAGCAGCTAAATACAAAGTTTTGGAATCAAAAGGTTGGAATCTGCAGCAACTGTCAGGATTCTGCTGCTCTGGCAGAGTGACAGAAAAGAACTAACTGAATGAAGCTGTCAGAAGAGAAGCAAACAGTTCATATCCCTTAACGCACGGATGCATCATACGGTACCCAGGAAAGCTTGTCGCCAGTTCCCCTTCTTCACTCAGAGACAGTATCTAAATTGCATGGACTAATGGACAATTGAGCTGGGACTCTGGAGGCCAGGATTCATCCCAGTGCCACCGTAACCTTACATAACAGGCTTACAAAACTGTCTTAACAGCAAGCATGGGGGGAAATATGGTTTTAAAATTGTCTAAAGACCTCTGCATATTCATTATTACAGAGGTGCAATCTGCTATCTACCCAGACACACTTTCCACTCTACTTGCTACAAGACAAAACTACGGTATGTTATTTTAGGAAAGTCCATGCCGTCTGCATCACCTCATATGTAGAATACAGAGCAATCTGTGTGACTTAACCTATATATCAGCCATGCTTTTAACTGGCTTTCCATCCAATTATGGTTTTCTTTTTGCCTTATCTGACTTTTAATCACAACCTTCACTGAATTAAAAAAAATGTGTTTTGTTTAAATGCCCCGATTTAAACAGTGCACCAATGCCACCTTTTCAGGGAAAAAATCCTCAAAACACATTTTCTTTTCAAGACATCGTGTGAACAGAGAAAAGGGAGAAAAAGAACGGCAATCTTTAAAATATTCATTGTGGGAGCTGCAAAAGTGAAAATTAATGGCAGCTTGTAATAATAATAAAGTCCGGGGGGGGAGGAATACCTTACTTTAATGTTTCTTCATCAAAGCTGAGTTTGGATCATTGAATCCTTTTCAGTAACAGAGGTTTTCAACACTATGCTCAAAAAAAAGACTGGTTTATTCTTTGTTCCATAAGCACATGTTCTTTTCTTTGTTGAAAAAAAGTTCTGAAATGCCCAGCCAGAAATTGCCAACAATATTTTCCTAGAACTGTTCAAGGTAGATTTTAAAAAAATCCTTCCTGCCTTGCACAATTGTTTCTAGAGGCAAAAACCGCATCCTGCAATGACCTTCCCACTACACCATCAGAGAAACTGTCACTCCATGCCATCGTTTTATCTCACAAAATCTTAGAATCACCACCACCCAATGCTACAAAGTACCCGCACTGTCACCCAAAGCTGTGCCAAAGTCCTGACAATCACCCCAAGGAGAACAAAGCAGCCCCTGTCCCTCCACACCTTGTCACCGATACAAAGAGAGAGATAGACCCACCTTGGCAGGACACACAGCATCTTAGTGCGCTGTTTCTCAGAGAGGAAGGACGGCACAGAATTATGCAGCCAAGGGCACAGCCCTAGAGCCAGCCTCATTCGCAACACGGCAGAACTGTCATTTGCCTCTGCTGTGATTACAGTGCCAACAAACCCCGGAGCGTTTTCCAGTTTAGAAGGTGGGGGGGAAATCATGACAATTTAGAACTATTTTAACCTCCAAAGAGCTACCTGTGCTCAGGGCAGAACATTTCAAATGATTCTAGGAATGAAGATCACATTTCGAGGGATCTGGGCAACCAAATGTTTTAGAAAAGTGTATCACTGATAACTTAATGTGGAAAACTTAATGCAGAAAACCTATTTGTACACTTTGGCAGGCTTGTACAAACACGCAGCGACAGCACTTGCCTGGCGATGCACCAGAGGTGAGGGGTCCCTTGGGGTCACTTCAATCGTAGCACGGTCTCCAGAGAAAAACCCTGAGCAACATCATGCTCTGTTAAACTCCACCAGGATACAGAACTCCACCAGAAAAAACTAAGTGTATTGTGGATTACAGGCAATAAATACCTGTTCCTTAGGACCTAAAGAAACCGTCTTGGCTGAGAAGAGTTCTATAGTGAAGCAACAATAGGAAATTGTTCCATAAGGCTGAATAAGGTATTTAGTTACCTCTCAGCTGTCTCTCACCAACAATCCAAGTATGGTAGCTAAAGAGAGGTAAGAGGATGGGCTTTTACTCAGCCATTCAGCAGCCTTGACAATATGGCCACAAATATTCATAATCTGATAACTTTGATAGTCTTTACTTGGACTTCATTATTTTAACACTGGCTTCCTAGAGTACTTCTGCTATGGGGCAACTATATACCATATTTTTCGCCCTATAGGACGCACTTTTTCCCCTCAAAAAATGAAGGGGAAATGTGTGTGCGTCCTATGGGGCGAATGCAGGCTTTCGCTGAAGCCTGGAGAGTGAGAGGGGTCGGTGCGCACCAACCCCTCTCGCTCTCCAGGCTTCAGGAAGCTATCCGCAAGCCTTGCAAGCCCGGTGGCAATTTTTTTTCTTTATTTCCCCCCCAAAAAACTAGGTGCATCCTATGGGCCGGTGCGTCCTATGGGGCGAAAAATACGGTAAATGAAGCAGGTAAATAAATAAGGGGAAAGCAAAATGTCACTTAGAGAAGGATCTGCAAGGTTTTCCTCGAAGCCTGAATTTGTTTTATTCTGGGTTGTTTGATTTGATGTTTTAATGGGCTGTAAACCACATTGAGCGTTTTTCCTATAAAGCTGTATAGAAATGAAACGAGGAAGAATTGTACTCATTCTGCATGCCTATTGTAGAGATTTGCTTTTCTTCTTTTAATTTTCGTCTGCAGTTACAATTGTTCTCTCTGTTTAAAAAAATGTAGTATAAACACGGACAACTGGGAAACACTGGCCTGCAAGCGCTCCAGTTGGAGAACAGCATTTACCAAAGGTGTCACAGGCTTTGAAGACACTCGAACTCAGGACGCAAGGGAGAAACGTGCTAAGAGGGAGGCACGCTTGGCAAATTCACACTGTGATCAACTCCTGCCCGGAAACCAATGTCCCCACTGTGGAAGGAGGTGCGGATCCAGAATTGGCCTCCACAGTCACTTACAGACTCATTGTATTTATGGAAGACAATCTTACTTGGCTGTGAGGGATCGCCAAAGAAGAAGAGATACGTTATAAAATGAAATTTTAAAAAAACTGTACAAAAAAGTCTGCAAAGTTACTAGTGAGCTGGGAGATTATCAGAGGAGGGATGGAGAGCCCAGCCTCCCCTCTAGCAGCCCTACTCTGAGTGTAGAGGTTGGGGCTTCTGTTTGAAGGCACCCCTTTAGGCTTCAATATGGGGCGCAGAAGATGGAAGAAGCAGCCCTCTGCCCCTCCACTCACTCACTAGTGCCTAAAGACAAGGTCTGAATCAATTCAACGCAGAGCATAGAGAGGTTACTGTGCCATCTGTGAAATCTACACAGATATGCAAGAACTCGAGGCTAGCTCAGCTAGCCAAAGTCACGAAGTTCTTGTGAGGCTGGCAAATCTTAAGGAAGAACAGGAGTGGGAGACTGGGCGAGATGCGATTGAATGAATCTTTATTTGCGTCAGCCATCGGCCATAGCAATAAAACAACAAGAAGATATACAAAGAATAGAAATAAAAAGTCAGTTATATAAAACACATTTCAGGGTTTTGAATCAAGATCCAAGGTGAGTGCCTGTCCAAATCTGAGCCCCATATAATAGCTCAGATTTGGACATATAGGGGTTCAGCTTGGAACACTTCCAGGACTGATGGTGTATGTTTACCACCTTTTGTGCGGAAAAAGCGCGTCAGAATTATGGCACTTTGGGACGCTTTTTCTTTTGCACATTTCTGGTGTGCTCCCCGTGACCCCGTAGACTGGAAAATAAGGCCAAGATATTTGAAAACTTTGACCCGCTCAATTAGCTGGTTGTCCATGCGCAATGAGGGCCCTATAGTTTCTTGAGAAAACCATGACTTTGGTTTTCTTGTAATTCATGGCCAGCTGTTCTCTCTGGCAATACAGTGGACACTTGGGTTGCGAACGTGATCTGTGTGGGATGCACGTTTGCAAGCCACATCTGCGCATGCACAGGTTGCGATTCAGCGCATCTGCGCATATGCAAAGCGCGATTTAGCGCTTCTGTGCATGCGTGACCGCCAAAACCCAGAAGTAACCCATTCTGGTACTTCCAGGTTTCAGCGGTCTGCAACCCAAAAAAACACAACCTGAAGCGGCTGTAACTCGAGGTATGACTGTACAGTGGTACCTCAGGTTAAGTACTTAATTCGTTCTGGAGGTCCGTTCTTAACCTGAAACTGTTCTTAACCTGAAGCACCACTTTAGCTAATGGGGCCTCCTGCTGCTGCCTCGCCGCCGGAGCACGATTTCTGTTCTCATCCTGAAGCAAAGTTCTTAACCCGAGGTAATATTTCTGGGTTAGCAGAGTCTGTAACCTGAAGCGTATGTAACCTGAAGCATATGTAACCCGAGGTACCACTGTATCCTGAAAAGCTAGGTGTGATTTTTGCCCCGCCTTACTAAGGCCATTGCCTACAACCAAGGGCGTTCTGCCATGCTGGGTTTTGTTCACCGGGTTCCCTTAGCAATACCAAGACACCCCTTCAGTGTAGACACAGAAGCCTATGTTTTTGGAAGGCAGTGGGGTGTTTTTAAGCATAAGTTGGGTGGTCATCTGTTTCGCCTGCATTGCAGGGGGTTGGACTAGATGGCCTTCGGGGGACCCTTCCCTTCCAACTCTGCCATTCTAACAGCAGAGGAGGGTGGCACTCCAGGCTCTTAAGCTGTCACAAGACAGCAGGAAGTGGGGGGGCAAGAAGAAGTTGGAGCATTCCTTCTTTGCCGCGCACTTCTCTCTGCAGAAAACCTGGGGGGACAAGGGGTGCCCCAACTTCTCCACTTGGGAGGTTTTAACCGATCGATGGCGGGGGAGCTTTTAAAAACCAAAACAAAGCAAGCAGATGCTGGCAGAATCACAGAATCGTGGAGTCGGAAGGGACCCCGTGGGGTCATCCAGCCCAACCCCATGCAATGCAAGAATCTCTCTTTATTTTCTTTTTCTTTTTTGCAAAACAATTTACATCGAATATAGACCCCCCCCCAAAAACCCACACCTAAGCAGCCCATAAAGACTAACAACATTACACATTTAACATAACACACACTGTAACTTCTGATTCACCTCATTGCACATATTACATCTTATTGTTCTATACGCACTTCATTGTTATTATTTTCCCATTACTTATCAGGAAAATTTTGACTTTTGTAATTTCCTTATATTTCAAGATTCCATCAAAATTTGTCAGGAGCTTTGCATTATCACAGTACAGTGGTAGCTCCAGTTGCGGGCAGGATCCGTTCCGGTCGGATCCCGAGGTTTCCGCAACCTGAGGACCACATCTGCGCATGCGCAGACGGCTTCTGCGCATGCACGCAGAGCGAAACCTGGTAAAATACTTCCAGGTTTGCCGCGCATGCATCCCGAAGTTTACGTAACCAGAGGGTTACGTAAACGGAGGTTTGACTGTACTTTTGAAGATATTCTTTGAATACTGTATTGTCCTATCTTTACTGACTTCCTGATTTGAATCTCCTCTTATTCTCCCAGTCATTTTTGCAAGTTCTAAATATTCTAGCATCTTCGCAGGAATCTCAGTGAAAGCATCCAGGACAGATTGCTTAGAAACCGCCAAGAAACGCTTCCTGGAAAGAAACAGTAACCCCATTTTGGGAGGTGGGAGGAAATGGTTCTACTGGCGAGCAGGTTTACACTCCAACTTGGTGGGGGGGAGAGAAAGGCAGATAGGGGGAAGGAGGAGGGGGGGGCTCAGATACAAAAACTCAACACTCCCCCCCATCAGGAAAACTCTCACAGAGAAGATAAAGCAGATTGGCAAAACAAATTAATGAACTATAATAATAATATAATAATAAAACTTTATTTATATCCCGCCCTTCCCAGCCGAAGCCGGGCTCAGAGCAGCTAACAACAGTAAAAGTAACACAATTTACATAAAATCACAATCTATTAATTGAAATACATTCTAAAATCATTTCATTCTAAAATCAATTCAGAATCAAATTAATGGCAACCATATGTAGGACATATTAGATCATTGGAAACCCAAGAAAGAAAAACAAAATTGTTTCTTTTTTTAAAAGGGGGAGATATTTAATGCACACTTTGCAAGCCTTGGGTACAGGCTTTTTACATTAGTTAAACTTCTAAAGGTCACTTGTGACAACATGAACAAGGCTGTAAAATTGGACTGCTAAGAATATAAGATTTGACGGACGTGCATGAATAAGTATAAAACAATGGAACCGGGAGGGGGAGTGGAGGGAAGACAAATTATTTAAATTTTTGATTGTGATCTTCTTTTTTGTTTTTTGGGTTATTATAAAATTAATAAATTGGATCTTAAAAAAATGGAAGCTGACCAGAGTGACTGGGGAAACCCAGCCAGATGGGCGGGGTATAAATAATAAATTATATTATTATTATTATTATTATTTAAAAAGAAAAACTCTCACACATACCCTTAAAAAACGAGGAAGTGCGCATGCCCCCCCCCATCAAGGCCTCTCACAGGATACAATAATGGAACTGAGGGGGGAGGAGGGCTGGGAAGGGACCCCCAAGGGACATCTAGTCCACCCCCCTGGTGTGTGTGTGTGTGAACACGGGCAGAGACGCGTGTCCCGGGGGGGGCTGCCTGCCTTTGGACTTTGAGCTCCATGGGGTGACCCCCCCTCAACCCCAAAGCGAATGGGGGGGAAAGGAATATCTTTGGGGGGGGAGGGAAAGACCCCAGACCCCGCACTCCCTCACAGCGAGGGGGCGGGAATTTAACAAATAATGACGAGAATAGCGAGAATAAGGCTAATATTTCTTCCCCTCCCGCCGCCCCCCCAGGGCAGGACTCACCGCCGGGGCCTCCGCCTCAGAGCAGGCGCCGCCGCCATCTTGGCCCGCCTCTCGGGGCCTCCGGGAGGCTCGGCCGCCGAGCGCGGTGCATTGTGGGCGATGTAGTCCCTCGCCTCAGCGCCGAGTTCGCGCCAAGGGGGTCCGGCGCCGACCAGGGTCATCTAGACCGACCCCGCGGCGACGCTCGCTCCCCGCTCATATGTATTTATCAGTTTACTTGTTTGCGCGTTGATATCCCAAGGAGCTCTCACGCATGCGCAGGCACATTTCTGCCCTCACAACAAGCCTGCGAGGTAGGCCAGCCGCAGGGCCGGATTGAGGTTGGACGAGGCCCTCAGCTCCTGAAGGGAATGGGGCCCTTTCTATGTCCAGTTGTCCTTTGTCAACAACAAATCGCCCCTGTTTTTTGTGTCGAATAGATGCTATATGGTCATTTATGGACCTGTTGTTGTTGTTGTTTAGTCGTTTAGTGGTGTCCGCCTCTTCGTGGCCCCCTGGACCAGAGCACACCAGGCCCTCCTGTCTTCCACTGCCTCCCGCAGTTTGGTCAAACTCATGCTGGTAGCTTCAAGAATACTGTCCCACCACCTCGTCCTCCGTCGTCCCCTTCTCCTTGCGCCCTCCACCTTTCCCAACATCAGGGTCTTTTCCAGGGAGTCTTCTCTTCTCATGAGGTGGCCAAAGTCTTGGAGCCTCAGCTTCAGGATCTGTCCTTCCAGTGAGCACTCAGGGCTGACTTCCTTCAGAATGGAGAGGTTGGATCTTCTTGCAGTCCATGGGACTCTCAAGAGTCTCCTCCAGCACCAGAATTCAAAAGCATACATTCTTCAGCAATCAGCCTTCTTTGTGGTCCAGCTCTCACTTCTATACATCACTCCTGGGAAAACCAGAGCTTGAACTATACGGACCTTTGTCGGCAAGGTGATGTCTCTGCTTTTTAAGATGCTGTCTAGGTTTGTCATTGCTTTTCTCCCAAGAAGCAGGCATCTTTTAATTTCGTGGCTGCTGTCACCATCCGCAGTGATCATGCAGCCCCAGAAAGTAAAATCTCTCCCTGCCTCCATTTCTTCCCCTTCTATTTGCCAGGAGGTGATGGGACCAGTGGCCATGATCTTCTTTTTTTGATGTTGAGCTTCATACCATATTTTGTGCTCTCCTCTTTCACCCTCATTGAAAGGTTCTTTAATTACTCCTCACTTTCTGCCATCAAGGTTGTGTCATAGGGATCTAAAGCAATTTACACGTAACAAAATATGTATTTTAATAAAGTAGTTGTTGAACTGAAATGCAATTAAGAAAAAGAATATTAATATTATTATTAAATTTTTCATAGTAGGCAGACACCCCCCTTCCCTATATTCCTGGAGGGCTCTGAAAAGCCCCACCTGCAGCAGGGACAGGGGGGGATTCAGTCTCCTGCCACGCAGCTCTCATCCAAACAGTGCCGAGGGAAATATTATTTGGGGGAGGTTTGAGGACAGCATAAATATCCCGCCCCCTGCCTCCCCAATTACAGATGTTTCCAGGACCAGATTTAGGTTTGAGGAGGCCCTCAGCTCCTGAAGGTAATGGGGCCCTTTCTATGTCCAGCTGTTCTTTGTCAACAACAAACTGTTGCTGTTTTTTGTGTTGAATATATGCTATATGGTCAGAAGAATTACTGATGAAAGAATATATGCTATATGGTCAGAAGAATTACTGATGAAAGAAGAATGGCAAATGAAATTAATGGACTATGCAGAATTAGATAAATTAAGAGGAAAGATTCGAAACCTGTGGGATCAGAGATTCTTAGAGGACTGGAGTAAATATTTGAACTATTTGAAAAGCAATGGTGATAAACAGATTACGCTAGTAGGACTACAAGAAGTTCTTTAAGGAGGACTTTGTGAAATATTGCAAAAAAGACTTTGAAAAGAATTGTTAGTTCAGCGGGAGTTAGTTGTAAGCCTGTTAATAGCATCAACTGCACCAAGTCAATGGCTCTGACGTGACGACTTTCTTTTTTCTCTTGCAGTTTATCGCATGGTGGAAAATAAGAGCCAAGTTTCCCATCAACAATGCCTGGCAGTAAGTATGGCAGCCTGTTGAAAATGTAAGGCACTTGCCCTGAGAATTTGAGATTTGGTCCTTCGGAGGAAACCTCTCCTGAAAAAGAACAGTAGAAACAAAATGTGGCAAGTGTGATGCTTCTTTGAATGTGGAGCTCTGGCTTCAGACGTTGTAGCAGACCTGCTCATTGCCATCCAGAAATGTATTAACTGCTTCGATTTTGACTGCTATTGTGAATACAGTACTAGTCAACCGACTGAAGTGGTCACATTAGGTAGTGACCACCAGATGGCGGAGGTGCTCTTTAGGACTTATATAGTCCCAGAGTTGCCTTGCACTTGGAAATCTCAGAAAGTAGAGCTGCTCTGGTCTCTCAAGAGCATGTTAAAAGAGCCATGGGCTTTACTCAGCATGTAGGCAGCACAGTCATTTCCCACTTGGCCTGGGAGGATGGGTCCCTGATTGACTCCAGCTGCAGAAGCTGAGGCTGCTTGGGCTGGGGTATTGTTTGCAGGGGATAAGTAATACAAATTACTTATTTGTATCTTTATTTTAGAGCTTATGATTTACTTCTTGATGTTTTATTTATTGCCCATGACTGCTTTTGTTACGTTTGGAATTAGTAATTTTGTTCATTTTTCAAGACACCTTGAACATGGTTTGAACTATGGAAAGGCAGCATACAGATAATACAGGGGTCAGCAAACTTTTTCAGCAGGGGGCCTTCTCCCGATTGAAGTGCAGAGCGTTTGAGGACTGGGACATTCGCAGGGAAACCAAAATGCTTGTTTACAAATCTATTGTACTACCAAACTTACTGTATGCTTGTGAAACATAGACCATTTACAAACACCATCTCCAACTCCTCGAAAGATTCCATCAACGGTGGCTCCAAAAAATTTTACACATCACTTGGGAAGACAGGCGAACTAATGCCAGTGTACTGGAAAAAGCAAATATCACCACTGTTGAAGCAATGATTCTTCAACATCAACTTTGTTGGATTATCGTCTTCCAAAGCAATTCTCTTTGGAATACTCTATTCTGAACTTAAAAGTGGAAAGTGTAATGCTGGTGGTCAACAAAAGAGGTTTAAAGACTGTCTCAAGACAAATCTTAAAAAAATGTAGTATAAACACTGACAACTGGGAAACACTGGCCTGTGAGCACTCCAGTTGGAGAACAGCCTTTACCAAAGGTGTCATGGGCTTTGAAGACACTCAAACTCAGGACGCAAGGGAGAAACGTGCTAAGAGGAAGGCATGCTTGGCAAATCCACACAGTGATCAACTCCCGCCTGGAAACCAATGTCCCCACTGTGGAAGGACGTGTGGATCCAGAATTGGCCTCCACAGTCACTTACAGACTCATTGTTAAAACCGTGTTTATGGAAGACAATCTTACTTGGCTACAAAGGATTGCCAAAGAAGCATCTGGTTATTCCTGCGTAAGTGTAGAACCATGCATTTGCCCCTGCTGAAATTAATTAATTTACCAGTAGACTTACCGGTAATTAACCAGCAAACTAAGCCAACCTTCTTTGTTTTGGGCTGGATGGCTGTGTGGGAGTTGGCATTGACCTGCAGGCTTCTCTTTGCCTTTCACCAGTGGGCAGAAGTGGAATCCGCCAGCGGTAGCCAAGAGATCTCTGTGTGCCACCTCTGCCTTCTGTCCTGGCTGTTGCACAGATGTGGCGCTACTGAAAAGCCCTACTGGGCTTTGCAGATGGAGAAAGAAGGCAGTTAGGAATGCTCCCTGAAAGGATAGATGATTTTAAAAACTGAACTGCTGTGCATCAGCATCTTAAAAAGCAGAGACATCATCTTGCCAACAAAGGTCCGTATAGTTCAAGCTATGGTTTTCCCAGTAGTGATGTATGGAAGTGAGAGCTGGACCATCAAGAAGGCTGATTGCCGAAGAATGGATGCTTTTGAATTCTGGTGCTGGAGGAGACTCTTGAGAGTCCCATGGACTGCAAGAAGATCCAACCTCTCCATTCTGAAGGAAATCAGCCCTGAGTGCTCACTGGAAGGACAGATCCTGAAGCTGAGGCTCCAAGACTTTGGCCACCTCATGAGAAGAGAAGACTCCCTGGAAAAGACCCTGATGTTGGGAAAGATGGAGGGCACAAGGAGAAGGGGACGACAGAGGATGAGATGGTGGGACAGTGTTGTCGAACTACCAGCATGAGTTTGACCAAACTGCGGGAGGCAGTGGAAGACAGGAGGGCCTGGCTTGCTCTGGTCCAGGGGGTCACGAACAGTCAGACACGACTAAACAACAACAAGCTGTGCATCTAATCTGCTCAGAGAGGCTGAACTTCGTGCACTAGGTACCCGCTGACCCTCAAACCGTGCCATTTGTTTATTCCACGCTCCAGGTATCTTTGCACCCAGGTGACTGCCAACTGAACTCCACCAGCTGGTAAAGTTTAAGCCCCATGACTACATTTATGAGGTGTGTTATCGATACTTCTTGCCAAAGTCTGGCATCAACAGCTGATAATGGGGGGCAGGCAGCAGGCAAAGGGCTCCCACCTGGTGAAGGAGAGAAGTAATAGGTGCAGGAAGCACGTCAGGGCAAAGAAGAGCCTGCTGGATCAGGCCAGTGCCCTGTTCTCACAGTGGGCAACTGGAAACCCACAATCAGGATTTGAAAACGAGCCCTCTTCCCTCCTGCAGCTTCCAGCAACTGATATTCAGAAGCCTTGCTACTTCCAACTTTGGAGACAGAGCAGAACCATCCTGGCTAGGAGCCATCAGTAGCCCTCTCCTCCTCCATGAATTATTATTATTATTATTATTATTATTATTATTATTATTATTATTAT
>JAXCMG010000020.1:34664995-34681760 GCA_034642415.1 Podarcis siculus | reverse complement strand
CTCTTATCTGCTTTTCATTCCCTCTGACCTGCCTGCTCCCAATGCCCTCTTCCCAAAGCAGATATATCTGAAACTCAGGATAACACTTCAAGCATCAGTCCAAGAAAGCTTATGCTGTGATAAAACGCCCAAGTCTTTAAGGTGACACAGAAGTCTGTGTTGATATCCCCGGAGAGGGAGGCAGGTGAAGACACACACCTGGGATTTCAGCCAGGTTAAATCCCTGGGCCAGTCACTGCCTCTCAGGCTAGCCTAACTCACAGAGTTGTTGTGAGAAGCAGGAGAACAACGTAAAGTCCACGACAATCCTGTAAAGTAGGCTAACCTGAGAGGCAGCGACTGGCCTGAGGTCACCCAGTGAGCTTCATGATCAAGTTGGGATTCGAACCCCAGTCTCTCCGGGGTCCTAGTCCAGCACTCTAACCACTAGGCAGCACTGACTCTCTCACACCCTACCTATTGCTTCTGTGCTGCCTGTCTGGATACTTCAGCCGGAGGAGATGCCCCTGGGTGGCCAAGGAATGTGCTGTTTATGCTCCTGAAAGTCAAGGAAATTGGCCCTTGACATTCCTGGGTCCTCTTTAGGACCGCAAAACAGGGGTGTGGTGAAAGAGCAAGGAGATGTGTCAGCATGGCTGAGTTTCATTCCCAGCATCTGGAAAGAGGGTTGTGGCCTCTAGGGGTTAGAGCAGGCTAGGCGGAGCAGGAATGCCGGGCGCTCAGTCCCCGAGGGCTTGGAGGAAGAACAAAGCTGGAATGATGGGAGAGGGAGAGGCAGATTGGCAGGTGCATAACTGTTCCTCGTAATGCCGTAACCAGACATAATTTCTTATTTCTAAAGCACCAGCTGTTTGGCTGCTTTTAATAGTGCGTTTGCAAGGCAGGAGAGGGAGCCCAAGGGCACCTGTGGAATCCTGCTGGGTGCCCACTTCTTCAAAGTCACCCTTTGCTCCTAGTTTAGGCGCTGTCTCCTGTTCAGTGCCTTGAGGCAGGGAACCAGGCAGAGGGCCTTCTCGGTGGTGGCGCCTGCCCTGTGGAACGCCCTCCCACCAGATGTCAAAGAGAACAACAACTACCAGACCTTTAGAAGACATCTGAAGGCAGCCCTGTTTAGGGAAGCTTTTAATGTCTGATGCATTACTGTATTTTAATATTTTGTTGGAAGCCGCCCAGAGTGGCTGGGGAAACCCAGCCAGATGGGCGGGGTATAAGTAATAAATTATTATTGTTATTATTATTTCCTGAGCAATGTCTCAATCTCTCCCTTTTTGGCAGCCCCTGCAGATGAGAAACCTACACCGCCTGAAATGTTGTGTTTGAGGTTTAAACAATTACCCTTTTAAAATTTCCCGTATGACGTTGCCCCTTTTCGTATTGGGAAAAAAAATCTGGCACTGAGCCAATACCCTCTGAGCATGTGCAAAGCACTCCCTGCCCCGATTGCGTGTTTGTGTGTTTTTAAAGGATCTAAAGGCAAACTAACTCAGTTCATGTGCTGAGTGTCTTCTTCTGGTGAGGATCTTTTCTCTCTCTCTTAGCACAACAAACAACAGTTTTGTGATGCCTTAAAGGCACTCTGGTTGTGGCATAAGCTTTTGTGGGCTCACGAAAGCTGATGCTGTACAGTGGTACCTCCGGTTAAGAACTTAATTCGTTCCGGAGGTCCGTTCTTAACCTGAAACTGTTCTTAACCTGAGGCCGCCTGCTGTTCTCATCCTTCTGTTCTCATCCTGAAGCAAAGTTCTTAACCTGAGGTGCTATTTCTGGGGTAGTGGCGTCTGTAACCTGAAGCGTCTGTAACCCGAGGAACCACTGTAATGAAGTTGTCAGTCCTTAAGGTGCCACAAAACTCTGTTTTCATTATGTGCTGTGGAATACTAATCCCCCGGAAAGCTTTTAATGTTTACAGAAAGCTCAACAAAAACACACATCTACACACAAACCAAACGCTCACACCCCCAAAAAAGAAAAGAAAAAAATCACACACTTTAGATGTCCCTCTGTCCTGGAACCCAGCCAGGAGCCTTTCAAACTGTTTGACACACACACAAAATGACTCATTCTGGGCTGAAAGGGGATCTTCTGAGCGCCAGTTGTGAAAAGACCCACCGAACGCCTTCGCTCCCTCCTTCCTCATCCTCACCCTTGTGGCCTGGATGAGGTAACAGCAGAGGATCCCTTCCACCCCAAAGGGGGACGTTGGGTGGGTGAGCTCATGAAGACGGTTGGGCAAGAAGCTGGAGGCTGAAGCTGGCTCATTTCCTCCCTGGCTGGAGCCTTGGCTGCTCGTCTCTTTTCCTGGTGACCCAGGAGCTCGGATTAGCCAGGGTCTGCCGCCTCTGCCTCTCTGCTTGCCAAGACCTGCCCCTCTATCAAGGTGAGGGATCTGCGTAGCTGGACAGGTTCTGTGGAATGGTTAACCTGAGGCAATCTCACCCTGAGCCAATCATCGCAAGCGGCAGAGCGGGGCAGCCGAGAGTCTACAGCACCTGGGCACCTGCCCCAAAGCCTGTCTTGGAGAAGCAGCCAGCCAGCAGCAGGCACACCTGCCAGTCTCCAGAAGACAGCCTTGCCAACCCAGCCATGACACTTCTCCCCTGGACAGCCTCCGTCGTCGTCGTCCTGCTCTGTCTGCCAGGGATGGCGATGCCAGGGCCCAGCACGGAGGATGCCAGCCTGGACCCGGCCCTGCTGGAGCTGCGGACTCTCCTGGCGTCGGGCGAGGAAGGCGCTCTGCCCCAGGGCACCCTGGAGTCCCTGTTAAATATTGCGGTGGGTCGTGTGCAGTGCCCGGCAGTGCCGTGTGAAAAGGTAAAGAGGATGGCGGCAGGTGTGCAGTCTTCTCCCGCTCACCTGGGTCAAACTCCAGCCGGGGTTCAAAGGTCTGAAGGATGAGGCAGGCAGCCTGGACGGGATGCCGCCAGCCTCGCTTGCTTTGGGCGCAGAATAGGAGGAGGGGTGGGTTGGGAAAAAGAGCATCCAGGGAGAAATCCCGTTCCTATTAGCCACCTGGAAAACCCCTTTCTCTCTCCTGCTGTCTGTCTCTGGGAAACCACAGGAGCTTTAACTGGTCTTGGCGGGGTGCTGGGTTCAATCTTACGGTTGTGATTGATTGATTGATTGATTGATTGATTGATTGCATTGATATCCCACCTTTTATCCCAGAAACTCAAAGCAGTGCATAGGGCTCCCTTCCCCTTCTCAACAGCCCTGTGAGGTAGCCAGGGCCAGATTTACGTTTGATGAGGCTCTAAGCTCCTGAAGGTAATGGGGCCCTTTCTATGTCTAGCTGTCCTTTGTCAACAACAAACTGTTGCTGTTTTTTGTGTTGAATATATGTTATATGGTAATTGATGGACCTAATAGGTATCGTAAAGCCATTTGCACATCACAAATAGGAGCCTACACAACACAAAACACTGTTGCTGTATGTAGGTTTTATTTTTATTTTTTTATCTTAGATTTGGAAATGTACATCCAGTTTTGTTTTTTATTTAAATTGTTTGGGGCCCCCAAGAGAGTGGGGCCCTAAGCTATAGCTTGTTTAGCTTATACGTAAATCCGGCACTGGAGGTAGGTTAGGCTGAGAGAGGCAGCGACTGGCCTCCAAGGCCACCGTAATGAGCTCCCTGGCTCAGTGGGGATTCGAACCCCAGTCTCTCCCACATTTTAACCCCCTGCACAGCACTGGGACACTTCCCAGTTGCAAGTTTCTCCAGTTGTCTTTCCCTTCTGCCTCTGAACTGTGTTGGGGGGGGCGTGCATTTTGCCAGGAATGGCGAGACATGTAAAATGCCCGTGCATGGACTTTTAAGGTGCCGCAGCAACACCTAGCATGTTATTTCACCTGCTGGCAAGACTCACTTTGAACCACTTAATAACAGGTTGCAGGACAATGGAGGTTTTTCCCCCCAGCTGTATCATGGATCTAGAGAGCCAAAGAAAACTTTCAGCTTTAAAACCGGTGGAAACCAGGCTGATGTGAACAGACATGGCTGCCAGCAGATCCACACCATATATTAAAGCGCACATGACTTGCTCCCTCCTCCAAGAATCCTGGGAACTATAGTTTTCTGCTACAGTTCCCAACACCCCACTTCTCAGGGTACTTGAGGGGAAGCTGTGGGCTCCGTGCAATGCAAAGCCATAGAACATGTCTTAAAAAGAGGGTAAAGGTGTAGTTATCTTCATCGTCTGTTTTCATAAGGTTATGTGTAAAGTGAGGGTGGGGGCATGGGGCTCTCTAATAAGAGCATAATCGCAGGGTGGTGCTCAGTCCAGATGGATTGCGACCAGAATCTGATTTTGGAGAAAGCTGGTCTAACAGAACAGCTGACAGCCCAAGCACAGGCGTGCTCTTAAATGAATGAAAGGGCTTTTTCCAAAAAAGAAGTAGTAAGAAATTGCAAACAGTATCAGCTGAAGGAACAGCAGGTGCTCCTGAACTCGGATCAATAGGTCGTAGAATTTTAGACTTAGAAGGGACCACGAGGGTCATCTAGTCCAACCCCCTGCAATGCAGGAAAACGATGGGGCAGATGAGGAAATTTCAGCAAAGGATGCAACGCCCAGCAGCCCGTGCCCAGACGCCTCTCCTTGGCAGCTGGTCAACTGAAGGACGTGTCTCACATTCCTGAAACAGTTTGCTAGGCAATATTTGTAAGAATTCTCAATGGTCCTCCAGCCTCACCTGGAATCCAGTCAGTTATTAACAGACTTCCAGACCATAGGCTGGCCCCATTCCTCCCAGTAGATTAGGAAATGGGTTGTCTGCTAGAGTTTCAGGCAGGGGACTCTTCCAGCCCTGTTGGGAGATGCAATCAGGGGTTGAACCCTCAGGCCTCCTGCCCCTTAGTCACAACCCTTCCTGGGTGAATCCCTGTTCTCCTGCCCTGGCACCGGATCATAGGTTTAGACAAAAAAAAACAAGGTATTTTTAAAAAACAGATGTTTCGTTATTCGTGCTCACCCATTTTGCACAGTGTCTCTGGGGAAAGCACCAAGCAAAGAACGAAATGCGAAAATGTTAAGAGCTCGCCGGGGCCAACAGGAGCTGCCTTGGCGATGTCGGTGTCTCCTGGCTGGACCAAAGAATCTAGCCCAAAGTATCCTCATCATCATGGAATTGCAGAGCTGGAACGGACTTCCAGAGATCATCTAGTCCAACCCCGCTGTGATGCAGGAATTGCAGTTGGAGAATCCATTTCCAGTCTCTGCTGGAAAACCTCCAAGGAAGGATACAGCTCACTGCCTTAATCAAACACCTTCTTTTATACTAAAATGCATTAGGTAACGATTACAGTCATAATCTCTTGGTTAACAGGATCTCGGCTGCAGCTACGGTTGCCAAAGTTTTCACTTCCACTGCTTCTGTGGGCTTTAAGAGTTTCATGTCAGGCTGAAGCGATGCAGAGGAAACACTGCACTGCATTTTCCTGCACTTAATTTCCCCACCAGTTAAAACATCATCTGCTACATTTCTGCCTGTACTGCAGCTATTAGCTCAGAGAACAAGAGCCCTGTCAGAATAACAGTTGGCAACCTCCGCTGGGGCAAGGTTCGGCCGCAAAGCTAATGGCCACATCCAGAGTTTGAAGAAGGGGGAGAGGCTACGTCGCAGATTTAAGCCAAGTAGGGCCCCCTTCCCCAAGGGCTGTGGGCAGCAAAGAGTTAATAGCCGATACACAGATGGCAATAGAAGCTGGAGATTTCACAGGGTCAAAGGACTGTGCAGGGTCCTTTTAGCTGGACAGATAAAAGAAAGTCCTTCTTGATGCGGCACAGAGTTAAACTGTGGAACTCCCTGCCACAAGAGGCAGTGATGGCTGTCAACTTGGATGGCTTTAAAAGAAGACTGGACAAATTCATGGAGGAAGAGAGGGCCATTGAGGACTACTAGCCAAAATGGCTAGGCTCTACTTGCACAGCTGGTGGCAGCAATGCTTGCAAATGCCAGTTGCTGGAAACTGCAGGAGCAGAGAGGGCTGTTGTGTTCGAATCCTGATTCTGGGTTTCCCACAGACATCTGGTTGACCACTGTGAGTGTGATGGCCTGGGACTCGGGCTCAGACTCGGAGCCAGAGGAGTCTCAGTCCACACTGGATCCTTTGCCTCAGGCGGCAGCTGAACCAAGTCTGGGGCCTGATCCTGAAGAGCCCCAGTCTGCACAGGTTCCCCTGCAACAAGCACCAGCTGGGCCAAGTCAGGGCCCTGATCCTGCCCTGGCTCCAGATGCAGGGATTCCCTCGTTGCCTTCAGCTGGGCAATCACTTACAGCTGCTCCACTACCGGTTGGGTCAGGGAAGGCTGAGGCGGCCTCTGGGTCTAGTCACCCACCGACGTCTCCCAAGCTGCAGAGACTGAGGTCTGAGAGAAGGAGAGACCTGAGTACTCGCAGGAGGAGTGCTCGCCTTCGGGCGAAACAGGGAGGTGAGTCGCCGGGGGATCAGGACCGGCCCTTACCCCGACAGAGATAAAAGGCTGCTGGACTCCACCCCAGGTTGCGGGAGCAACGTTGCAGTTTGCCTGAACCTGCCTGTGATCCTGTGCCTGACCTAGCCTTGTTTCCTGCCTTGGCCCTGTCAGACCGACTCCTCGTTGAACCCTTGGATTCGGGACCGGACCTGGACCGCGGTTTTCGGGTTACCCCCGGGCCCAGCACAGTGAGCACAGTGGAGGAGCTTTCACCTGATCCAGCAGCCAGGCTCTCCCTAGCTCCTTCCGTCTTTGAAGCTTTCAACCTGTGATGTGGTCAGTGCAAAGGACTTCTGTTTCTTTTTCTGCTGAAGCCACTTTGCTGCATCATGTTCAACCTGCAAAAAAGGCTTGGCGGTTATGTTCAACCTAAGACACCACCGCAGCCAGCAGAGTGGAGAAGTTGAGCTTCACCTTTTTTTTGCATGAACCAGGCTCCCTCCCGCCCAACCTGGCACCTTCCAGATGTTTAGCGCTACAACTCTCATCACCAACAGAACATGATGGAAGCAGTCGTCCAAAACATCTGAGAGGCTGTTCAGCTTCTTAGAGATTCTTGCAGAGGAACTGGGGTGGGATGAAGCCTGACCTTAAAGGTAAAGGTCCTTAAAGACTCCTTAAAGGTAAAGGTAAAGGGATCCCTGACCATTAGGTCCAGTTCTGGCCGACTCTGGGGTTGCGGCGCTCATCTTGCTTTACTGGCCGAGGGAGCCGGCGTACAGCTTCCGGGTCATGTGGCCAGCATGACTAAGCCGCTTCTGGCGAACCAGAGCCATGCACGGAAACGCCGTTTACCTTCCTGCCGGAGCGGTACCTATTTATCTACTTGCACTTTGACGTGCTTTGGAACTGCTAGGTTGGCAGGAGCAGGGACCGAGCAACGGGAGCTCACCCCGCTGTGGGGATTCAAACCGCCGACCTTCTGATCAGCAAGCCCTAGGCTCTGTGGTTTAACCCACAGCGCCACCCACGTCCCTCTGGGAAGGTTAAGCCTAGAGAAAAGTAGGGACTAGGAAAGCATGGATTTTCTTCAGGTTCTCCTCCCTGATATCTCTGGAACTTAAATTAGACTTTGGGCCCAGCTACTATCCTCCACAAGCATGTCTCTGATCATGCGCAAAGTCCATTTCCTTGAATGGCCACAGATTGTTCCTATCAATGAGTTGAAGTAAACGGCATTAGCCCATCGAAAGTGACAGCTTCCAAGCAGAAAGGAGACCCAAGACTGTTTCTTAAGAAACCAACCACCATTGCGTTGCTTGACCTCAGAATGGCCAAATCCGAACCCCCAGGATCCAGATTTTCACAGAGCCAGCCTTTGAAAACAGGGAAGCGGAGATAATAGAATCATAGAATTGTAGAGTTGGGACCCTGCGGGGTCATCTAGCCCAACCCGCTGCAATGCAGGGATCTCAACTAAAGCATCCACGATAGATGGCCGTCCAACCTTCAATGAAGGTGAGTCCACCACCTTCTGGTGGGCTGCGTAGCGTTCTGCTATTGAACAGCTCTTACCGTCAGAAGGCTCTTCCTAATGTTTCGTTGCAATCTCATTTTTTGCCATTTGAATCTGTTGGTTCGGATCCTGCCCTCAAAGAGAACAAGTTTGCTCCATCTCTCATGTGGCAGACCTTCAGATATTTAAAGATGGCTATTGTATCCCCTCTGTCAAGATTCTTTTGGGAGACAGGACTTTTGTTGGGTTGGGGGGCAGAACCGATGTGATTGGGCAGTTAGTTGAGTATTCCTATTGTTTTGCTTGATCTGGGGAGGGGGGCGGCTGCCTCTCCCTGCCCCCCCCCCCCTTGGCTACACCTATGGCTTGCACATGACTTCTGGTTGCATCCTGCCCTCAATGACCAGCTCTGTCTTCTTCCCACTTCTGTTCCCACCCCAAGCCTCCATTCACCAGAAATTCTTTACCTCTTAGAAGGAAATGCAAAAATCCATGTCGTCCCCTCAGGTAAACCCCAGAGGCTGTGTGAAAATGCCTTTATTATGATGATTAGTTTAGGAACAGGATCAAGGAGGAGGCAACTGTTTAGGGTGGTGCCCATTTTTTAAATGCATTTTAAAGCAACAAAAGCATTCAAATGCCCTGGCCCTTCCTTTGATCTGTTCCTTTGCAAAGGAAGGATGAAAGGGCCTCCTCTGTTTGGGTTGTCTTAGTTACCCTCCAGGAGGCTCAACTGGAGCCAGAGCCCAGCAACCTTCAAATCAGCCCACAAATACAGAGGGGAGTCCCTAAGGCGCTTGGATGGTGCCTTGAAAGCCTCATCCCGCCAACTCTTGCACCCAAGCTGGTCTCAAATGTCTTGTTCTGCTTTCCTTTGGATCAGCAAGGCTAGGGAGGGGCGTGTCTTGTCGTCTGGGCAGCCCAGGACTTCAAGACACACTGCCCAGGCTTAAATGCCAGGGAGGTCACACCCCTACAGGCACACGCCATTGTCTCTTGAGACAGACAGGTGCCAGCAACAACCCCACCTTTGGGCACAAGACAAAAGTACTGTTCTTGGGGGATGGGGCGGGTGGGTGTGGAGGACTCCCTGGTCCTGAATGGGGTAACTGTGCCCCTGAAGGACCAGGTGCACAGCCTGGGAGTCATTCTGAACTCATTCTGGTCTTGTCAGGATTCAGCCTCAATCCGTTAGCCACCATCCATCCTCCAACCGCCTCCAGACACTCACACAGGACCTTCACCGCCTTCACTGGTTCTGATTTGAAAGAGAGGTAGAGCTGGGTATCATCTGCATATTGATGGACACCCAGCCCAAACCCCCTGATGATCTCCCCCAGCGGCTGCATGTAGATGTTGAAAAGCATGGGGGAGAGGACAGAATCCTGAGGCACCCCACAAGTGTGAGCCCAGGGGTCTGAACACTCATCCCCCACCACCACTTTCTGAACATGGCCCAGGAGGAAGGAGTGGAGCCACTGTATGACAGTGCTCCCAGCCCCTCAAGACAGTCCAGAAGGATGTTATGGTCGATGGTAGTAGTCATAGATAGCTCTTCGCTCCCGTGAATTTGTCTACCCCTCTTTTTAAGCCCTCCCGAGTTGTCAACCATCGCTGCCTCCTGTGGCAGAGAGTTCCACAGTTGAACCCTGCACTGTGCAAAGAGGTATTTTTTCCCCTGCTGCCTCATATTTCACAGTGTGGAGGAGACATGCGGGCACCCAGACGTAAGTTGAAGGTGTGCCAGGTTGCGAGAGACACAGAGAGAATGGCTCTTTGTACTCCCTGCCAGCGTCACGCTCGGGAGTACACAGGCGAGAATGTCAGGCTCCAGGTGTGATCGCGCACACCTTCCCCTGGGGTGCCACCCACTTTGGCACAAATTGAGGCACGCTTGCCTTGGGGAGGAAGGCATTCCATTCCTGGAACGATAGAGCTATAGCAGTTTCGGCCGGCGCAGCGATACTGCAGCGGGGCGGGTAGCAGAAAACCTGCACAGGTCGAATTTATTTGGAACATGGCTACATTCCACCTCTTTCAAGAAGAAATCCTCCATGGGTAATAATCAAAAGCAACAAGATCCCCCTACCTAGGGCAGGCACCCCAAAACTTCGGCCCTCCAGATGTTTTGGACTACAATTCCCATCATCCCTGACCACTGGTCCTGTTAGCTAGGGATCATGGGAGTTGTAGGCCAAAACATCTGGAGGACCAAAGGTCGGGGATGCCTGCCTTAGGATTGCCATCTGACCAGGTTTGGCATGCTCCTATGCCATTCACGGCCAGCTGACCTGTAGAAATTAGCAAGGCAACCTCTTTGCCGTGTCAAGAGCGACAGAATTCCTGCATTCCTGCACTCACCTGACTTATTCAATCCGGAAAAAAATGGATCCCTGTCCTTTGATTCCTGGACCGTTCGAAGGCTGGATTTAGAAGGTGATTGGGCCGGATCCGGCTCCCGGGCCTGAGTTTGCCTACCCATGGTCTGGACTAAGGATTCTGAGTTCCTGTGTTCTGATCCGATATGTCCAATCGCAGAACATTTCAGGATTTGGGCCTCTGCCATTGGCCATTGAACTCCGAGTCGTGATTCGCAGCTTGGAAGTTTAGATAGCCAATCACATTGGGAGTGGGAGTGGCCCAGGCTTTCAGGAATGTATATAAGCAGTTGCCTTGCCCCTGTTTCCCAGTTATGTTGTTCAACAAAGGTTCTTGCTGTTATCGCTGTGCCTTGCCTCGTGGGAACCTACCTACACTTCACTGGCATCTGGGATCAGAGTTTTCTGGGTCTGGATTTTTCTTGTCCTAAATTAAAAAGGTATAGTTCAAGCTATGGTTTTCCCAGTAGTGATGTATGGAAGTGAGAGCTGGACCATAAAGAAGGCTGATCGCCGAAGAATGGGTGCTTTTGAATTCTGGTGCTGGAGGAGACTCTTGAGAGTCCCATGGACTGCAAGAAGATCAAACCTCTCCATTCTGAAGGAAATCAGCCCTGAGTGCTCCCTGGAAGGACAGATCCTGAAGCTGAGACTCCAAGACTTTGGCCACCTCATGAGAAGAGAAGACTCCCTGGAAAAGACCCTGATGTTGGGAAAGATGGAGGGCGCAAGGAGAAGGGGACGACAGAGGACGAGATGGTGGGACAGTGTTCTCGAAGCTACCAGCATGCGTTTGACCAAACTGTGGGAGGCAGTGGAAGACAGGAGTGCCTGGCGTGCTCTGGTCCAGGGGGTCATGAAGAGGCAGACATGACTAAATGACTAAACAACAACAACAAATTAAAAAGAGGAAAGGGGGTGCCTCTGCCTCTAATAATAATAATAATAATTTATTTATACCCCGCCCATCTGGCTTTGTTTCATGTCATCTGGCCCCAACCAGACCTGACAGAATAGCTTCAAACATTTGGCGACTTCCTAAACTACCTTTCCAGGCTTTGCAAACAGCTCAGCAATCCTTTATCAGCACCAGGGCAAAAGCCAAGGACTCCATGGTTTGTCTCAGCCCAAAGCTATCCAGACCCATCTAGTTGCAGGCTGAGCGGCCTAGTCGGAGCTGGGTTCAAATCCCACATGAGTCATTCACCTCTTATCTGGTGCTGATAACACCTGAGAAGTTCACTTTTGTTCATGTTCTGTCCCTTGCATCTCAGAGGCCCTGATCCAGCTGATAGCTGCAGGAAAAAGCACGCTAGGTGCAATGGATCTTTGGCCTGATCCAGCCTTCCCCAACCAGGTGCCCTCCAGAAGCTTCAGAGGAGCCACAAAGCTTCGAGGCCGCTTTACTTTCAAAAAGTTCTTTTATTTTCATGTCAGCGTGTGCAAGCTTCGGAGCTACACAGCACTCTGTGTCAGATGTCGTTTATTTATTATTAAATGTGTCCACCCATCAACAGAATCATTTGGGCAGCTTGCAAAGGAAAAATGAACAAACACCATAGGGTTTATTTTTTAAATGAAATGAAAACCAAATCTCCAAATGAATCCGAACTTCAATGTCTAAAATCCCTGGTAGAGGACAAGGCTCCTGAGATCACGTTAACGGTAGCCAAATTCTGTGCGATTGCCATCAAACATAGGGAACAAGCTATGCTATCATCATGACTAAGATTTTAAATGATAATTTTAGGTTATATGTTAGTGACTAAGTTTAAATTTATATATTTTTAACTGTTGCTATGTCTGTATTGTCCCTATTATACCTAATTGCAAATCCAAATGTATCCCTATCGTGTTTTATGAATTCCTTGATATTGTAAGTGGGCTGGAACTAGTCTGGGACCGAAATAGTAAAAATTCAAATAATGAAAAACATAAAAATCTGTGCAAAAATAACAAACTGTCCCCCTCCTCTCTCTCTCTCTCTCTTTCCCCCTTCCAGTGTCTCTCTGCTTCGGATATTTTTACGCTCACAAAGAGAAAAACGCCCAGTGATGCCAACCTCACATCCTCGGAGCTGTTGCCGTTCTTCGCTGGCCTGGTCTACTACCTCACTGACCCCATGGCAGCTTGCCGGGCCGTGGCGGACGGAGACTGGGTGGCCAAGGTCCGCACTTTGCAGAGCGAATTCTTAGAGGGGAATCCTCCCGCTGGGCCTGATCGAGAAAAGGTGGCTGAGCTGATGGGGGCCGTTCAGAGAAACATCCAGGAGAATGAAAGAAATGAGGTAAGAGAGGTGACCCCTGGGAAAGGATCCACTGGCAGGATCTACTCCCATCCCAATTTTGGATTAAGAATATAAGGAGGGGCCTGCTGGTTTAATAATAATAATAATAATAATAAATTTATTTTTACCCCGCCCTCCCCGGACAGAGCCAGGCTCAGGGCAGCTAACACCAATAAAATCACAGTAAAAACATTATCACCGCAGATGGTGACAGCAGCCACGAAATTAAAAGACGCCTGCTTCTTGGAAGAAAGGCGATGGCAAACCTAGACAGCATCTTAAAAAGCAGAGACATCACCTTGCCAACAAAGGTCCGTATAGTAAAAGCTATGGTTTTCCCAGTAGTGATGGTATGGACTGCAAGAAGATCAAACCTCTCCATTCTGAAGGAAATCAGCCCTGAGTGCTCACTGGAAGGACAGATCCTGAAGCTGAGGCTCCAAGACTTGGGCCACCTCAGGAGAAGAGAAGACTCCCTGGAAAAGACCCTGGTGTTGGGAAAGATGGAGGGCACAAGGAGAAGGGGACAACAGAGGACAAGATGGTGGGACAGTGTTCTCGAAGCTACCAGCATGAGTCCGACCAAACTGCGGGAGGCAGTGGAAGACAGAAGTGCCTGGCGTGCTCTGGTCCAGGGGGGGTCACGAAGAGGCGGACACGACTAAACAACAACAACAACAAAAAACATAATGGGGGAAATAGAGGGGGGAGGAAAGGGGGGATTTAAAATACAGGTCAAAATGCAATTTAAAATGCAGCCTCTTTTTAAAGTAGCTGAAAAATCCAACATCAGCGTGTCCAGCCCAGCCTCCTGTTCTCACAGTGGCCAACCAGATCACCCGATGGGAAACCAGCAAGCAGAATTCGAACACTAGGGCAACTCTCCCCTCCTGGGGTTTCCAGAAACTGGGATTCAGGAGCATTGCTGCCTCTCAACTGTGGAGCCATCGATAGCCCTCCTCCTCCATGAATTTGTCTGACCCTCTTTTAAAACCATTTAGATTGGTGGACATCCCTGCCTACTGTGGCAGGGAGTTCCACAGGTTAACTGAGTGCAGTGGGACAAAGGCCTTCCTTTCGTCTGCCCTGAATCGGACAATATTCCATTTCATGGGGTGTCCGCGAGTTCTAGGGTTGTGATACAGAGCAAAACATTTCTCTGTCCACTGTAAGATTTTAATAAGTTTATCATTAATGTGTAGCTTAATGTGCAGACCAGTCTTCCCTGCGTTGGTGAGTTTCAGGTGTTTTGGATTACAACTCTCACCTAGCCAGGTCAAACTCCATGTTTTTGAGAGATGCTGCCAAGACAAATTTCCTGACGAATGGTGATGCCCGTTAAAGGAAAACCGTAATTAAAATGCTAGCATTCCCCTTGCACTGCCATTGTCTCCTTGCCTCCCGTGCTTGTGAGAGCTGCACAGTGGCATAGAAATTAGACAGCGAAAGCTTTTCCTGATGGGGTAAAGTTTTACCTGTTGGATATCTGTCTGTCACACTATAATTAAGGAGGGGAGAGCTGGCAACTCTGATCTTCTCTACTGTTAATCATCTAGCCTTTGTTAGCAAGGAAGAGGAGGAAGACCGAACTTGATAAAGTTCTAGGTGGGAGCAGTTAAAAGCTAGTTAAATACGACAAGGCCAACTTTCTAGTCCTCATTGCTAAGACAGAAAAGCCTCAAGACACACAGGCTTTTCTTATTGCTCCCATCGCTAAATTCCCACACTTCCATTCCCTTTTCACGTCCTTCTCTCCTCCACTGCCACCCGCTGTTATTCCTCTGTCTCGCCATTAAATTAAGTACATCTCTAGACATTCTGCAGCCATGGCTGTCAGGGTGGCTTACAAAATAAAGCACAAATACGTAGCTGTGATTCCTGCTTTGCAGCGGGTTAGACTAGATGCCCCCTGGGGGTCCCTTGCAGCTCTAAAATTCTAGGATCCTGTGAAATAAATTGCTCGGCTGAGCAGCCTCAGAGGCTCAGCCTGTCGCCTGACCTGCTCTCCTCTCCTTCCCAGCCCTGCGCAGGAGTGGACCAGATCCTGGAGAGCAGCGCACGGATCTCCAATCGAGTAGCCTCGGAGCCAGCTGGGCGGGTGCTGGCAGCCGTTGCCTACCATTCCCTGGCAGGGGGCTGCTTCCATGCCCTCCCCCCTGAGCACTACTTTGTAGAGTACATCTTTGGGCTCTACGGCAACAAGACCCACAACCTCACCTTGGCAGGTAATTTCATCCCACTGGTTTTGTTTGTTTGTTTTTTGAATTTGATAGTGTTTATTATACAAACCATTAGAAGTAAATTTAGGTAAAGGTAAAGGGACCCCTGAACATTAGGTCCAGTTGTGGCTGACTCTGGGGTTGCGGCGCTCATCTCGCTTTATTGGCCAAGGGAGCCGGCGTACAGCTTCCGAGTCATGTGGCCAGCATGACTAAGCCGCTTCTGGCGAACCAGAGCAGCGCACAGAAATGCCGTTTACCTTCCCGCCGGAGTGGTACCTATTTATCTACTTGCACTTTGACGTGGTTTCGAACTGGTAGGTGGGCAGGAGCAGGGACCGAGCAACGGGAGCTCACCCCGTCGCAGGGATTTGAACCGCTGACCTTCTGATCGGCAAGTCCTAGGCTCCGTAGATTAACTCACAGCACCACCTGCGTCCCTTTTAGTAAATTTACACAGTAAATTTACACAGCTTTAATTATAGAAAGTGGCATCAAATCTTGGCACTGCCATGTTTTGTAACACAGTTTAAGTTAGTAGAGTAATGCACGATTCCATTTTAAGGCATGCAGGAAAGGGGTTGATTGCATTCCATATTTTTCCTTCAGCTCTTCCACTTTTTAGATATATGCTTTCATTGCATCTTCTTTGGACATTCCTTTCAAGGAATTCCAGGCATCCCACTTGACCTTGACTTTGAAATCAAGCATCCCAGGACAGTCTGTAACAGCTGTAGATATCCAGCATTTCTTGATCTCTTGGTTGAGTCTTCAGCTTCTTGTCTTCTTCTGCAGCTTTTTCAAACTCTGTGCCATGCTTGCAGAAGCGCGCAGCGACCTCATTTCATCCCGCTGTTGGGGAATGGGATGCTGGGTGAGGAAGGCAGTGGGCGAGGATTTTCGGCGGGGAGGGGAGTCTATTTGGTCCTGAGACAGACAGAAGGTTTGCTCCGAGACTTTCCTGCTTCTGTGTCTGTTGAGGATGAGCTATCTGCCTTATCACAGAGTCACAGAATTTGTGAGTTCGAAGGGACCCTGAGGACCATCTAGTCCAACCCCCTGTGTGGGAGATTTCACCAGCACTGGATTGGGGTTGAGAAGGACGTGTGTGTCTATGTCTCTCTGTGTGTTGATGGAGATGAGTTCTCCCCCCCTCCCCTTTTTTTGGGGAATATTTTTTATTAAGAATTTCAACATAACAATTTATCAAAAACACATAATCCTCATCCCCCCATTTTTTCCCTCCCCCCCAAAAAAGGGGGAAAAAACCCTCCCACCCCCCCTAGATTTCCCTTAGCTCCTCTCTGGTTTTTCAGCGCATGTTATTCTCTGCATATTATTAAATTGTAAAGATCCTTGGTGGGATGTGGGCGGCGCTGTGGGTTAAACCACAGAGCCTAGGACTTGCCGATCAGAAGGTCGGCGGTTCGAATCCCCGCGATGGTGTGAGCTCCCATTGCTCGGTCCCTGTTCCTGCCCACCTAGCAGTTCAAAAGCATGAAGCGTAAGTAGATAAATAGGTACCACTCCGGCGGGAAGGTAAACGGCGTTTCCGTGCGCTGCTCTGGTTTGCCAGAAGCGGCTTAGTCATGCTAGCCACATGACCCGGAAGCTGTACGCCGGTTTCCTCAGCCAATAAAGTGAGATGAGCGCCGCAACCCCAGAGTCGGCCACGACTGGACCTAATGGTCAGGGGTCCCTTTACCTTTACCTTTAAAGACCCTTAATTTGATGGAGATGAGTTCTAAGCTGTGGCCTCGCTTCTGTCCTGGACTCCAGGTGTGGCCCTGGGCAAATCCAGCTCAACCTCCCTCCTCACTTGCTGGGTTGCAGATCTGTTTCTGGGTGGGGGGCTTTGTTCCCAGGTGCAGATTAATCCTTGAAGTGCAAATGGCTCTAGTCTAAAGCATGGGTAAGCAAACTAAGGCCGGGGGGGGGGGGGGGGGGGGGG